>JABTTQ020001848.1:0-600000 GCA_016081115.2 Rehmannia glutinosa | reverse complement strand
TCTTTTTCTGGGAAGAAATAAGAGAGTAAAATAGAGAATGCAAAGCAAAATTTCGAAGGGATAAGGAGCAATGGTGGAGAAGCTACATAGGTTTCAGAGAAGTAGTTAGAAGAGAAAGGAGAAAGGAAAATAAAGCTGAGTGTTTTTTTTTTTTGGGTGTGATTATTTATTGTCCTGAATCTGAATTCGTGGAGCTTCAATAAGGTTAGCCCATTTGTTTTCACGTCTATTTGAACTTATAATTTTCTTCAAGTTTGAATCGTTATGTTTATGTTGATTCATATTTTGCCGAGTTTGAATTTCGAGCATAAAAATCTGAACTTGAAGTTCAGAATTCAAGCTTGAATTTTCCATTAAGGGAGTGACATTTGGGTTAATATAGAATTTTCGTAATACGGGTAAAATTTTGGGCGGTTTACTTGGAGTTGCAGGGAGGTATTTATTTTTTGAGGTTTGAGTTCAATAAAGGGTTCATTTATATTGTAATTCTGAATTTCGGGTTTAGTATTGTCGTATTGAAGAATTTAACAGTTTTCTGAAATTTGGGTTTTTGGAGGGAGAGTCCGTTTAATTGGAAGTTTGAGATCTCTGGGTATGACTCAACCCTCTAATAACTGTACTCTCTAAAATTGACTTTTTCTGGAGATGGGTTTTGGTTTTGACATTGTTAGGGTTGTTGTTAGAGGGATTTTATGTTGTTTGGAAAATGGGTTTTGTGGAATTGTAGCAAAAACCCTAATTAATTGAAGGTTTCTATATTGTTGTTGTGGCAGTGTGTGGTTTCTGTTATATGGATTTATAGTGTGGAGAAAGGAGAGAGAGAGAGAGGTTATAGAGATGCAACCGCCACATCACCACTCACGGATCAATCTTGCCGAGCTGAAAGCTCAGATAGTGAAGAAACTCGGACCAGAGGGGTCCAAGCAATATTTTTATCACTTGAATAGGTTCTTGAGTTCAAAACTGAATAAAGTTGAGTTCAATAAGCTTTGTGTTAGAATTGTCGGACGGGAGAATATTCCGCTTCACAATCAGCTCATTCGTTCGATACTGAGAAATGCTTGTAGCGCAAAAGCCCCACCACCGGCCAATCACAGGGAAGGTGTTTCGAAGCATGGTAGCGGCAAGGATGTTTCTGCCGATGGTTACCAACAGAATGGGTCCCACACCATTACGATTCCGCCTTCTGGTTCACCGGGTTTACCAAACGGAATTGACATGCTACCGCTCTCGCCCAGAAAGGCCCGGACGGGTTCTCGTGATCGGAGAAGTGGGGACCGCCGCAGCGCTCTGGGACCTAACGGAAAAACTAGTTTCGCCTCTCATCCATACGGTGGTGTTACTCAGTTGAGTGATTTTAATGCCGTGTTGGAGAACGGGGATTTGAATCCACCTGATATTTGTAGGCCAGTGCAGCAACCGGAGAATGAAAGTGGGGTCCGGGGGGCTAATATGTCGGTTGTAAGGAGATATTCAGATAATTCAGCTCCTTCATGTAGCAAGGACCAGACCGAGTTGGTAGTTAGAGATGATGGGAAAGATTTTTCTGCTAGGAGTCCGCTCCGAGCTCCCCTTGGTGTCCCGTTTTGTCCTGTTAGCACGGGTGGGGCCCGCAGAGCCCTGCCCCCGCCGAGTAGCGATAGATATATTGGCTCGCTTAATGACGGTGTTTTGTCGGACAGTGTAACATTAAGGGAACGAATGGAGCAGATTGCTTTGACGCAAGGTCTTGAAGGGGTGTCGATGGATTCGGCCAATTTACTGAACCATGGTTTAGATTCTTACTTGAAACGGTTGATTAGTTCTTGTATTGAACTTGTAGGGTCAAGATCTGGGCAGGAGTTAACAAAGAATAATGCCAACAAGAACCACGGTTATACAAAGCTTGTTAATGGTGTAAAACCGGGTTATCAAAATTTGGTTCAAAATAGTGGAAAGATTTCGGGAGTGCAAGAACAGAGAACTCAATGCCCGATTTCTTTACAGGACTTTAGAGTTGCCATGGAACTGAGTCCACGAAAACTTGGCGAAGATTGGCCATTGTTGCTAGAAAAAATATGTATAAATGCATTTGAAGAATAGCAGTGGAGCATGGATTTGATGTTTTGCTGTTGAGTGAATCGGTCCCTATTGGATCAAGGGCATGCTTTGTGGTGCGTATCTTTTAGCCCCGGTGTGGCTTTAATTTTCTACAGTCATGGCCTTTGAAGCTTTGTAGTGCTCTTAAAGTAAAGCTACCAATTCCGAGATAACAGGGACCAAAGCAGGGAATCTTTATTCCATTCTGCTGTTTGGGCTTTTCTTTAATTGGAAGAACCCTTTCACCAGCAACCGTTCCGATAAGCAGAATGCCAGAATCCGGTTGCACTGTTGTACGATTAGCATTATCCCCACTTCAATTTTTTTTTCTGTGTCTTGTAATTTACAGTCGATGAGAAATTTTAGAACAGTTTTGGTGGAATAATTTGTTTAGTTCAGTACGCTAGTGAAAAAAGGTGGGATTGCATGATGCAATAGTCATGTGTATGTACCATCACTCAAAATTGGTTGGGATCTTATTTTTAACAACACGGTTTAACCAGTCGCGTTCGTTGTTTTTTGTTTTTTCTTTTCTTTTACTATAAGTTTACTGTTTATGGTGAGTGTGACTTCCTTAGCTGGTATATGGCTATGTTGCATGCCCGATTGAGTATATGGGCCTATGGCCTGTTTCAAAACACTGCGTTATCTATTAAGGCAGTGTGTTGAATTTGTCATGCAAAAGCAGCTATGTTTTTACTTGGTGGCTGAAAATGTTCTTTTGGAATAACTTCTTATCTTCTTCCAGAACAATGACTAAAACCTAATTTGAAATTCACAAACACATAATTCATCATTCTCAAAGTATTAGTTGAATACTTTGTCATTGAAGCAAAAGATTGTTACCTTTATTTTACACAGTGTCATCTTAGCCTCATCTTCAGTTCTTAAGCTATTTCTCTGCTTCTTTATTTTTTCATCCGATATGTTTTCCATCATGATCTAATATCATCAGTTTATTCAAAAGACTTTATGACATCTCATAAATGATTTGATCGTACTTTTATTGGAAATACAGTTCGTTCGTGTAGTCTATCGTATGCTGCAGGTTATATTGCCTCTTGCATGCTGAGGGATTGCTCAGATTACAGAGATGCAGGTCAGAGGTTGATATCATTGATATTTCTGTTGCTTTTATTCTTAGTTCTGATATTTCTGTTTGCTGTAAATCCTGGGAGCATTGTGTTAAAATTTCTACTAATGGTGGATACTAGAGTTGATTCGTTTTTACAAAAATAATAAATCTAATCACGAAGTACTTGGATGAGTAACACTAGTTGCAAATCAAATCAAACAACAAACTTGAGTGAAAATGCTGCTCTATCGATTTTGTTAGAGCTCTAGTTTTAACGTGCTTTATTAACAACCAAAAAGGAAAAGATGTAATTTTTTTCTCCTTTTTCAGCCACAGTTAGAATTACTTTTTCCAGTTTATCGTATGTTCACTTTTCAGGATATTGCGATGCTTCTAAAGTATAAAGGTATGGTTCGCAACTATTCCTTATGCTGTTGCAATTTGGAATTTTGAACATATTTCAACGAACACAGGCCTGTGTTCTGCCTGTAGTAATGGTTATCTACTTCTATTGCTACTGCTTTCCAACACAGCTCATGTCCCATCTTAGCATTGTTAAAGTCAAATTTATATCTTTCCTTTCTAGGTGCTATTCTATTGTTAATTGTTGATCCCATCCGAGAAACTCGAAAACTGCTGTGTCTTTGAGGGACCAAAATATATGTCGATAGTCATTTATAATAATGATTTATTTATGGCACAGACACCCCTTATCTATTATTATCTGATAACTGAGGTGCGTAGTCATGATTATAAATCAGTTTCATTACTTTTTAAAGAAGTTTCTAAAAGATCACTTTTTCTTGTATGGATGTATATCCAAGTCCAATTTCAGTTTCTAGTGTTGGAAAAAGAATTTCCAGACTTTATTGATTTTCGTGTGAGAATTGAAAACATGTTTGTTTTGTTGCCTTAATTTCTATTATGGTGCATTTTTGAAATAATATGTTTGGTTAGAGTTTTTGAAATGTGTTTTTGAGATAGATTTGCGTGGTTGTAGTGAAAAATTGTTTGGTTATAGCTTTTGAAGTGTATTTTCGCATAGATTTGTCTCATTGAAGTGAAAAATAATATTTGGTAGCATACGTGTTCTCACTAATTCATCGACTGCTTCCTGCCCTTGGTCCCCAAATATGGAAATGTAATATTTGTTTTGTGTTATGTTTTTCATGCAAGCAATATCCCACATCAGTAGTCCATCATGCAATTAACAGCTGCAGCTTTTACTCATTTCGGAAGCTTTTTGTTATAGTTGGTGACGCTGAGGCAGGATGGTATTAGGGAAAGAAAGGAATGTGTGTAATTTGGGCTGTGTTCATTGATGTTTGTTCACAATCTGTGACTTGGAATTTGAGGGCTGGGGTGAATAAAACTCGGCGTTGAGGTTATGCACTTAGTGTCGGAGGGAGAATTTTGGTAGAGCCCGTTGGAAAGCTGATGTGGATCAAAATTAGAAAGTGACCACAAGTATTTGATATGGTTATGATACTGTATATTGGGAGTGTTTGCAAAAACTTCTGTTTTTAAAAGAAGTGATGTATTGTAGTAGAAGTGAAAAACATTTGAGAATAGGAAGTTTGTTGTGTTTGCAAATAGAAGCTAAAAGTTGAGTAAGTTAATAGAGATTGGTAATTAAGTTGTGAAAGTGGTTTTACATATTTCAAAACGAAGCCAGAAGCTGAATCAGAAGTTTGGTAATTAAGTTGTGAAAGTGTTTGAATCAGAGTTTATAGCATCCCTCCCATTGCTTTTAGATTCTGACTATATTATACAGAACCAGAAACATAAGTTCACATTTGAAAACACTAAAATCTACTTTTTTTAAAGCCAAAAGCTGACAATCACTTATTTTAAGTGTTCGCAAACACACTCATTATTCGTAGTGAATTTTCTGCTAGTTTTAGTTTTAGTTTTAGTTTGGTCCTGATATGCCCATTATTTAGGTTATGATTTTGGCTGTTACACATTTGCTATGCAGGATTTTAGGAGTCTATATATAACCCAAAAGCTGTATTTTAAGTGTTCGCAAACACTCTCATTATTAGAGATTATTGGAAATAATTTTGTAAAAAGTAGTAAAACTGTTGTGTTTTTACTGTCATGTCAAGTTTTTTTGGTTAATCCAAGACAAATTATCTGTATAATTTTGAATTACGGATTTCCTTTATAGTCTTCTTTGCAGGAGAGGAGAAGAGAAAAAGATGACAAACGGAAATAAGTACGATTTTTATGGAGGATTTGCATTGATAGAAACCTCTCTGAGTTATGTTGCAAGTTTGGTGTTTTGCTTATGAAATTTTCTTGAGGCATGTTCACTTGATTTGGTGCTATCATTACACAATAACTTGTGAATTTTCAGGTTTTGTTCATCATATTTGTCTTGCTCATTGCTCCATTCTTTCAGTGACAAAAGAAGGTGATTTTTCTGGATTTCAATTTTACTTCCTTTGCTTTAATTATTGGGATAATTACAAAAACCACCCTTGAGGTTTAGCTTAATTACAAAAGCATCCAGTTATCTTCAAATATCCCCTTGACATTTTTTTTTACATAACAAATATCCCTGAGGGTGCAATTTGTAAATAAAACAAATGTCATTAGAGTGCTCTCATTGTGAGTTCTGTAATTATTTTGAACTTTTACCAAGCAAATGAAATGTTCAAACGAAAATGTATGAAAAAAGTGATTGTCATATCTTATGTATATTATGTGATTGTGTGTCATATATCGAGTTTTTTCACATTAAATAGTGCCCTTTCTTATTTAATTAGGCTTCTACTTTCAGATTTGGAGGCCCAAGTTATAACTCGCAGCCCGGCTCATATTTGAATTTTAGGCCTGATTACAATCTATTCGGAGGGGGTGCGATCCATTTATCCACCAAGCCCAGCTTGTCTACATCTTCTTTCTTGCCCTCAAATCATGTAAAATTACATGTTGGCGTGGCTGGTTCAAATCCCGATCCATAATGATACCGTTCTGTTCGGGAGGGTCAAAACCCGGCTTAAATGTCTCACGGCTAAGTTTTAAAAGCCCAACCGGTTCGGCACGGATAATAAGTCCTATTGGACCCCCCCCCCCCACCACAATATATAAGTTTAGTTTTTTTTTTTTTTGAGAATGTAAGTTTAGTTTTTAAAATATATTTAATTAATGAATTATTTTTATTTTGATTTAGTCCCTTGATATATAAATTAAACCCTTTCTATTTTGATACCAAACTCTTGTCAGACCGTCTAACGGGTCTTTTCCGTTAGACGGATCCAACCGACCCGGTTTTTTTCGTAATTTAATGCATCGGTGGCACGTTTGTAATATTCTAGGATAGTGCATCCAAAAAGTATTAGTAGTTCCATGGAGAGTATATTAGTAGTTCTCTTGAATATAATTAATTTTTTCTCCCGAAAAGTATTAGTAGTTCTTCAAAAAAGTATTAGTAGTAACGATGAAATGTATTAGTAATCTGCTTGAACAGTTTTTTCAGTAATCCTCTTGAAAAATATTTATTTTTTACATCAGGAGTATTAATATTCCTACTAAAACGTATTAGTAGCCTTATTTAAAAGTATTACCACTAGTTTGTAGCTCAAATGGTATCACTAACCCTTTTTAAGGGTGTTAACCAGGGTTCAAACCCTATATCTTTCAGTTTATTTGGAATTTATCTCCTCCTCTAACCAAGATCCCAACTTATTCAAAAAGTCTTATTTAAAAGTATTATGTTTTTCGATTAAAGGTATTTCAAATTCCTTTTGAAAAGTATCGCTTTTCTCATAAAAAGTATTAGTAGTTCCCATAAAAGTATTAGTTCTTCCCCCAAAAAGTATCAGTAGTCACCCTGAAAAATATTTGGTAGCACCCTAAAAATATTAATTTTCCCTCCGAAAAGTATTAACAGTTCTAAAATGTATTAGCAACTTTCCTAAAATGTAATAAAGATCGGCCAACGGATGTGGTATTGGTATTTGTCTTGGTCATGGTGGGGTGACATGTTGAATATTTGGATCCGTCTAACGAATTAGATCCGTTAGACCGTCTAGTGAATTCCCAAACACTATAGGTTTGCATCGTGGATCTGCTCTGCCCGTACCTTTTATCCTAATAATTGATGAAATCACTAAACACTTACAAAAATCCATCCCTGAATGTATGTTATTTGCGGACGATATAGTTTTAATTGATGAAACAAGGGAAGGAGTAAATGCAAAATTGGAAGTTTGGAGAGAAGCACTTTAGAATCAAAAGGTTTTACTATAAGTAGGGCTAAAAAGCAGAATACATGGAATGCCACTTTAGTAAAAACAACAGAACAATGAGACGAAGGTTAAAATTGATGGACATGAAGTGAGTATAACAAAGAGTTTTAAATACTTAGGATATATAATTGAAGAGAACGGAGAAATCAATAAAGATATCACACATAGGATCCGGGCGGGTTGGAATAAATGGAGGAGTGCATCTTCTATCCTTTGTGACCGTAAAATACCATTAAAATTGAAAGGAAAATTTTATAAAACGGCCATAAGGCCCGCAATGCTCTATGGAGCGGAGAATGTTGGGCGACTAAATATGAACACGAACAAAAAATGAGGGTAGCGAGAGATGAGAATGCTAAGATGGATGTGCGGACACACTAGATTAGATAGAATAAGAAATGAACACATTAGAAACAAGGTGGAAGTAGCACCAATAGACGAAAAATTAGAGAAACACGATTAAGATGGTTTGGACATGTTTATAGGAGACCTTTAGATGCACCCGTGCGACGTTTAGAAGGTAGAAAATCACTCACACAAATCAAAAGAGGAGAGGTAGGCCTAAAAAGACTTGGAAAGAAGCTATTAAACATGACATGTTATACCTAGAAATAAACGAAAATATGGCTTATGACCGTAAACGATGGCGCGATATGATCCGTATAAATTTTACCCCCACGTAGTGGGATTAAAGGCTTAGTTTGTTGTTGTTGTTGTTGTTGTTTGTTCGAGTATTTTACGAGTCATGTTATACTTTTGTTGTTGGTTATAATAATATAAGAATTCTTATGTATATTGCATATTTTGTTGATATTGTAAAGTTTGTTATTAAAGACAAATGAATTATTTGTTTTTACTATATATAAATAAATAAACGGGATGATTACAAAACCTATTCCTGAGATTTGAGTTTTTTTTTTTTTCTTTTTTTTTTTTTGTAAAACACCCAGAGGGTGGGGGATTAAGGGTCCCCAACCTTTGTATTAGATCTCAAAGAAATTTACAATGTTTGTGTACGAAGCATGCTTACAACCAGAAAAAACTAACTTTCCTTTTGCAAATACGGAAGGAAGGCATGCCTATTCTATCTAATCTAACTGAGCCTTTTATACAAGCTGGAGTATTATGAACATTGAAAGTATGTATATCAGTTGTGTTACACCCTAAAGAAGCTAATTTATCAGCAGTAGTATTGCCTTCTCGGAATATGTGAGATATCTTGTATTGAGCATCTTTGAGACTGCTATTGATGCGAACAATCGAGTCCTTGACCTGGAGCATTTTTGGAGATTGTAGAGACTAGAATTTGAGAGTCAGATTCAATCCAGAGACGAGAAAAACCATTGATTTTCAGAAGAAAAAAAAAATCTCCTTGAGGTTTCATTCAATATTACATATAGTCTACTTCATAAACAAAAACATTTCAAACACCTCCTTTACATTTGTAATAATTATAGTTCTCCTTGTATTTAAGACAAAATCAAACCTCGAGGAATTTTTTGTAATTTTGAAACTTCTCTATTTTTTTTATAATTAGGTCAAACCTCAAGGATAGTTTTTGCAATTATCCCTATATAAGATAAAATAGAAAAGTAATATTTGTGACTCTAATTGGTTGGATGGTTGGACCTGGGTTTTGGATTTCGGGTCTTGGGCAAGTCCTTCGAGTCCAATTTTTTCTTGACTGGCCGAGTCGGGTTTGGACAAACTCATCTCAAACCTGACTCGTTGTCATTTCTAGCCCGGCCAGTCTTCTTTCCCTTCCATCTCTTTCCCTACCTCAATTCTAACAAGCTCTTTGTTCCATACGTATTTCTCTCCGGCTCTTTAGTAATTCTCAATCTAGGAACACTTTTGTTTAGTGTAAAAGAACATTTTGTTCAAGATGGGGCCAGGAAAACACAACAATATTCATCAATTTTGTTTTTTTTTTAATAAATTGATCTCCATTTTTGCAATTTTTAAGGTTTTCAGAGCACAAGGCTCGTGATTGGCGCTGCAAAAGTGATCTGTTTGGTTGGAATTTGGAAATTCGATTCACAGCTTTACATGTTTTTATAATTCACAGCTTAAAATAGTGTTATATTATTATAATACTAAGATTTTATCTCCACTAAATCCGTGATTCTTTAGAGGCAAAATTGCAGTTCTTTTTTTTTTTTTTTCCGAAACGATAGAAATATATTTATTACTCAAATAAACTTACACTCGCTAACTCCAAGAAATGGCCACCTTGAACATACATACATTGATACATGTCAAGGGGAGAACTCCGTCGAGAGGTAAAACCACCGTAATTCGAGGAGCAAAACAAGAAACTACTAAAAAACAAATAAAAACTAAGAACTCCAAAGGAAACTAAACCACCTCCGAAATGAGGACTAAGGCACTCCATGAGGGAGACTACCCAACTCGAACAAATCCGGGCACGAGCTACTACACGCACTGCAAGCCTGAAATTACCGACCGCCTACGAGTTTCGCAAAATCAACCGGTAAAAAAAGACAAAAAAAAAAAAAAAAAAAAAACAGAAAAATCGAAAAAAAAAAAAAAAAAAGAAAATGTCTCTCCCTCACCCGATCTTCAACCGCAACCGGCAACCCATCACCTACCCGGCTCCAACTCTCCTCTTTGTAGCTCCGACCTTCGACTTGCCTCCACTCTCGATCGGAAAAACCGATCACCTCCGGATAACGCAAGGGATATACCTTCATTGGCTCCATCATGAAACATGGTTGGGGAGGGGAGGGGATAAGGGAAGGAGGAGGAGGAGGAGAGGGAAGGGAGGGGAGGGGAGGGGAGGGGAGGGGAAGGGGGGGCGGCTGGATAGGTGAGGGAGGGAAGAAGGAGAATATTAGGGTTTTTTTCTTTTTGGGTAGAGAGAAGGGGGAGAGAAGAAGAGAGAGAAAGGGTGTGCATATGTCTCGTATGCATGCAAAATTGCAGTTCTGATCTAGCATAATTTGATCCTGTAAAAGTACATTACGGAAAAGGAAAATCTACAATAAAAAATAACTCAAAAATTGAGCTTTAAAAAAATGCCAAATCAGTTGGAAATTTGAGATATTTTTTCCGGTGAAAAGAAGACTCAATTAGCGAGTTTCTTTAATTGCAGGACCTTTTTTTTTTTTTTAACAAACATGATTTTTACAGAATTAATTTCACTACCCCTGTTCAAAATTGCAATTTTAACATTCTTTAGATAAATCTCCATTTTATATTTCGTTTTATTTTTCAACTCTTTTTTTCTTCCATGGAGAAAACATAATCTAATTTTGATAAATTTGAACTCAACTTAAAGCTCACAGAAACCTATTTGTCAAAGTATGGAACACTCACTCCAAAAACAAACAAATAAGAACAGAATTTTGATGCTACTTGACAAAAAATGAATGTGAACACAGATTTTTGTAAATCTTCAATGAAATTTCTGGAAATGTGCAAATTACACCTAAAACACACATTTCGTATCCACACACACCACATTTTGTATCCAACACTAAGAAAGTGAGTTAAAATGGGATCCCTCAGAGGTTCATTTCACTGTAACAAACTCCTTCAAGGATCAAGGCAAAGCAATGATGCATATTTACAAATGACTTCATTGCAACGATGCAAGTCTTTACAAGCTGAGAGTAAATGTGAAACACATATTTCTGTACCATATATCACTTTCTCAAAAGATCTTCTGCACCATATCATGTAAACACTAGACGGGTTTCATTACGTACGTAAACTATCAGAGGGGATGATTTAATTAGGGATAACTACAAAAACTACCTAAGGTTTGGGCTGATTACAAAAAATCCAAAGGTTTTTGAAAGTTACAAAAAAAAACCTTGAGGTTTAGTTCTATATTACACTTTACCCCCTTCATAAACAAAAACATTTCAAACACCCCCATTACATTTGTAAAAATATTACAATTATACCCTTACATTCAACATAGAATCAAATCTCAAGGTTTTTTTGTAATTTTCAAACATCTCTGGATTTTTTTGTAATTAACCAAAACCTCAGGGGTGGTTTTTGTAATTATCCCATGTAATTATTGTACCAACTGCAATAGAGAAATTGTTTTCTTATTGAGTTTGATCTGTGGAGAAGGACGGAGCCGATGAGCCGTGGTTCGACCATGCGAAATTCCTCAAGAACCATCGGGGCTTGCGTCTGGTGTGATTCGACATTACTTCCGATTCTGTCCTTTTCAACATTTCCCACATAATCTGCACATCCTCGTACCCACAAGTTTGGATGTCATCGTGAAGTTTCACAAGCCCTGCACCTAAAGAAACCGAAATACAATGAAAAAACCAATGTCAGCCATATATCCATCTAAGCATAAATCCAAAAAAATACGCATGAGAACATAACAAAATCGAGAAGACACAGTTCAAATAGCAGCAAAGACAAAGGAATTAATTCCATAAATTGTACTAGATCGTTAAAATAAAGAAAAAAATAAACATCAAAAGAGAAACAACAAAATCTGGCAGAGCACATTGAAAGAATAATAAAGGGAAAAAAATGTTAATGAATAATAAAATTGATAATTAGGCTGCGAAATAGAAGTGCACAAAATAGTGGGACATTATTTCGGTAGTTAAGCAGATTGTGTCATTAACAACTTAGGTGCTGTCACATTAAGGTGTCCAATATCTCATACTTTAATGTCTTTGAGTGGAACTTACCTAGTGGATATAAGTTATAAGCAGCCATAAATGGAATCTTTAGATATATTAAGCATAGAATATGTAGGGAAAAAAAGAACTCTCTATTCCAAAAGCATCATTAGTGCGTCAAATACCATTTTCAAGAGTTAAGAGTACACCAATTAACAAGTGGATGACACAAGGACAAAAATTATGCCAGAGTATGTGGAAAACAAAGAACCAATCCTTTTCATAAATTCTTGGGATAATTACACCAAAAAAAAAAAAAAAAAAAAAAAAATCTGAGGTTCGGGCTAATTACAAAAGAACCCTGAGGTTTTTGGAAATTACAAAAAATCCCTTTAGGTTTGATTTGTCAAAAACATTTGAAAAGCTCCTCTTATGTTTATCAAAATATTACAGTTACCCCTAAATTTAAGACACAATCAAACTCAAGGGTTTTTTTGTAATTTTCAAAAACCTCTTGTTTTTTTGTAATTAGACAAAACCTTAGGGCCCTTTTTGTATTTATCCCTAAACTCTTAATACAAATCATCAAACAGGAGTCATTACAAACTTATCACTTCTAGCTAGCAGATGGAAGGTGACTATCTTTTTTTTTTTTTTTTTAGATGGAAGGTGACTATCAGTCATTGAATTTTCTGCTCTTATGCTTGATCCTGGTAAATTATAACAGCAAGTACAAGACTTAACAACACGGGACAGCATTATCCTCGCACGGCTAAGTTCTTTCCCATCAAAAGTGAACATGATATGATCCTCTAAATGTTCTTGCAAAAACAGTAATTCATAACCTCTAATAAATGCTAAACATTATCGATTGCCTTCTAACAAAGAAAAATCGTAATAACGATCACTAATTTTGCGTCTAATTTTCTTAACAGGAGGACTCCTATATCGTTTCTGTTCACCGACGGTAAAGCAAGAAATAAATTTAAGACATAAAATTCATGAAAATAATAAAATGTTGCCATCATTTTCACTGGACCTCTCAGGATATCAAAATAATAATGTGGCCAATTGGAAGCCAATTATGAGACATTGACAAAATCTTCTGAAATACAAATAATTACAACTTTAATATTTTTTGATAGTAGCATTCAATCAATTCTTGCACTCTAGATTCTGAAACGGATTTTTGGCTAAGGCATCCAGGAGAAGTCAAAATAAGATAAATACCCCTTTATTCTGATTTAATTATAGGGATAATTACAAATAACCCCTTGAGGTTCGGGCTAATTACAAAAACTCCAGAGGTTTTCGAAAATTACAAAACAACCCTTAAGGTTTGATTTCTCTTACATTTTCCCATTCATAAGCAAAAAGTATTTCAAAATCTCCACTAATATTTGTAAAAATCTTACAATTACCCCCTCAAATTTAAGACAATCAAACCCGAGGGGCTTTTTGTAATTTTGAAACATCTCTGGATTGTTTTGTAATTAGCCCAAACCTCAGGGTCTTTTTATAATTATCCCTTAATTATATGTAATGAAGAATCTCCTACAGAAATATAATTAGATTTAATCCTCTTAAATTCTGATGATCTTCAAGGAGGAGGAGGAAAAGTGCTTATCTTCAAACGTGTAAAGTGGTGTGATTGCTTTATTCTCCAGTAACTTCCTCAGAATATTCCATATAAAAACTAGCAAATAAACCAAAATTCCTGTTCTATTCCAATAAAATAAAAATATAATTACAAAAGCAACCCCTGAGGTATGGGGTAATTACAAAAAAACCCAGAGAAATTTCAAAATTACAAAAATTCCTGTGAGTTTTGATTCTGGCTTAAATGTAAGGGATAACCGCAATATATTACAAACATAAAGGGGTGTCTGAAATATTTATTTATAAGGAGACTGTGTGTAATACAAAACAAATCTCAAGGAGATTGTAATTTTCAAAAATTTCTTATTTTTTTTTCTGTTATTAGCTCAAACCTCGGTAAAGATTTTGTAATTATCCCTAAAATCAATAGAAACTAATCCTCCTAGATATTTAAAGAATAAAAAGTTGAATAGGAAAATAAAGCCTATATCCTTATCAAAAAAAAAAAAATCGGAAAACAAGAAAATAACATAAATTTATTAATAAATCTTGGTGTAGAAAGTAAATAAAATTCCCAGTTGGTGTGATTCAAAAGAAAAATAAAATCTTACCCCATTATGAGCTAAATTATCCCAGAAAAACAATATTCAGAGGCCATCACCAAAAAATCCAAAGAAATAATAATGATGAAAATAGAAAATCCACAGCTGTAAATCCCACCTACCACGCGTTAAAATGTGTCCCAACACTTCACAAAATTTACCAAATAAGTTAAAAAAAAAAAAAAAAAAAAGTTAAACAACTATTGATTTTCCTCACTCACTTTAGCATACCAAATTATGAAACAAACACACGCACACACACAAAATGAATAATTATGCAGGCACTCTAAAAGTCACTTCAAACACTCATTCGGGTTTGGATCATACCCTTTTTCCGGGCTTTGACACGAGCCGAAACAGCAAACCAAGCCCGTCTAACGGGGAAGACCATTTTGCGCCACCACTCCATCACCTTAATCTTCACCTTCCTCCGCCGATTCCCGCCGCCGAGTCGACACAACAACCTTAACCCGGCCAGAACTAAGTCTATCTCCTCTCGAGTTCTCACTCCACAACCCCTTTTAACCATACGCACCAGAGAAGAAGTATTTTAACATGCATAAAACACACGCAAAAAACACACAGTCCGAGAGAGTGTGTGTGTGTAGAGAGAGAGAGAGAGACGGATTTCTTGGCTTTGAGTTAAAGCAGCACCTTTAGCCGTTACGCCACTTGGGAATTATTATAATGTGAGTCATCCTCACCGACACGTGACAGTATACGGTGGATGTTTGTCGTTGATTATTTAGTAAAATAAGCCCTGATTTCGACACGTGGACCATGTTTGGGTCACTTTTTGACCCTTTGACCCAACCATCTCTTTAAAATCACGTCGTGCTACAATTTATTGGTATTGGATAAATATATTGTTAATATGTTGAAAAGTAATTAATAATTCTCAAATAAATAGGAAAAAAGCACTATTAGAATAGACAATTATCTACGTATAAAAAAAAAAAAGGGACTTAAAATAAGAAAAATTAAATTACTTTGGATGCATTTTAAGGATTTTGATGATCCACATTGAAATAACTTTTTAGGAAATTTATTTCAATCATTTTTTGATGCATCATAATTGATAATTACTTAGTAATGAAAATGAAAATTAAATATAATGATTACTTTCATTAAAAAATGTAAAATAAAGTCATTGGCCTCTTTTTGAACATATAGAATTATCTATTCAATTAATATGACTTATTTATTCGTTAAAATTTTATTCATAAAAAATACTTTATAGAAATAATCAGTATAATATAATAAATAATGAAGTTTACAATGGAAATCTTGTATTTTTTTCTAGTCTTTTATTCGTTGTATGTTGAGAACTTTTTTAAATTATTATTTTGAGGAGAAAATCGTTATTATTATTATTTGTAAAGATTGTTGGTTTGTTTTCTTTTTTTTTTTCTTTTTATGAAAAGAGGTTTGTTTGTTAGGATTTCATTTCAAAGAAATTTGATTTTGATGGGTTTAATACGTGTCATTATGCAAGTGGAGACATGGTCTCTCAAGACAATTGTTCTGATTTTTGGGCGGTTTGACTGTTTCAAAATTAAATTTTTTTCCTCGATATTAGAGACTCTGTTTTTGTTGATTAAGGGGATTTTTTTTATATTTTTCTATTTTTTTTTGGGTTTTGGAGCGACGTTGAATTAATTATAAACCAAACATATGCGTTTATTGTATTTGATAAAAACAAACAACTAATCACTTTTGTGTAGCTTTGAAAGGACAACACAATATGATTTTAAGATTTTTATGTATTTTTGTTTTTTCCCTTCTAATAATTGCTTGTGGTTTTGTTGTAAGGTTTTGTTCTTTTATACGTAGATTATGTTTTTTTTTTTTCCATGAAATACCTTTGTAATTGGTTGAGGGATTGAGGCATGACCACTAACTTAGTCCCGACTCCCGACCAAACAAAATCGGAATCAAGAGATGAATCGAGAATCGAATTGTGTTGGAACAGTTGATTGGTTCCCGCCCAAATCGGGAGGGAACCAAAGATCATCTGGCGGTTCAGCTTCTTCCAAAAACTTACATTCAAACCACATATCGAATTATGGAACCAAATTCCGATGTTCATGATTTTATCTTCTTTTATATATTTATAAAGCCATTTAGTTTTGGAGAAAAATTAAGTTTTGAAGAACTTTGTCAATCTTCACTAAGTCCCGCTACTAAATGTGTTTATATAACTTCTCTTACACATGAAGTTAGAAAATTAGTAAAAATATCTAGATGTTCCGATATTCGAGTAATCATTGGCATATGGATATTACATTTCATTGGATAGATAATTCTTGGCATTTACAAAAATAATTAATTTATTTAGCCCTATGTCTCTTATCCCTAGCAGGTCTTCCTCCACTAGCAGGTTTTTTTTAAAAACTATATAGATTATTTGATGAAAGAAGAGTATGTGCAAGATGGATAAAATATTTAAATGAACATATTCGACCAATAAAAAATATACTTTAATATTTATGGGGACATCCAATAATTAAGCATCAATGGGGTAAATTTTGTAAAAAAGACTTAAAAATTTCCTAGAGATGTACGAACACGTTGAACCTCAACATATGATTTATTACAAACTTCATTTAATTATAAGGAATTATTGTGTTCATTTTTTAACTCTATGGCTATAGCCATTCGTTTATATCCTTACCAATTGAATAAACGTGTTTTTTATGTGAAATGTTAGGAGTTTTTTCGAATCAACAAATTTATTATCCGGTATTAATATTAAAAATTATCTATACTAGTGTTATGGTTACATAGATCTAAAAGACAGTAAAAATACACGTTGTTAACCAATTCTTCTTTTGGATCAAAATGAAGGAAGTTCAAGTTGATCTACTCTATAGAGGCCCAAAATAAGCCTTGGCAAATTAGCCATGGAGAATGTGGTGAAGTTGGTAATGAATGATCCATGTTTGCAAGATTTTCAGCTACCTTATTACTCTCCTCGTAGACATGCATAATCTAACAATCCAAATTAAAAGAGTTAGAGAATTAAAAATGAAAACCAAGTAATGTCTTAAGTCCCATAATCCTTTTTTCTTGTTAACTACTTAACTGGACAAGAAGTTAGAATACTAGAGTCAGATACAATAATTAGATGGGTGCCAAAATTAATTAGAAGTTGTTGCAAATATTTTTGAAAGCAAGAACACATGTTCGTCCACTTTTCTTATGATTATCATCCTTTTCTTTTTATATATAAAGGTAAAACAAGTGTTTAAATTTAATAATTTAATCATGAATTATAATAAAAATGACAATATTCACATTTTACTATTCCCAAAATTTAGAAAAGTAAACGATAAAAACGAATGAAAAATATATATACATGTCAAATTTATATTGTAATTTATAATTGATGCGCCATGATAAAAAAAAAAAAAAAAGTCTGACAATCACATTAACCAACAAGGCAACAAAGCCAAATAAGAAATCTTATAGATCCAATAAGGCTGTTTCATTTGTTCATCCATCCATCAACCAAATTAAAAAAGAAAATGCCGCATTCAATTTTTGAAGTAATACAATGAAATATATAAAAATGAAAATGTGACAATCAAGTTTTGGAATCACACATTGAAGGAGCAACAATTGATGTTTGGATCGATATCACATCAATCATTTTTTCAAATATATATATATATATATATATATATATGCAGTACTTATCAACCCAAAGAAAACAAAGGACAAAATAACATCTAAGTTTTAAATTTCCAAAAAAAAAAAAACGAAAAAGACAATGATTTTGGTGTCTAGCATATATTTCTTCGGAATAAACTGATATAATAATGTCGGATATCATAATAGGGAGAGTATATATGGTTATGGTCAACGAATCTAATATATGTTTAATAATAATTTTGAATATTGGTCTCTCTAAATTCCAATTTCTATTGGTGGTTGATCAATGTCGGCAACTCAATGGACCACGTGATTTTAATCAGAAAATGAAAAAGACTAGTCTGTGATGGTTGGACCAATCACATGACGACAGTCGAAAAGGATTCAAGGCTAGTATTGTCTTTTCGTTAGAAAGACTATTTTTTATTTTTTTGTAAATACAATGGGAACAGTAAATGAGGTAACACAGACTCACTCGTATAAAATCGAACATGTTCAATCTCCTTTGATCCCAATTAAAAAGACTAATATATTTTAATTCATTTTAGTTCCTTATTTATTTCCATTATGCACGTAAATGTGTTTATTTAAAATTTTAAATCCCTAACAAACCATAAAAACCCTAAAAAAAGGTATTTATGTAAATAAATTTTAATTGAATCTATAATATTGAATTTAATAACTTGATCGGACATACCTTTTATTATTTGTACTAAGTATGATTCGATATCAAAGTAGTATTTGAATGTTCTTAGGGTCGATACTTGGATAACCTTAGTTCAGAATTCAGATGGAGTGATCGGTAAGTCTTCACTGAAGAAAGCCTAAAGGAGGAGCGAATTATAGCCACTTTTAGAGATGTATTCAAGGCCGTCTCTTAATTTAATTTATTATATCAAATAATCAATTGTGCGGATCAAATGACCATTTAATTAATAGTCAACTTTGAGTCGAAGTTCAAAATATTTTGTAGAGTATAATTTACTCTTTTTACTTTTCATTTACATTTACATTATTATCATATCAATATTATCAGCGAATATTTAAATCATTATAAACATCATTAATCAACCAACTATAATGAATAATGAAATAACAAACTTTTACAAAATTACAAACATTTATTTACCCATGCATGGTGGCTTAGTTTATCTGAACTATTGAATGTGAAAAGGGACAATAATCCAAGAAACAAATTACGTCCAAGGCCTATTAGACCCGAGTCCTAACATATAAATAATTTTATCTGTCCCATTTATAAGGTACGTTATTCTGTACCCTAGATCTAGTTAATTGAAATATTTTTTATATCGTTACTAACTCAAATATTGGACGGGTGAGAATTCTCAGAGCTCTTCTAACGATTTATTCGTGGTGTAGGCCAAGAACTCACTTCAATTTGTGTCATGGACACATTTTAGGAAGAGGAAAATTGCATCACCTCATTCCTCTAAAAAAAAATGGCATCACCTCATGACTCGTACAAATTCTATCAGCATCACTAATTTTAAGCTTTAAAATGCGACCGGGACATGCCTCGTTTGGCCTAATGATTCAAAAACTGAATAGTTTTGTCCAAATTAAAATTAAAATCGTCTATATACTCAAATCAGTATATATACATATGACCAATTAACTAAAATTAAATGAAAAGGAAAAAAAAATGAGAGTATTGATGAAAAAATTTACATAGTGATGACACTTATTCACCTTTTAGTAATGTTTTGGTTATGAAATAGTTTGTCGAGCAAAAATAAATTTCGTTCTTAATTTTGTCAAAATAAATAAATAAATAAATCGTTCTTAATAGTAAAATATTTTATATGTATTCATTCAAAAAATTGAACACTTGAGTGTTTTCAACCTATTTGATATTAATATTAAAAAACACCTAATATAATTTATTTAATCAAATACCAAATGATTTGATCTTGTATTATAAGTTTATTAAACAGAGTAAGGCAGCAAATGATTTCACCTATTGAGTGGTCAAAAATTTATTGTTACATAGTCTTTATCAATCACACTGAGATAGTTGACTAACTAAATTAATTGTCCCCCGACTAATTTACGTCGGCCATAACACAGCCTTTTTTGAGGTGTGCCATCTCTTCAATAGTTTCAAGGGGATAATTACAGAGACTACCCTGAAATTTGGAATAATTACAAAAGAATTTATAGACCCTTTTTTTTTTAACGAAATAACACCCTAGAAGGCCGGAGATTGAGTCGGGATCTCCTACCTGTAGATTAACACAACAACAACAAACTAAATATTAATCCTACGGTAGATTAATCAACTCAAAAATCATACAATGTATCAAATACGCATATCACATCAAGCTAGGCTGGAAACAATCGAAAATGAAAAGGAGAATCACGAGAAAGACTAACATAAAAACCCTATTCTATCACAATCGAAATCTAGGATGGCATAGCCGATTCAAATTTTTCTTGGTTTTTTGTATTGTTTCCCTTTGTGGGAATGAATTTTCCCCTCGGGGACTTGAGGCTCCCATTTGGGAGCGATTTTAGTTTCCCTTTATGGGTTTTTTTTTGTTTTTGTTTCTTCAGATCTAGTACCTAGATCAGGATTTTTTGACTGCAGATCTGATTGATTTGAGTTTAAATATGGCCGATTGGGTTGTTGATTGGCTGCGAGGGATGATTTTCATGGCTTACCACTGTTGCAATATGCGATGGAGTTGACTTGGTATTATAGAAGAAGACGGGAGTTTCTCGCAAATTTGAAACCCGATAGCCATTTCTATGTAGTTTTAGTTTTTAACATTTGCTACAAATTCTCTTTGGTAACTTTTTTTCAATTCATGTATTTTTTTTCTCGTTGGTTGTATCTTTTCCCCCTTTGAATTTGTTTTAGTGTTTTTGTTGGGTGAGTTGCCATTGTGTTGGAACTCTTTTTTTCCTCCTTAATCCATTGTGTAACCAAGGTGACAATGTGGTTACTAACGTTGTATTACTTTTTGTTGAAGAATAAAATTACTAACATTTCAAGAAAAAAAAAAAGAACAGGAAGTGAGATGTTGTATCCTCCAGATAATGATTAGTACCATGTGCAACAACATTTAACTCTGCCAAGTAATCAACTGGTTGATTCCCTCTTGTTGAATCTTCTTGAAACCATAACTATCGGATGTGATGATAACAACAACAACAACTGCACCACCTCAATAAAAAATCCCATTAAAATTCAAAATTACAAAAACTTCATTGAGGTTTAATAATGTCTTACATTTTAACCCACCCATTAGTTAAATTGACATAATTTATTAACATTATCAAATAGCTTATAATTATACTCCCATTTTTTTAAATGTTACAAATAGTCTCAACTTTTTATCCGACTATTTGTAATACTTAAAGAAGTTGCCTAGTTGATGATGTAATTGTAAAATGTAAGACGAAAAGTTGGGGATGCTTGTAATATTTAGAAAAATTGTGAAATGTAATGTGTAGAAAAGAGGATTCCGGATAGTTTATGAGGACTGAATTTGAGCAAATTCATATTTTAAACGTTTAATGTTGAAGAAATAAAGTTCACTAAAAAAAAAATGAAGAAAGTGAGTAGTAAATTCCCGTTTAATCCCGATTAGTCCCCGTCTAGGCACTAGATTTTCCTTGTTTGCTTACATTTTTTCCGATTAAGGTCCGCCTAATCCTGTCTAGGCGCTATGCCTCATTATACCGTTCAACTAGTGGTTAACGCTTTTTAGAATCAATTGAAATGTATGGAATCAACCTGCAAAACTCCAAACTTGTGCATTTAATGAAAAGAAAATGAAAGCAAAGAGTTTCATTTAATAATAGAGTCACTTTTTTCTTGGATTAAACATTCTGAGCCTAACTTATTTTGTCATGTAATTTAATAATTTGGATTTTTTTTTGAAAACTAATAATTTGGATTTAGTGCTGCCTTCAAGGTGACCAATAATCTCAACTACTTTGCAAAAGTACATCACTTGCGAATATTCTGGTAGGTTGGAATTGGAATAGCTTAAAACTTAAAATTTAAAATTAAATGGCATCATTGTTACGTAAGAAAAAATGAGAATGGAATAAGCCCATTTTAAATCTAGATCTATTTCCTATCATTTAATGGGATAATTAAAAAAACACCAAGATTTGGGGTATTTACAAAAAATACTCAAATAAGTTTTATAATTATAGGTAATCCATTTAAAATTTGATTCTGTCTTATAATTTTTCTCTTCATAAGCAAATTAACATTTCAAAACAACCCATGTTTATAAAAATAATACAATATTTATCCATTAAGAATTAAAATGGAATCAAAACTCAAGAGAGTTTTTGTAATTTTGAAAATTCTCTGTTTTTTTAATATATATTATATTTCATTCTCTTCCTTCCATATATTTAGCTATTATTTTTTTTGGACAATGATTCTCCCCATCCCCCATTGGAGGATGGGGGAAAAATTGTGATTTTGGCCTTCTGAAATATAGGGTATATCTAGCTATTATCAATCAGTAAGGAATGCAATTAATTATATTATATCTTTGACGAAATTGTTCTCATAGACTATAATAAAATTTGAGCACATCTCTTGTAATTATAAAATGGTTGTACGGTACGACGAATTGCATTTTTAGTGTCAAAAGTGATACTTTTAGTGTAAAAACTGATACTTTTATTGTAAAAAGTGATATTTTGCTTGAACACACTTAATTTTAGTGTATTTGGATAATGTATCACTTTTTACACTAAATGTATCATTTGTCGCACCGTGACCGCATGACACAAGTTTTTCCATAAAACATAGGGATTATAAAAGTGAAAATTCAATATCTTTCCTATCTTTTAAGTTTCGTACCTAAATTTTACTATTTGATTAACGCCTCATTAACAGGCCTTAAAGTCCAATTATTTAGTATATTATCGGAAAAAAATCCCTACGGGCTAGCCTGACCCTAGCCTTAACCGATCCTAGGGCCAATTAGGTCGTGCTAAAAGCCTATTGTTATAAGGGCCTATGAAATATAGGCCTAACCCTCAAATTTTTAGAGTCGGTAGGGTCGGCCCTCCCCGGCCCTTATTGACATCTCTAAACATACCCCTAATCTCTAAAAATTCAATACATGTAGCCTTAATGACAAAAATTAAATAATATTTAAGTAATACAAGTTAAAGAAACTTACATAATTAATAGGATTCTTTTGCCTAAATTGAATCACATACATTCTGCAGTTATTTTTGGGGGCTCGTGACATTTTGTTTTTTGAGGGAAGGCTCGTGACTTGAGTCTAAATTGAATCATAATATTAGAACTTTGGTCTACAATACAAATCCTCGATCAGGAACATAAACTTTATCAAAATGATCACATTTTTGCCTTTAAATTAATTGAGTCCCCTTTTCTCGCGCGAAACACGAAAACTGAATAAATTTCTTGTGAATTAAATAATTTTGCACATGGCCGTTGGTAGTATTTTCACGGAGCGCATCATCACTTATACCGTTATACGTGCTTTTGACTTTTGAGTGAAATCTGAATTAAATGAGTGAATTATGCCACAAATTTTATAATATTACATTTTACATAACGAAGATTAGATAATAATAACATGTAGAGGAAACTCTCAACAATAAAAAAAAAATGTTAGAGAGCAATTTTCTTTTTCTGGCCATGGAAAAATATAATTAAGGGTCTTAGGGTTCCGGGATTAGAAACGAATATTGTTGTATTAAATTATGCGTGCAAATGATATAAATAGAAGTATTTATACCATAATATATATCAGAGAGAAGTATATATATATATATATATAAAAGTATCATGTGATCTATGGTACATACAGATCATTTAGGATTTCATGGATTCACGGGTTTTGAGATATTCATATTGGCTTTTATGAACTTGATGTCTGGGTATTTATGAGCTTATCATAAGCATTGTTATTGACAAATTTTAATCCAAGACATATGTTGAGCTTTTGGACATTAACCTAGCAGAATTTTTATGTATATGTATTATGACACATTATTGTTAGCAGTGTACAATATATTATATGTGATGTATCTATGTAATAAGTATCTCATTTAGTAAAATAGTTAGCACATTCATCATCCATCCAGTGCTACCATGAGTACAACTTTTTCACTAATATCATGTTTGGTGCAATATCAATAATCATATATCATTACAATGTGACTAAATAGTTATATAGTGGCTGCCATTATGCCCATATGTAGTGGTTGGAGTAATTTCCCTTACCATCATTTGATTCATGTCTCTTGCCATCAGTTTAATGAATGTGGAAAGCAATTAAAGCATCTTTTTACGGTTCCGAACTAAAATGGGTGGGTATACTTAATTTCAACCAAAAAGTCAAGTTATTAGAGTATATAGCTTATATATCCTAAGTATTAATTGTGCAATATAACAATATTCATGCACATATAGCTTATCCATACTACCTATACATTTTCACATTGAAAATAACCTATTTTAGATTGAGTTTCGAGGTTATTTAGCTAAACTTATTTAAAAGAACATATAACTTAATGTGGCACGAAATGCAAAAGAAGGAAAATGACACCAAACTGATGTGGCATGAGGTGACTAGTGTCCACCCATAAGGTATTATCTATTTTGGCTGGCTTCATAGTTTTATCCTGAAAAAAACGCATTCTCTTGGGAGAAAGGAGTCTAGCCACTTATAAGCCACAATTCACCTTCGAACTCAATCAAGGTGGGAAATATCCATAACCATGTAATAACAATTTATTGTTATAGGATGTCTTTGAAGGCTATAAGATTGATGCCACTCGTATTTAATTTCAAATATAAGTTATTATAACATAAAATATCCTAGTAACTACAATTTTCAGATTAATATGGGCAAAAATTAAGTTTGCCCATTGAAAATCCTCAAATGCTTAAATCAGTATGTGATTAGAAGGATAATCAATATTAGAAATTATGAAATAATATAGCAATAAGACAACATAAAAACAATTGATAAAAGGGTGTTTAGTTATAAGTATTAATAAGGAGAAAAGTTCATACCAACTGGGATTTGGTTACCTTATTACCTGAGAGAGTGTTAGTTGAAAAAAAAAAAATCTCTTGATAGTATTTGCAAATGCCAATACGTGCTTTTAATTTTGATTCATTTAATCATATCTTTTTTAATAAGCTCTGAGAGTACTGGTTGAGGGAAGGAGATAAATTTCAAATAAACTGAAAGATACAGGGTTCAAACCCTGGTTAATACCCTTATAAAGGGTTAGTGCTACCATTTGAGCTACAAGTTAATTGTTTGATTCATTTAATCATATCTAAAAGCTAGTTAGCTAGGGGTAGGGGCTTCTGATTTTCGAAAAAATGCTTTTGGTATTTTTTGCGAATAAATAGAAGTTTGTTTTTTTTATATTCCCATCCTCAAATTTGGAAAAAAAAATATTGGCCTACTAATGATAGGTTATATCCAAAAGCTCATCTTGGAATTATTATTTTTCCTTCTTCCACGCACTTCGAGTTTGATTTATTCAGTGTTTAGCTTCAATTTGGAAATATTACCAACTTGTAATTCTTAAATACTATTGGTACAATAGTTACTTCGTCTAGCTTGTAAACACTCCCTTAAATGTGGATGATCGAAGCAATGAATCATTAAATATCGGTTCTAAATTCAGTAGGATTCTTGGCGCTAATTAAAACGTATTACTAGTCAGATTAATTCGGATCCATCCGGATATTCCACAATTAACGTATCATGGGCTTGAAACCAATAATAAGTCAAATACAATTCAACTTAGCCCCAATCTTGTAAGCATAAAAATGGGCTTGGAAGAGCTCCTAAGCCTGGCCATCAATTCTTGGGCTTAATCAGCAAGGCCAATACTTTAGCTAGGTGAAACCTAGACTAGGGCTGTGCACGGGACTTGGAGATCACTGGAACCGAACTGATATCCGAACCTAAAAATATCCGAACCGAAAATATCCGTTGATTTTTTGACTTTCTCCGAACCGAAGCGTCCCGAAAAATATTATGGTATGGTTTTGGAGATTTTTGAAATATCCGTACCGAGAACCGTACCGAACTGTACCGAACCAAAGATCCGAAGCTAGAACCGATTTTTAAGAAATAACCTAGAAAATAACCTAGAAAATAACCGATTTTTGAAATATATTATTTTTATCTTATTTATATTTTGATATTGTGACACCCCACATTTAAATAACCTAGAAAATTATCTGATATAATTATTATATTAAGTTTCACTGATGGAGCTTATGTAAAAGTATATGTGCTATTACAACACATATTTTTGAAGTAATTCTAGTTGGTATTATGAATTTATAATTTGAGATTGTGTTGCCCTTTATGATTATAATATTTATTTTGAGATTGCACTAAAAAAAGGAATTGACTATAATTGTTTGGTGATTTTTACATTTATTTTTTATTTTTTCTTATTTTGTGTGTTTTACTTATGATTAATCTCCGTTTCACCGTCCCGAACCGTACTGCCCCAAACCGTCCCGTTAGAATCGAATCTCCGTACCGAACCGTACCAAAAATTCGGTATGGTTCGGTACGGAGATTTTTTCTCTACGGTTCGATTATGGAGATTGATTTTTAAAATCTCCGAACTTCGGGATGGTTCTGGAGATTTATGAATCTTCGAACCGTCCCGTACCATGCACACCCTACAACTATACCACATCATAAATATTTATTTCCATGCTAATGCCTTCAAATATTTATTTGTTAAGTGATTGGATATTACCCGAATTCATATTCGAATTCTATAATATATATATACTAGTATCCGTCCCAAATTCAATTAAGAAACTATATATATTACACGTACCCATCCCAAATCTATTTTCCAATACCCTTGTACTACCCACATATACCCGCCTAAAACTCGATTATTTTATATAAAAATTATAATTATATTAATACTTAGATAACTAATTAAATGGACACCCTACCAAAAACTAATTTTTATATAAGATAATGCAAATATGTTAAATTCTTAATAAATATAACAACTAACCATTTTAATTTTGTAAGTCACTATAGACTAACATCATTCATAAATTAAATCAAAAGCATCACATAAATATAAATGTAACCAATACATTCCTTAAAACTGTAGAATCAACATTAGTACATCATTTAATTTATAAAACTACACTATCAGATATGTAGTTTTATCAAGCTTGACAAAGATAAAACAGAGTTGATATAATCACAGATTCAAAATAAATAACAACTCTCTATATTCTTTTGTACAAAATAAAAGTTTATGTTGGCCTTCTATGAAGAAATGTATAATGTCAGATGGAAAAAATAAATGGAAGTTAGTAGTGGGTATTCGAGTGGTAAAACCATATCCTACCCGTATACAATGACGAAGCCAGGAATTTCGGGAGGGGGCCCAACTAATATTAATATAAAAAGAGTCCGTCGAATTTTTGGCCACTTCTACATAATAAAAATAGTTTTAACCATGTTTTTTAGCTATTTTTGGTTTGCCTTTATTTTTTCTTCTTTTATTCTAGGGATCGGTCCACAACTCGATACCGAAAAATGTACCGCATCAGTTTTTTTGAAATATAATTAAGTACCTCATCTGAGAACACAAGAAGGGTATGATCGTGTCAAAATAACTAAAAAAACATGTTTTTGAAAAATATGACTATTTTTTTATTTTTACAAAATATAAGTGGACAATTGTCCACTACCATGTATAAAAATGAAAAATAATACATCAAATTTAAAATAAGTGGAAGTTTTGATTAAGTCATTGTATTAATTCAATCACATCTTAATATTCAACAATAAATAACAAAATACAATTACATCAATATACCAAAAAGGACAAATAGAGGCACAAGAGAATAATGCAAAAATTCAAGTTAATGTTTATGGCGGAGCTTAAATAATATACAAAAGTTTAAGAAAATGGAAAAATGATCAAAACTCATATTTTTCAAGATTCAAAAATGAAAGTAGGAAAGAGGAATCCAATATAATTGAAGGTTTTTTTTTTTGTTTTCTATTTTTCTATTTTTTTAAAATTAAAACATGAAATAACCAAAATACCCCTACTTTTTTCAAATTCTGAGGGGGCCTAGTGCCCCCTTTAGCCCCTACATGACTTCGTCCATGCCCGTATATACATGGGTAGTAATGTCTCATCTCATATCCGTCCTAAATTCAAAAAGGACTACACATACCCGTCCCATTAGGATCTAGTCGGGTGGGTACCCGCGTCTACCCGTCCCGCTGCCATCCCTAGATATTACAGTTATCAAGGAAAATTTGGGAAATTGCCCCTCCATAAAAGAGTATGTTTGAAAAATACTCCCAAAATATTAAAACTTGATTTATGTCCCTACATCCCAACTGCCCACCTAATGACTCACCTCACTACCCACCAAATTCAGTTCAGGAAAAAAAATTCAAATTCGTATTTTTTTTGTACATTTCAAGAACAATTATAACTATATACTCTCTCTATACTATATCTAACAATACCAAATTATGTCGGTTCTAAAATTCCTAATCGCCCTTAGTTTTAATGGTGTTCACTATATTTAATTGAATTTGAGTAAATTTTATTTGAAAATGGTAAACTGGCAAATTTTAAGGATTTTTAGAAAAGATATAAATTGACATTGTTAGATTAGTATAGAGAATGGATATCTATTTATAATTGTTCTTGAAATGTGCAAAATAAATTACGAATTTGATTTTTTATTCTAACAGAATTTGGTGGGCAGTGAGGTAGGTCATCAGATGAGCAGTGATGTGGGCAGTTGGGGTGTGGGTACATAAATTAAGTTTTAATACATTGGGGCTATTTTTCAAAATTACCTCCAAATGGAGGGGCAATTTCCCAAATTTTCCTTAAATCAATCTTTTTAGTAGTTCTTCTATTGAACTCCGGTTATTAAGTAATTACTGCATGCAGTAACGACACATGAATTCTGATTCGGAGAGGAAGGAACTCAAGGAAATATAATAATGGGAGGGTGAATACTAAATATTATTATAAATTATTTTTAAAATATATATTTTTCTCGGGGAGGGGGGCAACAACCTCCTTGTCGCCGCTATGTCCCTCAATAACTACATGTGACACAAAAAAGTTGTTAGGGTGTAGAGGAATTGAGGGTATGCTCAATAAAAACTCTCTGACACTCAAATCAATTAAAGTATAAGTCGGAGAACTTAAAAACATATACATACAAAGTAATTGTCTGTCTTTTGGCTAAACTTATTCCAAAGATCTTATAAGCTCCTACATTTTATAAGTTATTTTTAGATCTGATAAGATGTTAGACCTTCTTTTAAGACTAAATTATTCGAAGTGTTTGGATAAAATAAGATTGTGTTGCTTTTAAGATGTTAGTAATGACAATTTTGTAATTAAAATAGTCAAAAAAGGAGGTTATTGAAATATGATCTTATATTGAAAAAAGTTGAGGTTCCCCTACTTTTTTAAAAACAGCTTATAAGCTTCTGATATTTTATTTTGGAAGCTTGTAAGATCTTTTTCTAAAAATATTGCCAAACAAAAACAGCTTATTAAGTTCTCAAATATCTTATATCTTATTAGATGTTTTGAAGCCAAACACCCTCTTAATAATCAAAGTCATAGGTATTTTTAATGTGAAAATAATTGTTTCAAAAAAAATCTCTCACTAGTCGAGAGCGCTGAGTGTGTATCTCTCATTTTTCGAGAGTGGATGAAGTATTAGTTCTTATCATTTCATTCTTGGTCCGGCAATTGTGGAGATTTGGGTATGGAGCCGCATTTTGCAGACTTGTCCTTCATGATGAAAAGGACGAAGGTTTTATTCTTGATGAAGGGAAAAATAACATACAAAATTCTGATTTTGAACTGTGTCTATTGGGGAGATTTTTAGCAGAAATGAGCATTAACGTCAATATCATGAAGAATCGGTTGGCAAATGTTTGGCAACCAGCACGGGGAATCAATATTAGAGAAATTGGAAATGAACGATTCTTATTCAGGTTCTTTTCATATGACCGATCTTAAAAGAGTGATAGAAGGAGGGCCATGGTTTTTTGATAATTATCTCTTGGTTCTTCATAGAATTGAAACTGGTGATGTTCCTGCTACTGTGCCGTTATTCTTTGTTCCCTTTTGGGTTCATATATATGATCTTCCAATAGGGTACATGAAGGAGAGTGTTGCTAAGCAACTCGGGAGTTTCGTCGGAAAATATATGGAGTATGATAGTAGTAACAATTCGGCGATTTGGAGAGCTTATATGCGTATAAAGGTGGAGATTGATGTTCGTCTTCCTCTTAAACATTTTAAAAAAATCAAAATACAAGGAGGAGATTGGACAATTGTGTCATAATCAGATAAATAAAGAATTAGTTAGAATAGAAATTAGTTAATTAGTTAATTCAGTTACAAGTTAGTTAAATAAAACAGATAGCTGTTAGTCTGTTAGAGGAAGTTAGAATTAGATTAGTATTAATAGTAACTCTGTTCTTGTAAATGACAGCTTGTGATGAATAATATCACTGTTACAATTCTATTCTTCTCCCTCTCTTCTGCACACACATTCACGTCTGTTCACACACTAACACTACACACACTCTCACACCAATTGCAAGCCATCAGGGTTGTTCTATATTGATCATCTTCGAGAAGCTCAGCCAGATTTGGTAATTGGAAGGTTTAGTCTCACTCAGTTCATAACAATTGGCCTCAGAGCCTACGATCCTGCTGCGCCAGAGTACTCAAATGACGAGAAATTCATCAAAAAATGATAGCGGAGAGAACGTAAGGATGGATTCATTAGAACAACAAGTTGCGGAGCTGGGAAAAAGGATGGAAGAAATTTTGATCAGCATGAAAACTACAGTTCAAGAGCAGATTCAGGAAGCCATTAAATCCAACCAGGGAACCAGTGGAAAAGAAAATCAGAATCACAGCTCCACTCCAATGTCCATGCCTTATGCCCGAGGTAAGGAGATGGTGGAATCCTAGCACCTTCCCCAAATTTTAGAAATTCTGAAAACTTGCATCAATCGAACCATAGATTTCCCAAATTCGATTTTCCTAAATTCAATGGGGATTGTCCAAGGCAATGGTTTAGAAAGTGTCAAAAAAAATTTGTGTTTAATCCCATGCCTGACTATGAAAATTTTTTAACAGCAGCAATGTATATGGAGGGATCAGCTGATAATTGGTATTTGGATTATATAGAGGGGAAGGAAAATATGAGCTGGGATAGATTCAGTGAGTTAGTGTTAGAGAGATTTTCTAACTTGCAAGGGGGCAATTTAGTAGGAGAGTTTAATAAATTGACTCAAAAGGCAATGTGCATGATTATATCATTAAATTTGAAGAACTAAAAGCTTTTATGGTCCACATGAATAAGAGTCTAACTGAAGATTATTTTGTGAAAAGTTTCATTAGTGGACTGAAAGAAGAAATTGGGCAAATGGTAGAAATGTTTAATCCAGGAAGTTTAAATGTAGCTATCCAGCTGGCTAGGAAACAAGAGGCCTTAATTGAATCCTTAAACAAGAGTGGGAAACCTGTTACTAAGCAGAACTTTGTAGGCAACACTAGAACCTGGAAAGGGGGTGTAACTGATACATCCACTCAGAAAGTCCTTCCTAATAATATGGAAAAATATCCACCAATTAAAAGATTAACTCAAGATGAAATCACTAGTAGGAGACAGAAGGGGCTTTGTTTTAATTGTGATGAAACTTACCACATTGGCCATAAATGTAAAAAACTATTTGTTATTATTGGAGAGAGTTGGCCAGAGGAAGATGGAGAGGTAACCATTGATAATACTGATCAGGAGGAAGAGGAATTTCAGATTTCTGTCCATGCTTTGGCTGGACAAATTACACCTGATACTATAAAAATTCTGGGCAAAGTAGGAAAAAATACTCTCACGGTATTAATTGATACGGGTAGTACCCACAGTTTCTTGGATCCTTCCACAGCTAAGAAACTACGGTGTGAATTAGAATACACTCATCCCTTGTTAGTTACAGTAGCTGATGGGGGAAAGATTGAGTGCAACTCCAAATGTCCAAAATTTGAGTGGGAGATGGGCAACTGTAAGTTTTGTACTAGTGTGAGGATACTCAAATTAGGAGGGTGTGATATGGTTATTGGAGTTGATTTGCTGAGGAAATTGGGTCCTGTAACTTTTGATTTTAACAATCATGGTGTCAAATTTGAATGGAAAGGGAAACCTGTTTATCTCCAAGGCATAAAAAATGATTTCTGCAAAAAGCCTCAGCAAAACTTTAAAAAAAGAAAAGGCAGGGGTCTTTGGTTATCTATGCATGGTTTCAGCTACTGAATCCCAAAAACAGAGTTCTTGTGCTGCAGAGTTACAACCTTTACTTGTTCAATACCAAGCTGTCTTTCAAGAGCCCAAAGGCTTACCACCCTTCAGGGGTATTGATCACAGCATTCCCTTAAAACCTGGTACAGAACCCTTCAAACAACACCCTTACAGGTACCCTTATATCCAGAGGAATGAGATAGAGAAGTTAGTACAGGAAATGCTCCAGTCTGGGATTATCCAACCTAGTAACTGCTCTTACAAATCAGGAAGGTTGCGGTAATCAAGCGTTGACTAGGCGTTTTAATAGGGCGTCAATTACAAATCGTAACTGTACTATTAATAACATGATAGGTAAGGAAAATCTGATATTTGGGCAGGATTTTGAGGAAAGTTATTTGGGCTTGGATATCAATGATGATAGAAAGAGGAGACGTGGGCCAGAAGGAGGGAAAAGTTAATTCAAAATTTCTGAGTTAGAAAAATCCCAAGATGAAGGTACTTCGGAAAATACAAAGGCTCTTAAGGATATCACGAATTTTTTAACGGTGGGTTCTGGGCTCCAGACCCGCCGAGCCTAATGAGTATCTTAAGCTAGAATTGCCGGGGACTAGGCCATCCCCAGACAATTCCAGTCCTACGAGAGCTCATTAGAGCTCATAGGCCTGATATAATTTTCTTATTTGAGACGTTGGCTCATGGTAATAAAGTGGAAGAAGTTAAACGGAAGATTAATTTCGAAGGGTGTTTTATGGTTGATAAGATCGGAAGAGGAGGTGGGATATGTGTACTTTGGAGGAGGGCTGATCTGGTCGATGTTAAATTTTTTTCCAATAATCATATTGATATTGAAGTAAAGGATAAAATTACTGGAAATTGGCGGTTAACTGGTTTCTACGGAGTTCCGGATAGGGCCAATCGTAGAGCGTCGTGGAATTTATTGAGAAGTTTGCATAAGATTTCCAATCAACCATGGTGTTGCATTGGAGATTTTAACGATATGCTTCATCCGGATGATAAAAAGGGGAGGGTGGAGCATCCGAGCTGGTTGTTTCAAGGCTTCAGGGGGGCGGTTTCTGATTGTAATATACACGATCTTCCTTTAGCGGGATATCCGTTCACGTGGAGTAGATGTAAAGGTATGGCAAATGCGGTTGAAGAACGTATTGATCGTGCTTTGGCGTCTAATAACTGGGTTCAGTTATTTCCAGATGCGGTGTTGGAAAATGGTGTAGCTCCAATTTCTGATCACTCCCCTATTATTCTGGAGACATGTGTGAAACATAAGTAGACAGGAAAAAGAAGGTTCAGATTTGAGAATAAATGGTTGGAAATGGAGGGATTGAAAGACACAGTGGAAGGGGCTTGGGATATTACAGTTGGTTTTGACATCTCGCAAAAATTAGCAGCTTGCGCTAATAAATTGGAGATCTGGGGCAGAAATCAAGCCAAAATATGTCGATCAAATATCAACATGTGCAATAAGAAATTGGAGCAATTGCAGGATGAAGATAATGAAGCCAATCGATTGCTGATTGATGAGATTCGAGGTAAGTTGGTGTCTTTATTACTTAAAGAAGAGGTGTATTGGAAACAAAGGGCTAAAATTCATTGGTTGAAGGAAGGTGATAGCAATACCAGATTCTTTCATAGAGCAGCTTCGACCAGACAGAAAAATAATAAGATTGAGAGAATTATGGATAATAATGGAGTTTGGCATGATGATCAATCTGGTATGTGTAGGCTGGTGTATGATTATTATCTTAATCTATTTGAGGCAAATGAGTGTTCTGTGGAGCCGGTTATAAATGTTATTCGACCATGTGTTTCTGAGCATCATAATAATGTCCTTACTAGTCCGTTCGTATTGGAGGAATTTTCCACGGCAGTTAAACAAATGCACCCCGATAAATCCCCGGGCCCAGTTGGTTTTAATCCGACTTTTTCCAGAATTTTTGGCCGATGCTAGGGGGTGATGTTTTCTCTTCGTGTACTAGGTGGTTAAATAATGGGTGTTTCCCTGATGGCCTAAATGATACTAATATCGTGTTGATACCGAAGAAGGAGAATCCAGAGACTTTGATGGATTGGAGGCCGATTTCGTTGAGCAATGTCGTTTACAAAATCTTAGCTAAGGTGTTGGCTAATAGATTGAAAAGGATTCTACCTCTCATCATCTCGAATAGACAATCAGCGTTTGTGCCGGGTCGATCGATTTTGGACAATGTTCCTATTGCTTTTGAGATTATTCATGGGATGAAAAGGAATACGAAGAGGAAGGTGGGTGATGTGGCCTTAAAAATTGATATTAGTAAGGCTTATGATAGTATCAATTGGGATTTTCTTAGAGAAATGATGAAAAAATGGGTTTTACTGATATATGGATTAGATGGGTTATGCTACGTGTTACTACGGTCAGATATTCGATAGGAGTTAATAACGATTCGGTAGGAACGATCCAGCCCCGTAGAGGGCTTCATCAAGGGGACCCGTTGTAACCATATTTATTCATAATATGTACAGAGGGGTTGTCTTTGTTATTGAAAGATGCTGAATTAAGAGGAAGTATCCATGGTAATAAAATTTGTAGACGTGCGCCTTCAATTTCACATCTTTTATTTGCAGATGATAGTCTGTTGTTTTTTAGAGCCACGACAGAGGAATGTGAAAGGGTGAAAGAAATTCTGGAAATGTATAAGAAAGCTTCGGGTCAAGGTGTAAACTTCGGAAAATCTGGGATCCTCATTAGCAATAATCTAGCTCAACGGGAGAAAGATGATATTTGTGAGGCTATGGGAGTGTGGCAGCTGCTTAATACAGGGAGGTACTTGGGGCTACCATCTTTTATTGGTACAAATAAAAAGGCTATATTTCAGCATATCAAAGATAGAATCTGGAAATGTATTCAAGGATGGAAAGGCCGGTATTTGTCAAGAGTGGGGAAAGAAATTATGTTGAAATCCGTGGCCCAATCAATTCCCACGTACTGTATGAGTTCATTTTTATTGCCAGCCTCTTTGTTGGATGAAGTGGAAAGGATGACGAATTCCTTTTGGTGGGGTTCTAAAAAAGATAAATCGAAAGGAATAAATTGGATGAGTTGGGATCGGCTGTGTAAGAGGAAGGAATATGGCAGACTGGGGTTTAGAAGTTTGTCATGCTTTAATGTGGCACTATTGAGAAAGCAAGGGTGGAAACTTCTGAAAGAACCGGATGCGTTGGTAACAAAAAATTTCAAAGCTAAATATTTTCCAAGGGGGGGATTTTTTAAGTGCTAAATTAGGATGTAATCCTAGTTATACTTGGCCTAGCATCTGGAATTCTGAAGTTGTGTTGCAAAAAGGGATAAGATGGCGGATCGGCAGTGGAGAAAAAAATCATGTTTGGGGTGATCCATGGTTGAGAGATGGCCATAACTTTTTTATTGAAACGCCTGTTAATGTTAGCTTGTAAAATATCAAGGTGTGTGAACTGTTTATACCAGGTAGAAGGAATGGGATTTGGAATTGTTGGAAGAGATGTTTTATCCAAGAGATGTGCAGTCGATTTTAAGTATTCCCCTAACCGGTTCAGTGGAAGAGAATTGTCATGTGTAGAGCTGTCGAAACGGGCCGGTGGGGCGGGGCGGCCCGCAGTCCGCCAAAACCCGCCACTTGGCGGGCGGGGCGGGCTGGCCCGCCGAGGTGGTGGGCCAAGAAAACCTCAGCCCAACCCAACCCGCCTTGGGTTGCGGGTTGGGCGGGCCGGCCCGCCAAAAAATAAAAAAATAAAATAAATATTTTTTTATTCATATTATTAATTTTAATGAATTAAATATACAAATAGATAACAAGTACATATTTATAAAAATATTATATAAACTTTTATAAGAGATAAAAATATAAAATATCAATTATACTATTTTTTTGTCTATTTTATCTAATTTTTCTTTTTTTTCTTTTTTTTTTTAATTTCTGGTGGGCTAGCCCGCGCGGCCCGCCCCGCCAAGCCCGCGGCCCACGGCGGGCGAGCCCGTTTAGGCCTGCCCCTTGGCGGGCTACTAAATACTTAACCCACTACTTTAGGCGGGACGGGGCGGGGCCGGCCCGACGGGCCTGACCCGTTTTGATAGCTCTAGTCATGTGTGGCATTTTGATAGAAAAGGGAGATATTCAGTAAAGAGTGGGTACAGAGTTGCTGTTGAGTTGGCCTCAGATGCACCAGATAGAGGAAAGGAATTCTGGAGTAAAATGTGGAATCTCAAAATTCCACCCAAGGTGAAACACTTTGTGTGGAGGGTTGTAAAAGATTGCCTCCCTACTAGATGTAATTTAACAAGAAAGAATATTGTGGTGGAGAATGTTTGTGTCATATGTCAAAAAGAATTGGAGACTTGCTGGCATATTTTTACATCTTGTGAGTTTGCTGTTAAGTGTTGGGAGGTAGCTAATTTGAAGAATGAGGTGGAGGAGTGCAGGGAGCATTCTGAATCTGTAACTGAATTTGTTCGAAGTGTGTTGTATATTTGTGATGCTGATAAGGTGAGTAAGATTTGTATGATAATGTGCAGGGCGTAGCCAGCCCTGGCCATTACTACCCTAAATTTCAAATTTTTTTTCCCTCATTTTCCCCTACCAATTATTTTTTCTCTTTAAAAAACACATATAATTTTTTTTTTAATTTTTTTCCACCAAAAACGGACAAAAAATTTGGGGTGTGGCGGCCCCCCCTGGCCCCCCTATCTACGCCTCTGATAATGTGGAACATTTGGAGACAAAGGAATGAAGAGTTTTGGGAGAAAAATCACAGTACAACAGAAAGAACGGTCATGGTTGCTGTCAACAATTTGTTCGAATGGCTTGCTGTCAAATTTGGGGTCAAATTTGCAGAACAGATGTGGCTGGGAATTCTTTATGGCAGAAACCGGGGTCTTCCTACCTCAAGTGCAATGTGGATGCGTCAATCAACGGTGCTTCAGCAGCAACGGGAGTTGTTAGAGATGAAATGGGTATATTTGTGGCTGCTCGATGCATTGTTTTCAATGGAGTCTATCACGTGAAAGAAGCGGAAGCGATAGGTGTGAAAGAAGCATTATCATGGATTATAAGCTTGAATATGAAAAAGATAATCATCGAAACAGATGCGAAAAGTGTTGTCGATGGTTTATCTTCGCCTGTTGAAGGAAACTCGAGTTTGATGCTATTCTTAGTGAATGTCGTCTATTACTTGATGGTGAACCCGATTTCTCGGTGGTGTTCGTCTGACGACGGGAAGGGAATAGGGTTGCTCATAAACTAGCTAATTAAAAGATCTTTTTCTTTGTTAATACATTAGTGTGGAATTGTCCACCCCATGTATTGAGAATTTGTTGTTTCAAGATATTTCTAATCAATAAAAGTTTTATTTGATGTAAAAAAGGTATTTTTAATGTGATACAATGGTTTTAGTGGGTTTGAGCCCTCGCCATCCGTGGGCTTAACCAGGATATTATAACCCAACTTTATATATTAATTCGAACGAATTTTCTAACATAGCCATATTTCATCTTTTATATCATCTTATAGATGATTGTATTGTGTATAAATATTACCATATTAAAAATCTACAATTTATGGTCGATTTATGTTTATGATAATATTTATACACACGCCAATAATCATTGAATACAATAGAGATACAACAATATTTTGGAACAGAAAATCCATCCACTATTATACCATCAGATAGTCGTCCAAAAAGTATTTCAAAAATAATTATTTATTGAAAAATAAATTAATGAAGTTGACCACTACCGAAGAAGTAACTCCAAAAACTCTTCACCTCTTTTTCGAAGAAATGGTCTTGAATCTGCCGACTCCAAGTCATTATAATTTTACAACCATGAAGAAAAACCAGCGATCATCGAGCTAGACAAGGTCAATCTTTATCATTTCATTCCAACAAAATATATTATATGACACAACTTTAACACATCATCACTTACATCATGTCACCTTTTTTTTTTTTTTTTTTGAGTTGAATCTCCGTTAATTACAAGAGAGCTAAGCTAGTATAGGAAACAGAAGTTATGGAAAATGAAAATTAATTAATACACTAGAACTAAAAAATATCAATATATATATAAAAAAATAAAACTTTGCTATACTGCACACGTCACCACTATTCCTGGCAAGTATTCCAGTGGCTTTCATTCCAGATTAATCCACATATGTAACAGAACTCAAATTTACACCTGGAAGTTGCAACAATATAATTCATCAAACTGAGCTCAAGCAACAACACTAACCAATCCCCAAAAAAATACAACTATTCTTAACTTTTATTTTGGGGCGGGGGCGGGCTGGTTATAAAAGACAATAGATATACTCATGCATGGCCTCAACACATCAAACAGATTGACATCATTTTATACACATGATATTCATAGCTTTCTGAAAAAAGAAAAATTACAAAAACTACCTCCAAAGTTTAGCCTAATTACAATAAAGACCAAGTATATATCTTTGAGAATTACAAATATCCCCTAAGGTGTTACAAACACCCCCCACCCCATGAGGGTACAATTTATAAAATAGAATCAAATGTGGGGATATTTGTAATTTTAAAAGATAATTGGATGTTTTGTAACTAGGCTAAACCTCAGGGCTGGTTCTTGTGGGAATAGATTTCATGTTCCACTTTTGGTATTTCACTCACTGTTCCACTACTTGGATGGTGGACACTTGTATATACATCCATAAATCAACCGTCCATGTTTATCTTGTAAACAAGTAGTGGAACACATAGTGGAACATCAAAAGTGGAACATGAAATCTGTTCCCAGTTCTTGTAACTATCCAAAAAAAAAATGAAACAGGGCACCCTGTTTGCTCATGCATGGCTTAAACTAAAAATTCCAGCACAAACTAACCTGCAAGTAATATGTATACAACCATCAATCTTGTCCACAAACACCTTGCAATTAGGACATTCCTTCCATTTATTCTCAATTGCCAACATCTTCAACTTTTCCTTCTCCTTTTTATTCAAATCCAATTTTTGAAACTCTTCACAATCAAATCCATGATGCCAAGAAACCTCACACTTTGCACAAAACAATCTATGACACCTCGGGCATTCACATTCCGTAACAATCCCTTCGTCGCTATCATTAATCAAAACCTCCGAACAATTCTCGTACGGACAATGAATTTTCTGACACGCAAGAATCGTCGATTCTGTTATCGCCTCCTCCCACCGATCCCTGACACCTGGCGGAACGATAGAGCTTAACGAACCGGGCTCGATTATGTTGTTACAATCTTGATCTGGGCAAGAAATGAGAAAAATGTTTTCTTGAAGCTTGTATGTGACGTGTTTGGATATGCAAGAGATGCAAAATGAATGTGGGCACCCTTTAATTTGGAACATGTCTGATTTTTGTTTTTCTTCCGTGCAAATTTCGCACGAAATTACTATTCGCGACGACGACGACGATGAAGATATCGATAAAGAGGCCTCTAAAGCCTCTTGGAACTGAAGTTCCTCTGCATAATATGTGTCATCTGATAATGAGAAATTATCCTCAAATGAATCAAATAGTTTTGACAGTTCTGATATGATCTCCATGTTTTGTTGAATGTTTTAATTTTGAGATATTTTTTGAGAATACAAGTATAGTTATGATGATCTTATTATATAAGGGGTTTTATCTTTGAATTTGTGACCAATGACTAATTTTTTTTTGTCTTTAAAAAAGACTTGTTAAAATATGATTAATTGATTGATAGTAAACGTTACGCGTTACCTAATTCAGAAGACTTGGATTTATATTTTTAGAATGCAATGTACACAACTACACAAATGTGTCTATAAATTAATGAATGAATAGAGAATAATGTCATGATATTGTTATTTTGACAATGTCATATATGATGTGGAAATTACCAGTATAGCCTCGCCCAGCTCGAGTTGACCATTTTGACCTCGCCTCGCGAAATTACCAAAATACCCCAGGATCCGCGGTTTTTTATATGGGTCCCGACCCGACCCAAAAGTCCGGGTCGGGTCGCCCGCGAGCCACGCACCGTCGATCGGGCGCCACGTGTACGGAGATCTGCCTTACCCGGTGAACAGTACTATAAATACGGCATGGAAATCAAGGTAAAAAGTAACTTGTCATTATTCTAAATTACCTCGCTCTTTAGCTTTCTAAGTACCTCAACTGCCTGATTCTGACTTAGGCATCGGAGGGCCTTAGCTGGGAGCCATCCCGCCTAGCCTAACGTGCGTTCTGTTTCAGGTACCCTCGAACAAAGTACCTCACCTAGCTTTTTGGGGGATCCTCGGCCAGGTTGCTTCGTGGAACACACTTCACCTCGCTTTGTGGGTCCCTAGGTCAGGTACATCTGATTTACTTTCCTAAATCTATATATATGCTTAGGTTTTCTGTCTATATCACTTTCTAATATTGGTTGTGACGTCACGTTATGACATCTAGTCCAGATCAATGGCTTGGGGAGCTCAAACTATTACGGTATCAGATATTTTGTAATTATTTATACTTTATTGTTTGTCCTAATTGCAGGATTAATCTACAGAACAAGTACTAGGAAATTTTCGATTTTCTTTATTATCCTGCAAAATTATATTTTTTTGTCCTCTAAACAATTTTCTCTGTTAATTTAATCACTACAAGAAAACTGCTGATAGACACCACCAAAAAGACACCGGTTTTAAAACTTTACTGGTGTCTTTTCCCTTATAACAGCGGTTTTGTATGAAACCGGTGTCTAATTAGTGCTCTCGTTTGATAAATAACAGCGGTTTCCTAGAACTGGTGTCTATTGTAAAACTATTTCCCAAATAAACACCGGTTTTGGCATCGGATTTTGAAACCGGTGTCTATTTATATAAATTATTCTTAAATTAGACACCAGATCTTTCGACACCGGTTATATAACCGGTGTCTTTATTTTTTAACACCAGATCTTTAGACACCGGTTCTACAACCGGTGTCGTTAGGGCACAACCTGAAATTTACAAACCATGAAGTAAATTCAACCTGACAATTTTTTTTTGCTTTCATAAATTAATCCCAATTTCACAAACCTTAAACCTAAAAAAACAACAAGAGTAATTGGCATAATTAAAATCCCATATCAAAACATAATCCCCATTATTTAATTTCCAGAAAGTGAAAAAAAATCAGTTGATAGCCTTTTCGCAATCTTCAAACTCTTTCAGCAATTTCGAATCCCTAAACCCAACCAAGAATTGGGCCACCGCCTCAAAAAACAGCGCCGCTCCTCCTCGGCCTGTTCGCGTCCACCACCACCCCAACCAGCTCCTCCATCGCCTCCGCCTCTGCCATCGCCGCCTTCACCCCCTCCCTGCTCCCCCACTCCGCTCCCACGCTCTTAACCAGCTTCGCCTGTGCGTGCCGCGTGCGCTGCCAGGGCCGGCACCATCAGCCTCAGCCCGCACTCGATCTGGTCGGCCCGCGTTGTCAGGCCCTCGACGGGCTCCGCCACGAAGTCTCCCCGTGCCACGGCTGGTGGTGGAACTCCCTCACGGCGGCGGTGGCGTACTCTAGGAAGTCGTCGCCGTCTTCTTCTTGGGACAAGTCTTGGTCGTCGAGAAACGATCGGAGGAGGTCGGTGAAGAGGTAGGGGTGGTCCGGGTGGAGGTCGCCGAGCCAGAGGAAGGGTTTCTCGACGGCGTTGCGCCACTCAGGGAGAAATCGATGAAGGGTTTTGCGGTGTTTTTCTTGCGCCCTTGGAACATATATGCAAAGCTTTTCTGGCGATTGTTCGCCTTCAGACTTGGAAACCGCCTTGCAGGTTTGTTTAATTTCATGAAATACTTATAATTAACTTTTCTCTTTGTCATTTTTCAAGAAGTTGATGGTAATGATTGTACGTGTACGTGTTAACTTCGAATTCCCTATTTTCTGTAAGACTATTGCCAACTTCTGGATTTCATGGGGGCCAATTTTAGAAATGAGATGATAATGTCTGCCTCTTATTCTTAATTCACTGGCTCACTTGCTTTCTGTAGTTAGTCATTTGTGCTCTAAAAATTTAGTAGAAAAGATTTGTTGGTACTAATTAAACTTATGTGCTGCATAACATGGTCGTAGAAAGCATATGTTTATTTATCAAGATCTGATTATGAGTTATAACTGAACCAAACTAATGTCATGCAGAACTCAATCTTAATTAAATCCTGTTTATCTTGAACTTGATTAACTAAGCTTTGCTGGAACAAGTCTGCTCTAGCTCTCTATCCTCCCCTAACTGACCTCATAAGGCAGAGTTTCATTGAAGGACGATAGCTGCTGACATTATGATCTTACCGTGTCTTTAGAATGGATGGAATTTTTGAAATGTGATCTGTGTCTCTAGTGAATGGAATCATTGTCCTGCATTTTGAAGATGAAAAGAATGATACAAATTGATTGCCCTTTTGTTTGATCACCTTATTTTTGCTGTTTTACCTTAATAAATCATTCATGTTTATTAGAAGCTATTCAGTTTTATTTATTGTTGTGTCACTTTGTATGTGTGTCCTTAGAAATAGAAAGTAGAAAATACTGATAACTTTTTTCTTATACATGTTTTTCTCTATTATAGTGAGTTTTCTGAAACTTGCAAAGAATCACCAGGCTATCCTTTATCATGGAAAATGGAAGTAAATACACAACTTAAGTCCCTTCAAGTTTTTGGTGAACTCGCTTGTTTAAAGGAATTGCTATGTATCGGTCAACTGACTCAATGAAGTTGAAAAGTGGTAATTTAATTGTCTGTGCAATATAATTTATCTTCTTGTCAGTATCAATGTTTCGATAGGCCTTGGTTTGCATGAGCTTATGTTGCACATCATCGATCTTTTTAGTAGTTCAAACTTATTTTATTATCTATATTGATTTGTTTGGCAAATTTCTTGTGTGGGTTTGGTGGAACCTCCATTCTAGTTTGAACTTTTGAAATGAATCTTCATGTGATCATGGTTTATGTGTTCTCTACATCACTGATTTATATAATGTATCTTCTAGCCAGTGTTTGTCTCTCCACCAAAAGACTTCCAAAATGGTTGAAAAATCTGAAATATACAATCAAGACATGGCTGCAGCTCTGGGAACAGGTGAGTGCTGTTTTATGTGAAATTTGCTAGTATCTTGCATAGATTTTCTTATGTAAAATTCTGATGGAATTGTAGTACTGTTCGTGTTTCATGCTTGTTCTGTTTTTGTTCACAGTTGTACAACCTTATCTTTTCTCGAAAAGGTTATCTGGTCATGATTGGGCAAGAAGCCATCTGCAGTAAATGCTAATCCTAGAGGCAAAGAGTTGCACGCGGTGGCTCGATCGGGGGACCTGACGGCGGTGCAAGCGATATGCGGCGCCAATCCTCTGGCAAACTCGCGTGACAGGCACTCTCGAACCCTATATACTTCTCTATTCATATCCGTTTTCTTGCTTTAATCGTTTTCCTTACTTTTATCAGTATGAATATGCTACTCCTTTTCGCAGAGTTTCATTTCGTAATTTGGGAGCTTGAGATTGGGGTTTTTTAATAGTTTGGAAATATTCCCTCTGTTATTGACTACTATATAGTTCAAGCTAGTACCAATTAAGCTGGACTTCATGGGATTGGACTTGGATGCTTTGAAATTTGATTGGCCTGTATTATGCACAATTGTTTTTTGTTAGGAGTTATTTGATTTGCCTATTTTTTCCACTTGATTTTATTTGGTTGTGAGAAATGTGGAATTCAAAAGATAGAGGAAAGCTTACTCAATATGATTTCTATTCTCAGAAATAGAAAGCAATCACATGTTTCATTTTCGTTATGTTTTTATTTCTGAGTGATGTGCTATACGTGCATATGTTGGCAGAGGTTCAGCCTTGGGGTGACTGAATTTGATAAAGTTCCTGGCCATTTGAATGTTCTCCACTTGGTACAGGATATTTAGATACAAATTTCTATGCCGACTTGATTGTGGATTATGTTCTTTTGTGTTCTATACTTGTCAATTCAACTATTCCCTAGATATGAATCCTTCTTTTTTTTTGATCGGTAGCTATGAATCCTTCTTAATAATGCAACAGGTGGTTCTTGTTGATCAATCTGAGCGCTTTGTCTTCAAGCCATTACTATATGAGCTCCTATGTGGAGGTATATTTGAACTTGATTGGATAAGGAAATCTGCTTGCTCTAGCCAGCCAATTCTAGTTCCTTTTAGTCATGTCATTGTGCTTATTTTTTCAAATGCAGAAGTAGATGAATGGGAAATAGCTCCTCGTTTCTCGGGCTTGCTGTCAAACACTGCTGTGCAATTTTTCCAACATAGGGTGCAATCTTTACATCCCTCTGATCATTTTGGAATAGATGAAGCTGAAGTAACTCATTCTGCCGGAATCGTGCATCTTGAAAGTGGTCTTGTTATTGAATATGATTGGTATACCTCTATGTGATTCACAGGAACCATGCTGTTTTATCTCATGAATGTTGTCAATTTGGTGGTGCAGCTTCTTAGATCTTAAATAAAATAGTGTAAAAGGTCGAATTGAACTCGTGAAAGAAAAGATTTCTAGTCCACATCCATCAGGATTTGTACAATTGGTTGATGTCTAATCTTGCATGTATGTACACAAAGTAGTTTTATATATTTGTCTCCATGTATCAATACTTATATGTTTCCAATTATTTCAGTTCATTTGCATTTTTTTCTGTTTCCAATATATGACCACTTATTGCGGCAACGGGCTGTACATTGGAACAAAATGATTGACTATATTTCATTATTGATGTGATCGATACGGGATATAGCTTGTTTTCCAATACTTCAATGTTTATGTGAATGCTTTTGAACTGGTGCTTCATTTACATTTAATGATGTCTACTGATTCCATACTACTTGATCTGGGCAGCCAGGTTGGTACTTGCACTTGGACTGAAGCCAAACTTGATGTTGTGCCAGGTGCAATGGAATATGCATTACCATTTTCCATCCTTGAGGATGCTTGTGTTAGGCATCTCCATAAATCTTGAAATGTGATTTTTGATTTTTTCATTTTTTGTTTCTTTTTCATTTTGCTACCCTTTTTGATTGTTATATGTAATATTGTGCACGGAAGTTGTTGGAAATGGCATGTACGATGCTTGGGGAAGTTGGAAAATCGTTGGCTTTATAATCAACTACAGGATCTAAAGGGTATAATTATTGTTTCTTTTTCTTGTTGTAATGATAGGAGCTGGGATGACAGGAGCAATATTAATCATACGGATTTTGTTGCCTTTAGTTGAATGTATATAGCTTTTTTTGTTGGTTGATAGAATTGGATTATGAATTTGTAGTTTCTTTATCGAAAGGAAACTTCACTACAAGTACTTTTTGTTGGATTATGGATCTTTGTGATTTTAGTATTAATGTATTTTTTGTTGATTGGTGGAATTGGATTTTATAATGAATTGCTTATTGATATGGATTTTTTGCAGCTTTAATTTATATTATATTTGAAGCTTACAAATTTTATTTCATACAAAAGATACCGGTTTAAAACTGGTATGTAAAACCGATGTGTATTCCTTTCAAGACAGCGATTCTAAACCGGTGTCAAATACATAAAACTTTTAACATCAGAGCCTTAGAAATCGAATATTTTATCTGACACCGGTTTAAAACCGATGTCGTTGAAGGAAAAGACACCGGTTTTAAACCGGTGTCAAAAAGTTCAGACTTTTAACACCAGTGGCTTTAACACCGGTTGTTTTTACTAATAGACACCGGTTTAAAACCGGTGTCGTTGAAGGAAAAGACACCGGTTTTAAACCGGTGTCAAAAAGTTCAGACTTTTAACACCAGTGGCTTTAACACCGGTTGGTTTACTAATAGACACCGGTTTAAAACCGGTGTCTATCAGCTTTTTTGTAGTAGTGAATTTTCAACTGAACTCAATAGGTAAATTAAAAAGTTGTAGGGTGTTACTGGACCAAATATCTGATTTTTTGACACTTAAATGACAAAATCCAAAGTCAGAGGTGGAAAAAAAAAACAGATCTCCAAAAGTCCTACATAGAGGAAAAAAAACAGATCTCCAGAAGTCCTACATAGAGGACTAAAAAAATTATTTTGTCAATTTAATCTTCACCAAATGTCAGTTTTTTGTAGCCTGTATAAAAGAGAAATTTCCAACTGATTTCTCAATGCCTCTAAACTAGTGTCCAAATTTCTTGACATTGAAAAAAAATAAAGTAAAAAGTTTACCTAATCCTCAACTTTGAATCTTCTAATTATAGAAGTTAGTCATTCGCCTTGAAAGCTGACTGGTAGAATTAAATTGGAGAAAATTAGTTCAAAAGGCAAATAAAGTAAGAAGATGATGCATTAAGTCATTCAGATCCTCTTGTCTTTGATAATCTCAATTTATTTCCGATATATAAAATAGGCATCTCCAACTCTTAAAAGTTGGTAATTACTAATTAGTACTCTTTAATAATGTCTTGGGAACTTAATGTACATACTTCTTGATTTTCACTTTCAAGCAGACGGAGCGTGCCCCTGACACGCACTTAGGAACTAGGTTGAACTTCATTTGTAGAGGCTCATAAAGTACATAGCCTATTTTGGCCTGACCCCAAATCCGACATAAATAATGTGTAATTAAATATTGGTAATGGGATGGACTACACAAAATGATGTTCAACAAAATTTAGACGCGACCCGGCCAAGTCCAATTCAATCACTTGGTTTGACAGGCTCATTCTAGCCGGTCCGACCCGACCCATTGTCAGATCTATTTAATAAGGTAGAGGAGCAAAATCCACCTTCATGATTGCATAAAGATTGATAATAATTTGCAACAATTAATGCAAAAAAATAAATTTACATTTCAAAAATTTTCTCAGTTCTTGTGATGGGAAGATATTTGAGAGCAATATTTGCAGTAATCAACATGATCATTCATTGGCAACCACCATGAGTAGAACTCCAAGTTTCCCCACATGCATAGCAGAATTGAAAACCACACCTACATAGATTCAGACAGAAAAAAAAATTAGTGTCCTCCAACAATTCTTAAACAAATACTTGCAACTATTGATTAAGGTTATAGATTGAAGCGTGTTACTAAAGGCTTAGCCAATACAAACTAATTATAGCATGGTTAATGTCTAATTAAGGAATGGATAATTCCCCATTGTTGTATGCCCGAAGATTTGTTAGTACTACTAGTTTGGCCAACCCTATAGTTAGCGGACCAAAATTGCAATTTAGCCACTAATGTACTCTAGTGTAATTAAATTGTAGACTCAAGCAATTATGTAATATTACTTTAACTCAAGAACGACAATTAAGAGCATCAAATCAGACAAAGAAATGGAGAATGATATATAGAAATCCTTGCCTCAAAAAAACCTACACACATTCCTCAATCCCACTACTCAAAACAAAATTTCTCAAAAGGTTCAATAGCAATTTTCTCCTATAAGAATAATTAAGGGGATGTCACACTACAGTGTTGAGATTCTAACCTATTGCTATTACCCACAGTTTTAGATTTTGTAGGTAAATATATTTACCTACATACATTACTTACAATTTTACTTACACTTTACAATTATATTAATATTTACCTACAGTTTTTATGTAGGTAAACTAATTTTTTTATTGTAATGTCATATTTAATCATGTAAGTATTCCAGATAGCAAATTTGGTACTATAAGTATAAAAGAGTGACATATTTGGTCATATGATTTTTGTGCAATTTTTGTCCCATAAGTTCTAATTTTGTGCAAATTTTGGCCCCAAAGGGTGAAATATTGAAGTACTCATTGGGTCTAAAGGATATCTCAACACATTCGAATAGAGGATGAACGACATCGGGGCGAAGGGTTCCAAACCTCGGAATTGCGGCGAGGTCTAATCAAGGGTTCTATGCGGTCTCAAAGCGGGGAAGAGTCAGAAGACAGCAGGTCGGGAGTGTCTCCGAAAGAAATTAAATGGTCCATTTATTGATGGGCGATCGACCGCAGCTTACTAAGCGCTGGTTCTATCCCGCCTATTCATTACTCCTCCTGGTTGGCTCGATCGGCCATGCATCCTGTACTGACAATTCACCATTATTCGAGCCATCAACTAGAAGCTAACCTCCATCCATTTCTCCCCGATCCCTCTTATCCCAATGGGCAAAGCCTATTTTTATGAGTTCTTTAAGTTCTTTTTTTTCTAAGATGTGGAATAGAATAATCCGATAGGCTCTGTATAATACTTTCTATTGACCTGTTAGAGCGACAATTCTTTATCTGGTTTCTCGCATGGCGCCATTCCCGGACCTAGCAGCAGCTTTTCTTATACGCCTACCTATATTAGTATATTAGTAGTAGGTGGCTTCCACTTTCGATGTAGCTCATATGATTAAGTGATTACACAAAATTAAAACTTATGGGACCAAATTTGTATAAAAATCAAACGCATGGGACCAAAATTAATGTTACATATATAGAATACTTAGAGGACCAATTATGACATTCGAGGACCAAAATGGCAATCACGCCTTCCTCAAAATGTGACTTTAGGAAACAATGAAAATAAAAACATTTCAAAATTAATGAAAACAACACTAAACATAGTGTTGAGAATCATGCCAATCCTTAAAAAAAAAAGAGCATCATGCCATAAGTTAGAATTCTTACCAGCAAGTCATATGCAAGCAGCCTTCATTTTTCTCCACAAAGAACTTACAACTAGGGCATCTCTGCCACCCATTCCTCTTAGCAAGCTCATGCACCATTAGATCATCTCTCCCTCTCTCATTCTCATTCATCCTCGAAAACTCTTCGCAACCAATCCCAGAATGCCACGGCACCTTACACTCTACACAAAACAATCTCCTGCAAAGCGGACACTCAGCCTCCCCTATCACCTCCTCATCACTATCTTTCACCAGCAATACCGAACAACTTTTATACGGACAGTAAAATCTCTGCCAAGGTAAAATCATCGACTTGCAAATTATCTCGTCCCACGTGCTGAGAACATCTCTAGGCACGATTTTTCGACACGTGTCGATGTCGAGTACGCCTTTGCAATCTAACCCGGGGCATGGAAAATTGTTTTCGTGATCTACGATGTTTCCTTTTTGGACTTTTATTGACATGTGCCTGGAAATGCATTGTGTGCAGTATTTGTGGCTGCAGTTTTCAGCTGGAAACATTTCGTCATTGGTTTTACTTTCAGCACATATTTCACATATGTGTTGGAATGAATCTCCAATTTCCCCGGAAATGTTTTCCGATGTTTCTCCAATTTTCCTGTAATTCTTTTCTGATGACTCTCCAATTCCCCTAGAACATTTTTCTGATTGCTCTTCAATTTCCCTGGAAACTTTTTCTGATGTTTCTCCAATTTCCCTGGAATTCTTTTCTGATGACTCTCCAATTTCCCTGGAACATTTTTCTGATGGCTCTCCAATTTCCCCGGAAACTTTTTCTGATGGCTCTCCAATTTCACTGCAACATTTTTCTTCTGATGATTCTCCAATATTCCTGGAAGCTTTGTCTGATGGCACTCCAATTTGCCTGGAAACTTTTTCAGATAACTCTCCAATTTCCCTGGAAGATTTTTCTGATGCAAAAGCTTGGAGAGTGGTTAAAGAAGACATTATGGCCTCTTGTAGCGTTAATCCTTCTGCATACTCTGCATCTGACATAAGGACCCTGTTCTTATAGGTGGAACTTTTGGTGTCGTCGGGCTTTTTGGCTTCTCAGGTCTGTTAGTTGCCTAAAATTCTGATCCAAATCTTGAGTTCCCCATGTTTATCACTCTTTCCCTTAGTGCATCAATGATTTTAAAATCGGAAATGAAATGATATCAGATTGAAAAGTGAATCCGACGATTAATTTTATGAACATTTATTAATCATTTTGGTGTAAGTCGAATGTGTCATACTGTGCAATGAATAAAATTGAGTTGTGGCATAAAAAATTGGGAGTTATTAATCATTTTGGTGTAAGTCGAATGTGTCATATTGTGATTGAAAAATCTGAAATTTTGTTTAAAAAACTAAAAGTTGTGTTAAAAATCTGCCAATTACTTCAAATATTAAATATCATTTTTAACATATCTTTTAGTTTATTTAAACAAAATTTCAGAATTTTCAAATATCGTTTAGTATTTAAAATAATTTTTTGAAAATATTTTTGAGTTTTTTTATTTAGAATTTTAAAATATTTTAAATAAATTTTAAATGTTTAAAAAAGTGTATTTAATTTTTTTTTCATAATTTTCATTGTAATTTTGATTTTTTTTTACTGTTTTTAGTTTTTTAAACTAATTATTATTATTAATATTATTATAGTTTTTATATTTTAATTTTTAGATTTTAAAATAAATTTAATCACATGAATAAATTTCAAATTGCACAAAATAAAAACTCTTTTTTTTAAGAGTTAAAATAAATTACAGGTAGCTAGGGGTGTGCACGGGACGGGATAGTTCGGAGATTTGGAAATCTCCAGAACCGTTCCGAAGTTCGGAGATTCTAAAAATAAATCTCCAGAATCGAACCATAGAAAAAAATCTTCGTCCCGGACCGTACTGAAAGTTCGGGATGGAGATTCGGTTCTAATGGGACGGTACGGTTCGGTTCGGGATGAAGATTCGAAGATTAGTCATAAATAAAACATACAAATTTGGGGAAAAAAGATAATCAATGTAAAAATCACCAAACGAATATACTTTCAGTCTCTTTTTTAGTGTAGTCTCAAGATAAAAACTAGAAGCATGATAGGTAACACAACCTAAATTCTAAACTTAATAACCTCTATAATACAATAATATTCTATTATTTGGGCAATTGTCCTTTTACTGACTTAGAACATTTATAATTAACTAATAATCTTCATAAATTAATATGAAACAAAAACTTGTATAAATTTATAATCTCAATATCTCCTACTTAACAACTTAATTATATTGATAATTTATGTGATGTGGTAAAAAAAATATATGATTTTTTATATTATTATAATATGGTACCATTATTTGGTTATAGTATGTTTCTCTCTAAAGTGCAATTTACCAATCATTTAACTAATTTTAATTTCAAATGATTTACTCTAATATTAATATTATAGTTTTTTAAAATTCATAATAGTTGCAGTATTATGGTTTTTTAAGAAATATATTTTATATTTTATTTAATTTCAAATAATTTGTAGTTAATTCAATATCAAAATATAAATAAAATAGAAATAATGTATATGTATTATATAAAATCTTTAAAATTGGTTCTAGCTTCGGGTCCTCGGTTTGGAGTGGTTCGATCACGGTTCGATATGGGTAATTGAAAAATCTCGAGCAACCGTACGGAAATATTTTTGGGATGGTACGATTCGAGAAAGTCAAAAAGTTAACGGATATTTTCAGTTGGGATATTTTATGGTCTGGGTATCGGTTCGTTTTGGTAATCTCCAAGTCCCGTGCACAACCCTAATTACAGGACCAATTTTGCCAATTTTGTTTATTGTTTTTTCGTTTTTTTAAGAGTTAAAATAAGTTATAGGACCAATTTTGCTCAATCAGATGAAAAATGGGTCCATATGGACTAGGACGAGTCCAACTCAGCCTTAGAACCGGCCATGTGCCCCTCACGTGCTTTTTTTTTTTTTTTTTTTTCGTTGCTCGGTGATTTCGGACTAAAATTGTGATAATCTTAAAGTTATAGGACTAAATTTGCAAAACGCAAATCGAATAGGACCAAAATTGCCAACTAGGTAAAGTTACAGGACCATTTTTGCATTTTTCCTCCATTCCTTATGTAGAATTTGATTTCTTTTTTATACTTTTTAACCAAACTTCAACCTCTTTTTTTTTTCCCCTCTCATCTCTTTTTCAAGTACTACTTTCTTTTAATTACCAAAATGAAAGATTTTATTGCATAAGCAAACTCACTCAAACTTATAAACAATGCCCACTGGCAGAAAGCCGCCTTGCACAAACGAAGGCAAGGGGAAATCAATACACTCAACAAAACAAACAAAACTAAAACTAAAACACCTGCCAAGGAGGACTAGAACACTCCCAAAAGAAGACTCAAACATCAAAACCCACCCACATACACAAAATCCGGGCACGAGTAACCACCACAAACTACAAATCGATCGACTTGCTTGCTATGAGCTTCGCCCTTCAACCGGAAAAACAAAAAATAACATAACCACAACAAAAAAAGCAACAACACATGAAAAGCTAATCTATTTAAGACTGGGCAAGACCCAAACAAGAAGCCTCTTCCCCTCTCGGTCTGCCACCATCGCTGCCCACTACCGCAACCACCACCGAGCTATGGACTGACTACCATTGCCCGCCTCAATGAGATTTTCCAAAGCCCGGATCCGCAGGCGACCACGGGACCCGCACAGGCCTCCTCCGGCAAGGACCTCAAGTTTTTATATATGTTATATGTATATATTGGATATATAAAACAAAGGTTGAAATAATTGACAAAAGAATCACTTGGTTGAGTGACTATTATATGGTTTTTTTGTACTTCAATGCCTTGAGTTCAATTTAACTCAAAAGCAAAGATCAAGTTATTTTTTTGGCCTTTCTATGTAACTATTTTTTTCGGAGCCTTTCTATCTAACTAAGTTTTTGTGCCTCACTATTTTTTTTTTGTTTTGCAAAAAGTAAAAAAATAAAATTGAGGAATTTAAAGAGTCGCCGACCTTTAGGCCCTCATCGTGTCTTTCATACTTTCCAAAAAAATCTTTTGCAAAATCCAAGATAAAAAGATGAATTTAGAAATGCAAGAAGATCAATTTTTTTAGCTAGCTTATTAGTAGTTTTTTTGTCTTTTCTCTATGGTATTTTATATTGATCAAAATGTTAAAGTTGGAGTATGATATTTTTGTTATTGCATATATTATTTGTTATGTTAAATCAATGAAATTATATTTTTAACATTGATTTTGTTATTTTAATTTTTTTTATGTAAACACAAGGGTCTCCCTCTTTTTTCCTGTTCCAGGCCTCTTGAAATTTAGGATCGGCTCTGCCCGGATCTGAACATAAGCCATCAAGGACCATCCGGATCTATAGGGAAAAAAGAACACCGTGGGGCAAAAGAGGCTTGACCGGTCGCCTGCCGTGCGGCCGTCGCCGGCAAGATGATGATGGGGATGGGGTAATCTTTAGAAGATGAGAGGGAGAGAGAAGATTAATGGAAGTTTTTTTTTTCTTTTTCAGGGAAAGGCGAGAGAGAATGTTAGAGAGAGAAAAGGGCGAGTCCCCAAGGGTTGAATCTTTGTTCAAGTACTACTAATTATACATATTAACGTACATTAATTAACGATTGTCGCTAATGCATTGATGTATATTTATGATACTTTGGAATTTGAGACCAAACACAATGTAGAACGAAGGATCAAGTGTGAATACGCCCATGATAACTAATTTGTTGGATTTATCCAGTTTTTTATCTAGTTTGCAATGAGTCTTCTATCCGTCTTAAATAAGCCACTTGGCTGGTTCGCAGTTTAATAATAGGCTAGACCAGTTATAGAAACATTATGTGCGCCTAGATTTTAATTTATTTTATTTTCTTGTGCGAAGTTAAACATAATATATTTTTGACATGTTACATTATTTGAAATATAAACTAAATTAAAAAGAAGAAAATTGGACAGTTTCTACAGAGAGTCCAATGCTTAAATCGCGTGTTCGATATGTTTGTGTTGCTAGTATTATATTTCAAGCCATAATCCGATTCTCATTATCAGATTTTTGCTCCAAATTCGTATTATCACATGCCACATCATCTGAATCAACACCCAGAACATCAAAAGAATTCTTAGTGTGAATATGTGAAGAAGAAGGTTCACCCTCCTTAACACGACCTTGATGACCCGCATTTTCCATGGAGTCATCAACGGCCTTGCCCTTGTCCTGCTGCACCGGACGGTAAACTTTACGGACCCTAGAACGACCCCGTTGCATAGAATTCGGACGTGCCGCTGATGTCCTGGGACGTCCCTGGTCAGGAGAGGCGCGTCTTTCAGTGGTTGAGTTCCCTGCGGGAGTAATACGGCAAGAAACCGTCGAATGTCCCGTTACCCTGCATTTTGAACAAAATTCCGGTAATTTCTCATAAGTAATCGATACAAAGGAACACTGCCAACCCGTTCTATCATGATGTGCTCCTCCAACAGCTTTCGACAGATCAATATCCACTAATACCCGAATGAAATGCCCTAGATAGCCGTCAAGCGATCGTTGATCAATCTGTATCGGATTTCCAATCGCACTGGCGATCCCCAAGATGGTATTAGGATCCCAGTACTCCAAACCGAGCTCGAAGATTCGGACCCAAACGCTTGCCACCGACGTGTGTACCTTTGTACGGATTGAAACCGGGACCCATGGAGAGAGCCTAATAGTTCCCGGATTGAGTGCCCAATTAATACGTGTTTGGGCTCAAGCTCTATCCCGCGCGTTCAAGAACTTGACACAAAAATTCCTTACCTGGGGGATTAGTTTCCAATCATTTTTAATTCCCCATAAATCTGATAGGCGTTTATGCGAGGCTTAGTCGCCCATGGTTTGTTACCCTTGCCCAAAACCACCCTTCTAATCAATGAATAAGAAAATTCGCGAGACGTTGTTGGTAAACATTTTCATCAATCGTGAATCAATAATAATCTCCTTTTCTAACAAAGTTAGGGATAGAATGAGATTTACCAAAGAACCACATGCGAAGGGCCCGCATCGTCAAATCCATATCGTGGTGAGTACCGAAATAATTTTAGCAAAAGATTGGCCAAAATGGGATTAAGCCTTAGTATTATGAGCCGAATGTCGCGGGTTCGATTCATAATCGGATGTCATTGGGGAGAGATTCCAGCAACTCGGAGTATCTTTGGAAATGCCATCAAGGGGGGGCCTGTGGATGGGATTCCATGCAGATGGCGACGGGCGCCCAGGGGTCATCATCCTCCGTATAGCGTAATACTTTGGGGAGGGGACCATCTTGTTGCCGAGTGTTGGCCCTCGAAGGAGAGGAGGGGACTCTTTCGTTGTAACCACCTTGGGAGGGGCCATAGTTGAAACCACCTTAGGAGGGGGACCGCCGATAAGGGTCTTTTTATGCATGTTTTATGTATATTTGAGTAGTATTCGAGTTATTTTATTGTTAGTTTTATAAATTTTTGATTGTACATAGTTCATATTACTCCGAGGTGCTTTTATTGATTTAGATTGACCATTTGGGGCTAATTTTGGTGAATTTCGGACCATGGATTCATGTCAAAACATACCGGGAGTTTAAGGATGCAAAAACGCCCGAAATTCCAAGCCAAACGCGTCATTTCGGGCTTTTTGGTTCAACACGGGCAGGGGGTGTCGGCAACACGGCCGTGTTCACGGAGCTAAAAACTCCTCGATTTTTTTCGCACAAAACAGCCTCCCGACACGGCCAGGCCGTGTTCCCAACACGGCCGTGTCGAGAGACACGGCCTGGCCGTGTTGGGAGCACGGCCATGTTTCCCCGAGTCCTCGTGTGATAAAACAAAGCACGGCCCGGCCGTTCGGGGCGACACGGCGTGTCCGGACCTCTTTTTGCAACTTTTCTTTGCGGAATTTGGGGAAAACTCACCAACCAACCCATTTTGGCCACTTTTGTACACTTTTAACACCCTATTTTGCTGAAACATGTCTCCATGTCTCCTCCCTCATCACTTGAATACAAGAATTCACCAACCAACAAGGAAAATGGAGGCAATTGTTTAACAAAAGAGAGTACTATCAATGTATTGGTTGCCTATAAAAGCCAAGGGTTGAAGTTGGGAGAGGAATTCATTTAGATACTCAGAAAATATTCATTGTATTCATTTCATTAAGTAGAATTGGGATCAAGGGGTCTTGGAGAAGAAAGCTTGGGGCAATATTGGAGAAGAAGGCTTGGAGCAACATCATAAATCAAGGAAGAAGTCCATTGAGGTTTTGAGAAAGATAAGTACACCATGTCTACAATACATAAATCTTCTTGTGTAATTTATTCTTTGGTCAAAATCATGTGTAGCTAAACTCCTAGTGTTTGAGTGTAATGAACTCTAGAATGGATTTGTGATTGAGGTTTGTATGTTTTTAATAAAATCATCATGTCTTGTGTGATTCACTTATATCATGCTTATCTCATTTGAGTTAATATTTCCGGTATATTAATTTGATATCTTTTCTTCATCGGGTAATCGAGAGATTTATGGTGAAAAAGAAATTGTATAAGTGAAAAGAGTTGCATGCAATCCTAGATATAGGACGACATAAATCTTCTGGATTAGGGTCAAACCTAATATGGGAATTCATAAATCGTTATAATGCAATCTTGGGGGTTTTAACTAGAAAGAGATTTCAGTTAATCAACTTGAGATTAGGAGTTTTTCGCCTTGAGAAAGGGATTAACTTAAATCGGGAATTTCTACGGTCCACATAGCATGAGATTTTATTAAAAGAGGTTGGTTTTTGCTTAAGGGCTTATGGTTGAATCTTTTAACTTGTCAAATCACAAAAACATTCTAGAGGGATTTACATTCAAACACACTTCTATCTCTTGATTTCTTATTCTACAAATTTTACTTCATTTTTACAATTTATAACTGCTTTTCCTTTTTCATCAAACACAAAACTCTGAAAATTGTTAGATTAAATAACAAAAAGACGGTAATTATTGGTACTTACAATCCTCGTGGGAATGACACTCTGCACTCAATAATCTATACTATAAAACGATAGGTGCACTTGCCTACGGTTTTAAAGGTAGCTTTTGAGCCATCAAGTTTTTTGGCGCCGTTGCGGGGATTGTAATATTAAGAACACCTTATTTTTTTTTAATTTAATCATTTTTTTTATTTTCATCAATTGTCTTTCTAGGTATCTATCTTTGTAAGTCTTGATTATACTTATCCTCCTTGTTTACTACAAAACACATGCCTACTCGTCGCCGAACTGGGAAGCGAGACCGCCTGTAGCAACACGAGGAAAGTATTAGTGCACCACGAGGAGGATACTAACGAAAGCAAGGATCCCGATATGGCGGATGAACAACAAAGAACCATGTACGACTACGCCAAGCCATCTATGGACGGTACGCCGCCTCAGTATCGTAAGGCCCGTTTGCAACCAATAATTTCAAATCAAACCGAATGTCATTCAAATGGTGCAACAATTTGTCCAATTCGACGGCTTACCGGATGAAGATCCAAATAATCATATCGCGAATTTCCTCGAAATTTGCGATACTTTCAAAATAAATGGAGTCTCCGACGATGCCATCCGCTTACGCTTGTTCCCATTTACTCTTCTGGGACGGGCTAAACAATGGCTAAACACTTTACCGAAGGGAACAATCACAACATGGAGCATTATGGCGGAAAAATTCCTTTTAAAGTATTTCCCACCCGCTAAAATCGCACGATTGAGGAATGAAATCTCTTCATTCACTCAAGAAGATGACGAGACCTTGTACGACACTTGGGAGAGATTCAAAGAATTGTTGCGAAATGCCCACACCATGGCCTACCTATTTGGATGCAAGTCCAAACATTTTATAATGGGCTACTTTCTGCAACAAGACAAATGATCGATCGCAGCGGCGGGAACTCTTAATAACAAAACGCCGTAAGCGCCAGATTTGATTGAGGGAATGGCCATGAACGGCTACCAATGGCAATCCATACGAGGTAAAACTAACAGTCATTGGTGTGTATAATGCGATGCGGTAGTTAAGCTCGCCGCACAAAGTCGAAGCATTGACCCAAAAGATCGACGATCTAGCAGCTCCTAAACCACCACCACCGCATGTTTTATCTTGTGAAACTTGCGGAGGATTGCATAATCATCAGACTGTCCACACACAATACCTCACGCCGAACATGCTAATTACGTTGGGAATCAAGGCGAAAATTACCCAAGTAATCCTTACAAAGAACACATATAATCCTGGGTGGCGACAACATCCTAATTTCGGTTGGGAAATCAAGGCCAACCACGACCTAATCCCATTCCCGATCTACACACGTCTCCGGTTTCAAATGCAAATCAAGGTAAGCCTAACTTGGAAGATCTTATAACAAAGTTTGTGCAATCAACAGATACCCGATTCCAAAGTGGTGGAAACATCCTTGAGAAATCAAGAGGCATCTATCCATAACTGAAAATCAAATAGGCCGATTGCGAAGATGATTTCGAAAGGCCACAAGGTAGTTTTCCGGTAATACCGAGCCAAACCTAAGGTAGACGTAAAGGCAATCACCATCGCTTTTCCACATGAGCATGATTATGCTAATGCCGCCATGCAAATACGTGGAGGATGACATGCCCAAAGAAAAGCTCATGAAAAAGAGATTGCGTATCACAAGCCCAAGATCCCTTACCGAGTCTAACCGAAGAAGATAGAAGGAAGGACAAATTTGGTAAGTACCTTGATTCTTTCAAACAATTACATGCCAATAATCCATTTGTTGACCCTCATTCAAAGCATGTTAGGGATCTTAATGACATCATTCCTAGTAAAAATAAGCTTAATAAATTATCAAATGTGCGATTGAATGATAAATGTCCTTCCAATGAACTACCACAAAAATTTAATGATCCAGAAGCTTTATTATCCCTTGCACAATTGATGGTTTACCTGTTGATAGGGCACTAGCCGACTTAGGAGCTAGTATCAACGTGATGTCTTATGAAACATTCAAGCATGCGGAATTAAGTGAACTTAAACCTATTAGGATGGACATTCAATTAGGCGATAAATCGATTAAACATCCTAGAGGTATAGTTAAAGATGTGCTAGTTAAGATTGATAAATTCATATTCCCGATTGATTTTATTATTCTTGACATGCATGATGATATAGAAGTTCCCTTAATTCTAGGGCGTCCCTTTTTTTGGCTACCGCTAAATCTCTCATTGATGTGCATGATGGAAAGCTTACTTTGAGAGTAGGGGTGAACAAGTTATCTTTAAAATTCCTTTGAGAAATCCTATAAATGATACTTGTTTTCCTATAAACTTGATTGAGACAAGGATAAATGATTCTTTGCTTGATATGTCTTCTAATAAATCCTCGAAAGTATGTGATGTTCAATGTGCAAAAGTTTCCACAGATAAATCCCATTTTGAGAATAACATGCGGAAAAATAGGACCATGAAGGTCAATTGTTCGAAAATCGATACGGTGGCGATGTTGTTCAAAGAGATAAAATTTTTCATAAGTTCAAGGCTCCACCCGATTAAATCTTCACATTTAGGTGAAATGGTCCAGCTATATGACGTTAAAGAAGCGCTACCCGGAGGCAACCCGATGTTTGTGTGCAATTGTTTTCATTCATTTTTATTTTTTTTTATTTTATTTTCTTTCAAAATAATCACAAGTCCTTAGAGTCATTTTCAAATCAAAAAAAAGAAAGCTCTTGAACATCTTCTTGGTTGTCCTAATTGGGAATATTTGAGATTTCACGGTGTTCGAGTTGTGTGTTGCTTAACTTTGATTAGGTATGAAGATGCCGTTGAAGGTCCCGCACAAAACAACCCAATGATCACTCAACACCGATTCCACTATTGTAGTAAGGTCGTATTTTTCTTTTTCCACTTCTTTTATATCATTCTAGTTTCTTTTTTTTTTTTTTTTTGAGTGTGTTGTGTGTGTTTGTCCATTTCTTTCTTTCACATTGAGGACAATGTGAATCATAAAGTTGGAGGTGGGTACAATAACATTTTCGGAATGCTTGTATGCTTGTTTGTGAGAGATGATTTTTTTAACAAATTGAATGTTTGCTAGTCAATAACTTAGCCCAATTATACCTACATTAACTTGTTAATTTGTGTTTTCAATGTGAAGCAATTGATTGTCTAGGATAGATTGACGTGGATGCAGGCAAAATTTTGATGAGATTTCTAACACCATAAATACTTGATGTGTTAAGGCATATACGACGATACCTAGCGCTATGAACGTCTGAGAACTCGTGATTTAGTAGTGGTTAACGAGTTGTTAAACCAAGCTTGCGAATAAAAAAAGAGAACGAAAAAAAGGGAGAATGAATACTCCTTGACTTCTCATTCCAATAAAGTTCAAGAAGCTTGGTTATATGACTAGTAAGCTAACTACTATGATCCATTGAGTTCTTGTATTTTCATAGCATTATTGAATTGAAGTTGTTCATAACTATCAATATTTGTGGCGTGATGATTTCAAGTCTCAATAATGCCTACCGATATTACGGTCTTTTCTTGACATCGATCGCTTTGCAAAATAATTTTTTTAATGAATGGTTAATTCGGGTTGAGAAGGCTAAGAACTTGACCGCTTGTGTTCAATGTGTTGAAAAAAAAAAAAAAAAAAAATTTTTGTGTTGTGATTTATTGAATCCCTCTTTTTGATATAATGTTTTGCTTGAGGACAAGCAAAATTCAAAGTTGGAGGTGGTTTGATAAGAGTCTTTTTATGCATGTTTTATGTGTATATTTGAGTAGTATTCGAGTTATTTTATTGTTAGTTTTATAAATTTTTGATTGTACATAGTTCATATTACTCCGAGGTGCTTTTATTGATGTAGATTGACCATTTGGGGCTAATTTTGGTGAATTTCGGACCATGGATTCATGTCAAAACATACCGGGGAGTTTAAGGATGCAAAACGCCCGAAATTCCAAGCCAAACGCGTCATTTCGGGCTTTTTGGTCCAACACGGGCAGGGGGTGTCGGGCAACACGGCCGTGTTCCGCCGGGAGCTAAAAACTCGATTTTTTCGCACAAAACAGCCTCCGACACGGCCAGGCCGTGTTCCCCAACACGGCCGTGTCCAGAGACACGGCCTGGCCGTGTTGGGGAGCACGGCCATGTTTCCCCGAGTCCTCGTGTGATAAAACAAAGACGGCCCGGCCGTTCGGGGCGACACGGCGTGTCCGGACCTCTTTTTGCAACTTTTCTTTGCGGAATTTGGGGAAAACTCACCAACCAACCCATTTTGGCCACTTTTGTACACTTTTAACACCCTATTTTGTCTGAAACATGTCTCCATGTCCCTCCTCATCACTTGAATACAAGAATTCACCAACCAACAAGGAAAATGGAGGCAATTGTTTAACAAAAGAGAGTACTATCAATGTATTGGTTGCCTATAAAAGCCAAGGGTTGAAGTTGGGAGAGGAATTCATTAGATACTCAGGAAATATTCATTGTATTCATTTCATTAAGTAGAATTGGGATCAAGGGGTCTTGGAGAAGAAAGCTTGGGGCAATATTGGAGAAGAAGGCTTGGAGCAACATCATAAATCAAGGAAGAAGTCCATTGAGGTTTTGAGAAAGATAAGTACACCATGTCTACAATGCTTAAATCTTCTTGTGTAATTTATTCTTTGGTCAAAATCATGAGTAGCTAAACTCCTAGTGTTTGAGTGTAATGAACTCTAGAATGGATTTGTGATTGAGGTTTGTATGTTTTTAATAAAATCATCATGTCTTGTGGGATTCACTTATATCATGCTTATCTCATTTGAGTTAATATTTCCGGTATATTAATTTGATATCTTTTCTTCATCGGGTAATCGAGAGATTTATGGTGAAAAAGAAATTGTATAAGTGAAAAGAGTTGCATGCAATCCTAGATATAGACGACATAAATCTTCCGGATTAGGGTCAAACCTAATATGGGAATTCATAAATCGTTATAATGCAATCTTGGGGTTTTAACTAGAAAGAGATTTCAGTTAATCAACTTGAGATTAGTAGTTTTTCGCCTTGAGAAAGGGATTAACTTAAATCGAATTTCTACGGTCCACATAGCATGAGATTTTATTAAAAGAGGTTGGTTTTTGCTTAAGGGCTTATGGTTGAATCTTTTAACTTGTCAAATCACAAAAACATTCTAGAGGGATTTACATTCAAACACACTTCTATCTCTTGATTTCTTATTCTACAAATTTTACTTCATTTTTACAATTTATAACTGCTTTCCTTTTTCATCAAACACAAAACTCTGAAAATTGTTAGATTAAATAACAAAAAGACGGTAATTATTGGTACTTACAATCCTCGTGGGAATGACACTCGGTACTCAATAATCTATACTATAAAACGATAGGTGCACTTGCCTACGGTTTTAAAGGTAGCTTTTGAGCCATCAACCGCCGCCAAGGGGGACCACCTTTGATGAGTTCATGGCAGTCCCAAGTAAGAGATTCAAGGATCCATAGAATAAACCCTTGCCGCAAAAATCCACATAAGACATAGGAGAACTCGTAGAGGAGAAAACCAAAGGAGAACAAGATGTAGCAAAGGAGCAAACATCATAACCGGGCGGCTTATATCCCAACACCGGGAGAGCCGCCGGGAAAAGTCATGGAGGCACGCCTCTAGGGTTTGGGAGAAGAGAGAGAAGAGAGCATCCTCAATATAAATATAGTGGTATCACTCCCTCCAATGTGTTGGAGGTCGGGTTTCTATCCCTAGTAAAGTGTGTGTGCGTAACCTCAAAAAAAAAAAAAAAAAAGAATATCAATTAATATATATATATATATATATAGTTATATTATATATTAATAAATTTACAAGCACTTGTCCATGATTTTCCAAGATGAGTAAATAAAAAAAATCTAAACAGCAATTATGCATTGTTTAATGTTTAGAGTAATTAGGCTTCATATAATTTTTGCATTTTATATTGTTGCTCTTTTAACAGATTCAATTAATTTGAAAGAGCCCCAGCTGCTAATCTTGCTCGCAAATCCTTTCTCAATATTTTGCCTGATGGAGACTTTGGAATGGCATCAATGAAAAACACACGGTTTATTCTCTTGTAGAATATAACCTGTCAAAAACCAAAAATAAAATCTATTGTCACAACTCAATTGAATTTTCATAGTCATAATATTTTTGACAACACTTAAAATAAAAAAAAAAAGTAAAATTATAATGTTGACTAAAAATAGTGTGTGACCTGCTTGGAGACAAATTGATTGATCTCATCCTCGGTGACGATAGATCCATTTGATTTCACAACAAAGGCAACAGTACTTTCCCGCTTGCTCATCTTTCATGTTGCAAGATTATAGGCGAGTGTCCTGGCTTCCAAACATGATTCCCACATATTCCTTCATACACCTCACGGAGAGCATAGTCGGCATTTGTTTCTCGATAAGCACCGAGTAGTGGGATCGAGTATACACGCTTTGTACATGACCCCGTCCACTATAGTGTACCGAGCGGCTGAGTTCTCAACGCCCTAGCCTCGGCTTTGTTTTCTCGTTGGACCCGTGCTCTAAGTCTTCAATGATCGGTGTCATCCACGCCGGCTCGAACTCTCATTGACATTTATCTTCTTTGTACTCAATGAAGATGAAGATAAGTGGGTTACCGTGATGTCTTCGATTAGGTCGTTCCTCGGACTGGATGCCAGTCGTGCTAAGGCGTCCGCCGGCACATTCTCGGTTCAGGGTGCATGAATTATTTCCTCCTTGAACTGTGAGAGTTTAGTCTTTGCAAGCTCCAAATATCGGGCTATCTTCGATTCCTTTAATTCCTATTCTCCATTTATCTCGATTAACTACCAATTGCGAATCACTCGTGAACAAGCGCTCTCTTCGACCCACCGATGCGCCATTTCCAGTGCCTCGCCAAGATGGCCTCATACTCTGCTTCGTTGTTGGTCGCCGGGAACTGGAACCGTACGGCCGAGCAGTAGCATTTGTGTTTTGGATTGATTATCAACCGTGCTAACCTTGGTATGGAAGTTATGCATGAACGTAATGATTGCCATTACAAAAGTAATTAGGAGTTTTGTCTCTGATATTCCTCATCATCATTTAGCTATTGCATTTATTTTTCTTTTTTTTGGGTCATATGTATAGAACTAATTTCGGGATTGGACGCAGTATCAAGGATCTTTTAGATGCACATATTCCTCTGGGAGGTCGATTGGGATATGAACAGACCTGAGAAAACCCATGTATGGCTTCTTCGATTTCTCGATAAAGAGAAATATGACCAATAGTGCTTCGAAGAAGCAACTGTCTCTTGTATAGATCATGTATTAATTTACTATAACTATAGGATATTCCCCTTTCCCGAATTATTGCGTTTATCCGAGTGATCCATAAACGCCGAAAATATCTATTTTCCGTTTCATCGATTTTGTTCGGATCCGCCATTTTTCCGAAAAAAAACGAAAGAAAATGATCTTCTTCGGTGGAACTCCGAATCGTATTTTTCATAGAGAAATCTCTAATCAAAGATAGAACAAGATCCATTTTGCATCATATCTAAGGGATTCCTCGGTTCGAGCCAAGAAGCAATGTAACTCGATCATTCTCAAACGGATCGCAATCTTTTTCTCGTCCGTGAAGATCCCACCGTAGCGCCTACTTCTAATAGGCCATGAACTAGATCCGAATCATTCTCAACGAGTCCATAAGAAGTGATCCCATTTTTTTCATCGGGCACTTAGAGACCAAAGATCTTGAGCGACCGATCCAGCAGAATAACTCAAAAGATAAAGAAGTATCATTAATTTCTTCATGCTCGTTCCAAGTTCGAAGTACCATTTGTACAAATAAGAATCCCCTTCGTTACATGATTTCTTCTTCATATACGGTGGAAGAACCGTCGACAAACAACTTCCATTCTTGCTCTTCGAGTATATCTAGTTGGATTGACGGAATAAACTCTGCAATGAAGTCCGCCAGTGCTTGCCCCTTGATTGCCGTCCTAGGCTCATATGATATTTCGAACTGACTGAGTTCCACCGCCAACTTGATCATCCGACCCGAGGAGTCTGGTTGGTACATGACTTGTTTTAGCGGATAATTTGTTAACACAATGATTTTGTGTTCCAAAAAAAAGGTCTTAGCTTCCGAGCCGAGATAACCAATGTGTATGCCAGTTTCTCCATCGGAAGATATCTTAGTTCGGCATCATGCAGGGCCTGGATGATATAATAGACTGGATGTTGAATAGAGTTATCCAATCTGATAAGTACCAAGCTGACATCATACTCGGAGACTACGAGGTATAAGTATAGATCTTCACCCCGACTCGATTTTTGTAGATTGGGGATTGACGCTAAGTGTTGCTTCAATAACTCAAATGTTGCCTGCGTCTCATCGGGAGACCCCGAATATGTATCTTATATATTAATAATATTAAATATATTTATAATTTATTATTTTATTATTTCTAAAAATTAAACTTAAGAATATTTTCATTTTTACTTGTTCTTATTCTTTATTTCACAAAATATTGATTTATGTTATTTATGTTTTAAAAGAATAGTGATGTAAAAAGTTTAAAATTTCAAAATATAATTAAAATATAAAGATAACTAATTTGATTATAAATCATATGATTAAACAATAAAAATAAATTATTATAGACTATAAGAAAATCTCTTTAAATACGAAATATTTTGTTGTATGAACATAAATTGTATCTATTTATGGAAATATTTATCCATGAGAAAGTAAAAGTTTGTAAAATATTTTAATTGTCCAATGTTGACTCTTATTTACTACCCTAATCCTGAATATTTAATAATTGTATTTTTAATTAAATATACAATAAACTTATTTCAAATTATAATATTTTTTGGGGTTTAGAAAATTTCAATTATCAAAATTGTTAAATGAACTAAACAAAAATCATGCTTTATATTTAGCAACACAATTTTAAGGGAAAACAAAATATTTAAAAAAACAAAAATTGTTTTATTTTTATATATACACATATATTAAAGAATTATCAAATATACAAATTCATATCTAATTTCAAATGTACGACTTTAAAACTTGAGTATCAAAATAAGTTGATAAATATAAAAAATAATTTCAATCAACATGAAAAGTATGTTATTATATAAAAAATAATATTTTATATAGAAAATACTATTATGAGTATAATTCAGATTAAATAAATCTTAATTTTCTTCTTACATAAATATATATAGTGTTATGCATAGATGCATGTGATATATAAATTTTGGATACATATTTTGAGATATTTTCTTTAGTTAAAATTTTTAATTGAATTTGTTAGGAAATTTATTGTTTAGATTTTGATGAATGCCATGTAAAACTTAGAATAGAAAGTTGGCACCCCAATCTTGTCAGAAATGTATTGTAATAAATAGAGTGCCAACTGAGTTAAGTCGCCTACGCCCTAACATGCAAGAAGACAAAATCAAGACTAAAAGGAAGACTCACTGGGAGACAAATGAGTATGGCAAAGAAGAGTAGATGGGAACTCTATCAAGAAGCAAATGAGATGCAAATGAGTGGAGTATCGGTCAAGTCAACTCAAGAAAAGCTAAGTCTCAAGTTGAAGTGACGGAAGAGTCATCCATGATTGGAAGTTCGACTCTAAGTCACCTGGGAAAGCAAGGAAATGCAAATAAGTCGAGATAATCGTAAAAGATCCATTGCACGAAAATCAAGAGAATTACTTAAACAAGTAATATCTCCATACCACCTTTCTCGAGTGCTCACCCCCGAAGCGTGCAAAAGGAATGAACCAATGGAAAGCACTACACCGTGTCGAACTCCGAAAAGGTGAAAGAACAATTCATACGAGGAAATGGCAATTCCAAGGATCGCAACAAGACAAGCTAACGACGCAAGTGACTTTCAAAAATAAGCCTATCTCTTCAACGGGCAAATTTTTGAAAGATCACTATAAAAGGCTAAGGAATGACTCGAGAAAAGTGACCGAACTACGAACATTCAAGAAATCAATTAAACTATAAACCGTAAATACTCTCAAATCATTCAAGATTAATCCTCAAGCCTACATTACGAAGTACATCAATCCAACACTCACCGTGAAGGAAAGAGAACTTCAATCAGTTGAAGAGGAAACTTTTGAAGAAAAGGGGTCTACTTTCCACGAAGGATTGTAGGAAGGTTCAAGGTCGAACCAAGTCTTAAGCTTTTGGAGGGCTTCGTGATCAAATCCAAAAAGCTTGAGCAAGTGAGTCAGTAGTAGCAAGCGCAAATGCCTGTGAAGAAGGCGAGTCGTAAGAGAAGCCACCGAGTGATCAAGGCGTCTCCGATCGAGTCCCAAAGGATCAAGTCACCGTGTGTGATCAAGACTTGTATCCGGACTGTTACCACTTTGTAAACCGATCATTACCTAGTGGATTCTCCAGAGTTGGAGAAGAGAGGAGTAGAAGAATTACCCCATCTTCGAACCTCTATAAAAATTTTACCGTGTCATTTACATTTCAAAGATTTTAATTCCTGCATTTTTAACTCCTATATATGCTTTGATAAATTTGCTATCCATTTGATAATATAAATACTAAACCCAAGACTAAACTCTTACTTAATCAAACTTAAGGGTGTTAAGTCTTCCACAAAAAACAAAACCACAAAATGAGTCAATTTAGAGCCAACAAATGAGTTATTCCATCAATGTACAGCTCAAATGAGCCGATTGAGAGATTAACTCTACCGAGTGACTAAATTGATCGTCCATCAAGGACACAAATCGCGTAGTATCAACTCAATATTTAAAAGGACTAAATCGAAAATTTGGTAAGGTTTATTCAACCCCCTTCTAAACCTTACACTTACACCCCTTGGGACCTACAAGTGGTATCGTCGAGCGGTTGGTTCATTGAACCCTCCGCACCGGTTATCGAACTAGATCTCCAAACTTTTCAAAGTCCGCTTTAGTACTTAAACCCTTGAAACTCTTTTTATCATTAAAAGTTATTATCATGGAAGCAAATTTGACACGCATCCCTATGTTCACTATTGAAGAATTTGATGATTGGAAAATTCGTGATGCGAGCTCATCTATCAAATTACATGATGAGATGTGGATAGTGATAGAAGATGGGCCTCTGCAAATCTTAAAGGTGAACACAACCAGCAAGAGTTGCACCAAGGAGAAGAAGATGTTGCTCTAGACCACATGGTTGAAAACCAAGAACCGAGTGGACAAATGATGACAAAAAAGATATAACCTGACAATGTAGCTAAGGACATCCTCTACAAAACCTTGGACAAAGCCATGTTCAATAAAGTCAAATCATGCAAAACGGCTAAAGAAATCGGGACAAGTGACATTGATTTGTGAAGGCTCGGAGTAGCAAATCAAAGAAAACAAATTATCAAAGGGTCAGATGAGAAATTTGAGAACTTCAAAATGATCTCGGGAGAGAACCTGGATCAACTAGACGCTCGCCTTCACGTAAATCACAAATGAGTCATCTCGCACTTGGAAAGGAATATACACGTAAGAAATATGTATGAAGATCCTAAAAAGTCTTCCAAATGAATGGGAAATGAAGGTCATGGCACCGAGACATTCCATGGACCTATCAAAGACATCCAACCATGAGTTATTCTCGGACCTCAAAGCCTACGAGTTTGAGCCGAGAAGAAAAGACCAGGAAGAGACAAATGTACCCAAAACAATTTCTTCTAATTGTTAAAGATGGGAAGAGAGCCGAGGTCAAAGAAGTCATTGACCTGGAAGAAATAGCCCCGATGGTTAAGAAGTTCAACAAGTTCTTCAATAAGAACTTGTAGGTCCCAAGGGGGTGTAAGTGTAAGGTTTAGAAGGGGGGTTGAATAAACCTTACCAAATTTTCGATTTAGGCCTTTTAAATCTACTGAGTTCTTCACAAAAGTCCTTGATGGACAATCGAATTAGTCACTCAAGAGAGTCAATCTCTTAACAGACTCAAATTGAGCAAGTTAGTAGTAAGTAACTCACCGTTGTTGGCTATAATTTGACTCACCGTGGGTTTTGTTTTCGTGGAAGACTTAACACCCTTAAGTTTGTTTAAGCAAGTTTTTACAAATGATTTAGTACTTAGATTATCAAATGGATAGCAAATTTATCACAGATATAAGCAATTAAAAGTGCGAAATTTAAATGTTTTGAAATGTAAATGACACAAAGAAAGTTTTTATAGAGGTTCAAGATGTGGTAATTCTTCTACTCCTCTCTTCTCCAACTCCCGGAGGAATCCACTAAGTAATGATCGCTTTACAAAGTGGTAATGGTCCGTATATACAAGTCTTGATCACAACAAATGACTTGATCCTTCGGGACTCGACCTGAGACGCCTTGATCACTCAAATTACTTCTCGCACGACTCGGCTTTCTTCACAGGCAGGCCGCTTTGCTACTACAACCACTTGCTCAAGCACTTTGGATTTGATCACGAAGCCCTCCAAACGCTAAGACTTGGTTCACCTTGAACCTTTCTACAATCCTTCTGGAATGTAGACCCCTTGTTTTCGTAGTTTCCTCTTCAACTCGATTGAAGTTCTCTTTCCTTCACAAGGTAAGTGTTGGATTGATGTTCTTCGAGATGTAGGCTTGAGGATTGAGAATATTTCAATTTTGATAAGCTTATATATCTCACGTGTGTGTCATCCACGCATTATATATTTTTCTCAATCAAACTCCTCAGCCTTTTATAGTGAACTTTCAAAAATTTGCCCGTTGAAGAGATAGGCTCATTTTTGAAAATCACTTTGCAAATCGTTGGTTTGCACTTCTTGGAATTGCCATTTCATCGTATGAAATGTTTTATCACCTTTTCGAGTTCGACACGGTGTAGTGCTTCCCATTGGTTCATTTCTTTGCACGCTTCGGGATCGAGCACTCCAAGAAAGGTAGTATGGAGATATTACTTGTTTAAGTAAATCTCTTGATTTCTCGTGCAACGGTTCCTTTTCGCTTATCTCGACTTGACCGCATTTCCTCGCTTTCCCCTGGTGACTTAGAGTCGCCTTTCCAATCATTGGGTGACTCTTTCTCACTTCATCTTGAGACTTGCTTCTCTTGAGTTGACTTGATCGATGTTTCACTCACCGCATCTCACCGCTTCTTCAATGAGTTCCCCGTCATTTTTCTTGTTGTACTCACTGCCTCACAAAGTGAGAAGTTTTCCTTCAAGCCTCACGGTTGTCTTCTTGCAAGTTGGAGCGTAGGCCGACTTAACTCGGCCTTGGCCACTCTAATTGTTACAATACATTTCAAAGCAAGAATTGGGAGCCAACTTTCTATTCTAAGTTTTACATGGCATTCATCAAAATCTAAACAATAAAATTCCTAACAATTTCCCCTTTTGATGATGCCAAAACTTAAATCATACAAAGATGCAAATAACAAAGATACATACAGATAGTGTATTGACATAGAATGTATGCGCATAATCAATCTTTTTTTATTGATCATATCATTCTTGTACTTAACACAATCAAGCATACAAGGTGTATCGAGTATGTAATTGTCAAAAAAATTTATGGCATTATTACGTAAGACTTACATTGTATGTATTTACATATAAAATACACGAAGGGTTGACAAAGAACACTTCATCTCCTTCGTCTCCTTCTTTCATCTTGATCAAGATCTTCTTCTCTTCTTCTCTTCTTCTCGCATCACCGCCTTCTTTTTCTTCTCATACGCCTTTCCTGGCAGCTTCATCTCTCCTTATTCTTTCCTCGTCTCTCCCGCCATAGCCGAGTTTGTCTCTTGTTTTCTTCTTCTATCCTTCTTGCATACTCGGCGTTGGTTTTGGCCACTTGCAAGTTTGCCACATGGTCAAGCCCACCCAAGAGATCCCTCCTTTCTTTCCTGGATCTACGTATTCAATATTCTTGGGCAGAGGCCTAGGTCCAAGCTTCTTCCTCCACTCGCCGCTTCTTCCTCTACCTCTCGGGTATATCGACTGGGGCCTTCTTCTTTCCAAACAGTGCCCAATGGAGTGACCAAAGCAGAGGATCGCGGTTGTCTCATTCTGTCGCCTTCTTCACATAGTGTGAGACCCTTTTCCCAAGATGATCCCAAGCTTGAGCCAAGGACAAATTTGCAAAATAGCCTTCGATTCGAGCGTTTTGAATTCGCAACCGATCTCGCTCGTCCCGACATCCGAAATGGCATACGTGTCTCTCACAACTACCGGAATGCCTCCGTTCTTCTTTCAAAATGTTCATCACCCTGGCATCCATTCTTCCTTCCACCTCCTTCATCCCTCGCTTCAATTTCTTTTCTCTTCTCCCATCGATACAAAGTTGAGTGTTGGAGTGGCGAGTCACGGAGTTTGTCGCTTATAATGTCACCGTGACAGACCCCCTGTTGGGGGGTTTGTGCAATCATCAAGGTCATATTCTTTGATCCTTCCCCCTCAAAGAGATTTTCCTTTCTTCGCTTTCAAAATTTCCTCACCGATTTTCCTCCTCACTGCTCCTTTGTCACTGCTCCTTTGTCACCGCTTCCTTTCTTCTCACCTTCGATTTTGTCGCTTTAAGGTATTCCTCTTCCCCTTTTTGGCATCATCAAAGGATAGAGGAACCCCAGGAACATGCTGCAAGCATGAAGTCGAGTCTCCCCGATGGTTGAATTTTGCTTCAAGTCTCTGCGTTGTATGCCGCACGGAATTCGATCGAGTAGCGTTGGATTCTCACAAATCGCTTCATCTCACCCATGAGAAGGCTGAATTTTCTTGTCATGTGTTCTTCCAAACGCTGTATATCATTTGCATTCTCGCTTCACGCAGCGAGCCTTGATCTCGGCAGGTGAGCTTCGTGCATATGTTCAATGTGTTCCCGCAGCTTTGTTTTCGCATCAACATTTTCACTTCCACACCAAAGCTTTTTTGAATAATTGTCCAAGTATCTCACCTGCTCCACACGCATTGATTGCTTTGCTGTTGCCACCATTCCCTTATCCCGATTGTGATGCCTCTCAAGTCACCGTAAGGTTGGCATCTCCGTTGTCCAGCAAGATATCCAAGGAGGCCTCGATGCCTCTCCATCTTTTCAACTTCAAAAAGAGTGCCTTGAACACTTCTCGAACTTCACCGATTCTTCATTGCGGTGATGGCCATACAAATCCGAATCGAAATCGGCCGAACAATGGTGCCTGAGTGGAAAACAGAGCTGGTCCGTGATAGCGTGCTTGCTCATTTTCTCGACTCTTCGTGGAGTTCGAATCTCCAGGAGAAAGGGAAAGATTCCACAAAGGATTCATCACCGCCATCCGGGATTTGTTCTATGATAAGCGGTGGACGTGAAGTTCTTCCGGGAATCGATCCACCGTAGTTTGAGGAGCCGGAGCGCGATCGCCGGTTCACTGGGTTTTGTGGTGCAAGAGACTCGGCTTGCCGAGCCTCAACTGCCTTAACAGCCTTCGTTGGTCTCACCGATTTCTCCTTTTGAGTAGACCGTCCTCGGCCTTATCGTGCGTCACCGGACGATGATGAGATTTCCATTGGTGGCTCATCATCAAAATTAAAGGTCCGACGAGTAGTCTTGGGATCGAGACTTGCTCGTGCCTGGAACATCCGCACCAATCTTTTGGATTTGTCATGGGGTGGACTCGAACCTTCTCTTCGCCTTCTCGATCCCGCAGGTGACATCGTGGTTGTCCTGGGAATCATGAAGTGCGCCGATCTCCTTCTCGATGGATCGATGGTTGCGGAGGGATGTTCTCTACTTCACCAGTGTTACCCCGGAAGTTTCAACCTCCCGTGGCCTTCATTTCCTCCAAAAGCTCTCATCGCCGCGAGGCTTTGCCTTCCCTTTCGATGTCACTGCCTTAGGGTCTTCTACAAAGGGCATCCATTGAGTCTCAACCCCATGGATTGCGCTTTCATCGCCTGTAGTGTTAACTCCTGTACGTTCCTTCCTCAGGCCTCGATCGCATCGCCAGCCGCTATTAGCCTTCGTAGTCAGTGGGCACTCACCGAGACAGCCTCTCAATCGTCTCGAGCTTCGTTGGTGGCAACTTGTCGTTTCTTCTTGTGTTTGAGTGTCTTTTGCTTCGCCTCCTACATTCTTTTGTGGAGTCATCTCGCAGATCCTCCGACCTTGCCGCAGCCGGGAGGGAGTTTCACCGGCGCATCACCGAGTGACTTGGAGTGGGGTTACTCGTCTCCAAACTCCCTACTGTTGCAATTGATGGTTCAGCCGTCAGGGGCAGGTGGTGGCACACCTTCAATAGGGGTTGGCTCGACCGGGGTCCCCACTAGCCCGGGCCATCGCCATCTCCTTATCGCTTCTTCCGAGTTAGTCGGGAAGTGGTAGCAAGAACATCACCGCTATTTGTCAACCACTCCCATTGGGTCGATTTCACCGTGTTCGAGGACTCTCCTGGTCCCTCCATCGCTTTTGCTCGTGAAGGATTCTTGATTCATGCAATGCTTGCCGCATCTGCAATTCTTCTCGTGGCAAAGATTCTCGTGTTCCTCATCACTTTCGCAGAAGACATCAAGGAGAGGATGGAAGTGTTGTTCTCGGTCACGAGATAGGGCGTGTTTGCCTTTTCGCGTGCTTCCGCTTCTTCTTCACTTGCTTTTCTCTCTCCTTATCCTTGTAGATCTCGCAGAATATCCATGCAAATTGTCTTCATCTGTAGCCGAGCACAATCGATAATCCAAGGAAATTCAGCTTCTTCTTCTTCTATGAATTCAAAGCCGTTGAACTGCTTCCTTGACCGCCAGCTTCCATTTTCTCCACTCACGCAGACGATTTTGGATGTCCTGGTAAGGTGGAGATAGGATCATTACATCACTATCTCGCTTGGGCTGGTTCTTTCGAGTTTCAAATTGTATGAACTACATCCGTGTCTTCGGTTGCCTCTCACGATCACCTTCAAAGCAGACTTGGTCGTTTCATCAATTACATCCGAGACTCTACTTCTCCAAAGAGTCTCCTGAGATCTGGTTAGCCGAGTAGCCGACTCACCGGTTTCTCTTGTTCGGTCCGCTTGACGAAGTCTTCTTCGCCTCCTGGTTTGTACCAGGGGAATTTCGAGTTCGAGGCGGTGTCCTCTCGAGTCTTGGGCGGCCAGGGCGGTGCTTGTGTTTGTTTCGAGGAGCCGCCTCTGGCTTGTCGCTTCTCCTCTTTTTGACGATCCGAGAAGGAATTTGTGAGTCCTTCTCGACCGCCGCAGGGCAGTGACACGGCCGCTGGGCAGGTGACTCGCTGCAGGGGCAGGTGACTCCTACCGCAGGGCAGAGCATGTTTGGTTTTCTTTGCAGCAGGGGCAAAGAGATTTCTTGCAGTCGCAGGGCAAATTTTCTTCTTGTTGGAGAGGAGGCACTGTGTGTCTTCGGGTCACCGATTCCCCCTCACCGTGTCGCCTCTCTTGGCGTACGACGCTTCGAGCACCAGAGAGATTAGCTCAACATCCTCTTGTTAACATGGAAGGCCTTCCCATGTCTAAGAGGTACTCTTTCACCTCCAATAGCCGCCAATCACTAGGCCATATCCCAGGATCCTCCAAATGACCCATCTTCTTTGAAGGACTTGTTTCCCACGTTTTGGCAGAGTCAGTAGATAAACTCAGCCCACTTTATCTTCTTTTCTTCGATTATTGCAGCCATCACAATCAATTTTGCCTTTGACAGCTTGGTCAAAGTCGCCAAATTTGATGTCGATACACTTGGCAACAATGTCCAACAATTTGTGATAATCCTCCTTTAGTAGTCTCTTGTTTGTCGTGAATATTATTTTGTCAAAAACGCCGACTTGGCTATTTCTTTTTCCATGCGTCACCCAAGTTTACATCAGCCTCTTTTTGATCTCGTATGCTCCTCTCTGGCCGGTAGTGAGCAATATTCACCAAATCTTGGCCGTGATAGTCACCGCTTCCCGTGAATGATGACTTGATTCCTTCATCGTGAATCTCAAAGATTCACGTAGAATTGTGCGACCTCCTCCACATAGGTCATAGGATACTCCAAAGTGTTAGAAACGGTTTTGTCCCCTGCTTCTAGCTTCTCCGCGATTTTCTTCACCAGGGTGTTGTCGGACCCCGCTTCACCATTCCGTCGAAATCCACTACGAACCGGTGGATTTGTTTTCCCAACTTGGTAAAGTCATATGTTGGTGCCATTTCTCTAATAATTTCAAGAAAAGTTCAAATAGATTTGAAGTTTGATAGGGTTTCGAGAGTGTTTGCCTTTGCTTTTTGAGAGAGAGATTGAACAGTTTTTAGAAGTGTGAGAGAGAAACGGACGAAAAATGGTTTAAATATGGTTTATGAAAGGACGTGCAGACGGTTTTTTGAATCGTGATCGAAATCAACGGCTTGATTTCGCACGATATTGAGCAGCTTCATGTCTCGTATTTAATGCGGCAAAGATTTATATCCAATCATAAGCTTGGTGTGCAAATTTATGTCCAGTACACATCATCATTATGCCGACGTGTTCCTTAAAACATTCCCGCTTAGTCAAAAACGATCGCGTTTTTGTCTTTTGCTCATAAGTTATTCAAATTATCTCTTAGCCGATTTAATCGCTTCACATTTCTCTTAGTGACTCAAATATCACCGACTTGGTATAGCCGACTTTTCCGATACAAACCGATTTATTGAGCTAATTTTTTTGTTTTCACTCTTTTTCACCTTCTTTTCTGCTCCATTTCGTTTTTTGATTCTTCCGTGTCTCACCTTAGCTCAATTATCCCCAACTCATGTTTGAGTTCTTCAAATCTTGACTCACATAATGGTTTTGTGAAGATGTCACTAGTTGTTTGTCGCTTGAGATATATTCCAAGATAATGTCCTTCTTTTCAACATGATCTCTTATGAAATGATATCCGACATCTATATGTTTTGTTCTTGAGTGCAACACAGATTTTGAGTGATTGCAATTGCACTTGTGTTATCACACATGATTGGAATTTCTTTTTCTTCAACTTCATAATCTCTCACCTTTGTCTCATCCATAGATTTGGGCACAACAATGCCCGCAACTATGTATTCTCGCCTCACCGTAGAAGTGGCTATTGAGTTTTGCTTCTTGCTAAACCAGAAATTAGTCTGTTTCCAAGCATTTGACATGTGCCTCAAGTACTTTTCTCGTCCACTCGCATCCAAAGATAGTCGAGTCCGAATAGCCAATTAGCTTGAATCCACCTTCCTTTGATACCATAGCCCTACTTCTTGGCTTCCTTTTAAGTATCTCAATATTCTCTTAGCCGCAGTCATATGGCTCTCTTTTTGGAGCAGATTGAAATCTTGCACATACACCTACAAAGAAAGGTGATGTCCGCCCGCTAGCCGTGAGATGAAGAGCAGTGATCCAATAAGTGCTCAGATCTTGTTTGATCTATAGGCTTGCCATCCGCATCCATGTCCATTTTGACCGATGTGTTCATTGGTATTTTTACGTAAGACTTCTCCTCCATACCAAATTTCTTCATTAAATCTCTCGGTATATTTTGTTTGACTTATGAAGGTTCCATCCTTCACTGCTTCACTTGAAGTCCAAGGAAGAATGTCACTCTCCCATCATGCTCATTTCAAATTTACTTTGCATGAGGTTTGAGAATTTTTCACACACTCTTTTGTTAGTGGATCCAAAAATGATGTCATCCACATATATTTGAACAAGCAAGATACTCTTCTTGTCTTGAATTCTCAAAAGTGTTCTATCTACTTTTCCTTTAGTGAATCCATTTTCGCTAGGAATTGTGACAGGTATCATACCATGCTCCGGGTGCCTGTTTCAATCCATACAGGCTTTCTTGAGTTTGTACACTTTGTCTCCAAGAGTCTTCCGCTCAAATCCTGGAGGTTGTTCAACATACACTTCTTCTTCCAATAATCCATTTAGAAATGCACTTTTTACATCCATTTGATATACGATGAAGTTTTTGTGAGTCGCATAGGCAAGAAACATCCTTATAGCTTCCAATCTTGCTACAGAGCAAATGTTTCATCAAAATCTATTCCTTCTTCTTGGCAATATCCTTTGCTACCAATCTTGCTTTGTTTCTTACCACGTAACCTTCCTCGCTCATCTTATTTCTCGAATACCCATTTGGTTCCAATAACATTTTGATGTATGGGTCTTTGTACTAATTCCCATACTTTATTTCTCTCAAACCGATTCAGCTCTTCTTGCATAGCTTGAATCCAATGTGTGTCATCCAATGCTTGTGACACATCTTTGGGCTCTATTCGCGAGATGAAGCATGTGAACATTGCTTGTTGAGTTCGATCTTGTCTTGACACCTTCTCTCATGTCTCCAATGACAAGATCTCGTGGATGGTCTCTCACCATCTTACGCCAGGTTGAAGTAAGTTAGCCGATTCAAATGACTTGCACCGTTCTTGCCGGGGTCGCCTCTCTCGTGATCACTCAAATGCAGATTTTCCACCGCTTTTGAGATTCAAATATCTCATCTTCTTCCGAATTGATAATTCCCGCCACTTCAAAGATAGGACTCTTCTCGTAGGTTGATGTTTCACTTATCACCGACTCTTCAATGTCTTCTCCATTTATGTTTGGCTCATCGAATACTACATGAATGGATTCTTCAGAACCATAGTTCTTTTGTCGAGTATTCTCAGGCTTTGCTTTCACCGAGTATCCTAAGAAGATACCCTCATCGCCTTTAGCATCAAAAGCCTTTAGGTTGTCTTTGCCATTATTGTGGATGAAGCATTTACATCCAAATATCCCAAATATGCAACATTTGGTTTTCTTCCACCCGATCTCATAGGAGTCTTTGTCACCGCCTATTTATCATACATCCTGCTTTTGGGTGTAGCAAGTCGTGTTGATTGCTTCACCCAAAATCTTTTGGTAACCCCCGTCACCTAACATGGTCCTTGCCGCTTCCTTGAGGGTTCTGCTTCTTCTTTCTCAACTCCATTCTCACATGGGAGTCCTTGCAATGATAGTTCATGACCAATACCATTCTCAATACAAGATCGAAGTTATTATTCCATTGACAAACTCGCTTCCTCTATCCGATCTTATTTTGATAATGGTTTGACTCTTCTCATTTTGTATTCTCTTCATCACCGTGGTAGCTTTTGTAGAGTTTCTTTCTTCTTGCACATGAATATTGTCCATGTATATCTTGAGTAGTCATCTACTACCACCAAGGTGTATTTCTTTCCACTTATGCTTGCTGGTTCCACTCGGGCCAAATAGATCCATATGAAGCGATGCAATATTCTTGTTGAGGATGGGCATGTCTTTTTCTTTGAATGACGACTTGATTTGTTTTCCTTCGACATGCATCACATATACTTTCCTTCTTGTATATCGAGTCCTGGAAGTCCTTCTACAAGATGACTTCTTGCTAGCTTATTAATTGTTTTGAAGTTCAGTGTGACTCACTTTTTGTGCCACAAACAACTTGATTCACCAGGTTTTTGCTAGTAGACAAAGTCTTTGGGTGTTGCGCTGACCAATCCACTACATACATATTTTTCTCTGCGTCCCATCCTTGCAAAGACAACTTCATTAGATTCAACATTTTTGATTTGGCATATTCCCATGTTGAATCCAACATTGTAGCCCTTGTCGCAGAGTTGATCGATGCTTAGTAAATTGAAGTTTAGTCCTTCAACATATGCAACATCCGTGATTTCTAAACCATTCCTTTTGATGGATCCAATGCCTCTTATTTCACCAGAGCTTCATTTCTCCAAATATGACTTTTGCTCCTTTGACTTCCTTGAATTTTGACAGATTTCTCTTATTTCCTCGTCATGTGTCCGGAATGTACCACTATCCATGTACCAGTTCCTCGGATTCACTGCTCCTTGAACCCGCAATCAAGGAAATTAAGTTTTAGGTACCCATTCTTGTCCTGGGTCCCGAGGGGTTAGAATTATAAGATGATCCAACCAACCTATAGCCAAATGATTTGACTCAAGAGGTTGCCATCTATCGGTGCCATAATCATAATCAATCCTCGCAAATTGCTTGGGGAGTCTAGTTCATACAAATTGCCTTTTTTTGTCCGTATGCCCGCATATGTGTTTTAGCAATTGCCTTTCTTGGGTAATTGTGGTGTCTTTGAGTGTAGTGCCTAGGTGCATATGTGTGCCGATGAAAGCTCTTATGCTTTTGGAATGGCCTTTGTTGAGTTCTAGGCCTTTGCCATTTGGGCTTGTATTCCATAAGTCTAGCCGATAGTTCACATTGTTCCAAATCGGCTTGGCTTGGATATTTTCTACCATTCCCATCATGTGTATTTCTTTTATGAGTTTTCTGGGGATTTTTGGTAGCTCGCTTCTTCTTTACAGAGTATTTTCTGTTTGGAGTCTCAGAGGACTCGGCCGATCTCTTCTCACTGCCCTTTCAAAGACTCTCAACTCGGCCGTTTTCCTTTTCCTTTGTAACCAAGGCCAGCTTTGCTTAGATTGTGCTTTGATTGAAAGTGTGTGCATCATTTAGAGTTTTGGATTTTTCGACTCTTCATGACTTGAAGATCCTTTTTCCAAAGTTACTTTGAGGTTTGACATGGCACAAAGGAATTAAATCCTAAGCCCTGCTTGTCTCCACATTCTCTTTGACTCATAATAAGATCATCCAAAGATTTAGATGCCTTAGTGAATGAGGCAATAACATTTTTGAGGTCATTCTCCTCTTTTCTATAGCAGCAATTTCTCGCTATTAATTTAGCATTTTCAAATTTTTTAAACTTTTATTCTCATCACCTATTTGACTTAGAGTACTCGGCCCCTTAGTCACTTTGAGTTTTGATTTTTGAGTAGGTCAAGTTTTCCTCATTCAACAAAGTGTGTGAGGTTTTAATGTGCTCAAAATCTTTCATCATTTTGCCTAATGAATCATAAAGATCAAAATGGGTGATGAAAGTGTGTGTGTCACACCACTATCACTAGTGTCCGAGCTTGTTGAGTTAGATTGTACCTCATCTTCTTGATCTTGTTCTTTGGCCATTAAGCGATCAAAGCTTCTTCTTCGAGTCACTTGAGTAGTCGCCATCGCTTCTCTCGAGTCACTGCCTCTTGACTTGGTCGTCTCAAAGAGCCTCTGCAGCCATCATTGCTTTTTTTTTTCTTTTCTTTGTCTTCTTTTCTCTCAAGACTTTTCTTTCTTCTTCGCTTCTCGTACTTGTTGACTACAGATATGAGCAAATAATGGCATAGTGACCTGGTTGTCTACAATTCCAACATAGATATTCAGCCTTTTGCTCAACTCTTTCTATTCTTGAGTTGTCACCCCTTTGATACTCAACTTGTTGATGATCCGTCCTCTTGTCAGGCCTATCATCCCTTGATTTGGAGGAGCCGAGTGTCTTCGGAGGATTCACCCTTTCCTCTCTTGTAGTTCTTGTTAAAGAACTTGTTAAATCTTTTAACCATTAGGGCTATTTCTTCCGGGTCAATCGCTTTTTGACTTCAAATCTCCTTCCATCTTTGACAACTAGAGCAAATTTGCTTTGGGTACAAATTGCCTCTTCCTCGGTCTTTCCTTCTCACCAAACTCATAGGCTTTGAGGTCCGAGAATAACTCATGGTTGGATGTCTTTGATAGGTCCATGGAGTGTCTCAATGCCATGACCTTCATTTCCCATTCACCGAAGACTTTTTAGATCTTCATACACATTTCCTTTTGTGTATATTCCTTTCCAAGTGTAGACACCATTTGTGATTTCTCAGAATCGAGCATCCAGTTGATCCAAGTTTTCTCCCGAGATCATTTTAAAGTTCTCAAACTTCAGATACCACGATAATTTGTTTTCTTTGATTTGCTCAACCTTCACAAATCAAAGTCAACTTGTCCTGCATTTCCTTAGCCGTTTTGCAAGATTTGACTTTGTTGAACATGGCTTTATCCAAGGTTTTGTAAAGAATGTCCTTGGCTACATTGTCCAGGTTGTATCTTTTTCTCATCATTTGTCCACTCGCTTCTTGGTTTTTCAACCATGACCGGTCCGGTGTCGATCTTTTTCCCCTTCACCGCAACTCTTCGTACCGTGTTCACCTTTAATATTTGCAGAGGCCCATCTTCTATCACTATCCACATCTCATCATGTAATGCCGATAGATGAGCCTCGCATACGAATTTTCCAATCATCAAATTCTTCAATAGTGAACATAGGAATGCGTGTTAGATTTGCTTCCATGATGATAACTTTTAATGATAGAAAAGAGTTTTGAAAGATTAAGTACTAAAGCGACTTTTGAAAAGTTTGGAGATCTAGTTCAAGAACTGCCAAGGAGGGTTCAATGAACCAACCGCCCGATACCACTTGTAGGTCCCAAGGGGTGTAAGTGTAAGGTTTAGAAGGGGGGTTGAATAAACCTTACCAAATTTTCGATTTAGGCCTTTTAAATCTACAGAGTTCTTCACACAAATGCTGTGTCCTTGATGGACAATAATTAGTCACTCAAGAGAGTCAATCTCTTAATGACTCAAATGAGTCAAGTTAGTAGAGTAACTCACTGTTGGCTATAATTTGACTCACCGTGGTTTTGTTTTCAAATGAAGACTTAACACCCTTAAGTTTGTTTAAGCAAGTTTTTACACTTGATTTAGTACTTAGATTATCAAATGGATAGCAAATTTATCAACAGATATAAGCAATTAAAAGTGCGAAATTTAAATGCTGAAATGTAAATGACACAAGAAAAGTTTTTATAGAGGTTCAAGATGGGGTAATTCTTCTACTCCTCTCTTCTCCAACTCCCGGAGGAATCCACTAAGTAATGATCGCTTTACAAAGTGGTAATACAGTCCGTATACAAGTCTTGATCACAACAAATGACTTGATCCTTCGGGACTCGACCGAGACGCCTTGATCACTCACCAAGCTTCTCAGACGACTCACCTTCTTCACAGGCAAAATCGCTTTGCTACTACAAACACTTGCTCAAGCACTTTGGATTTGATCACGAAGCCCTCCAAACGCTTAAGACTTGGTTCACCCTTGAACCTTTCTACAATCCTTCTTGGAATGTAGACCCCTTGTTTTCGTAGTTTCTTCAACTCGATTGAAGTTCTCTTCCTTCACAGGTAAGTGTTGGATTGATGTTCTTCGAGATGTAGGCTTGAGGATTGAGAATATTTCAATTTTGATAGGCTTATATATCTCACGTGTGTGTCATCCACGCATTATATATTTTTCAATCAAACTCCTCACCTTTTATAGTGAACTTTCAAAAATTTGCCCGTTGAAGAGATAGGCTCATTTTTGAAAATCACTTTGCAATCGTTGGTTTGCACTTCTTGGAATTGCCATTTCCTCGTATGAAATGTTTTATCACCTTTTCGAGTTCGACACGGTGTAGTGCTTCCCATTGGTTCATTTCTTTGCACGCTTCGACCGAGCACTCCAAGAAAGGTAGTATGGAGATATTACTTGTTTAAGTAAATCTCTTGATTTCTCAAATGGTTCCTTTTCGCTTATCTCGACTTGACCGCATTTCCTCGCTTTCCCCAGGTGACTTAGAGTCGCTTCCAATCATTGGGTGACTCTTCCGTCACTTCATCTTGAGACTTGCTTCTCTTGAGTTGACTTGACTGATGTTTCACTCACCGCATCTCACCGCTTCTTCACCGAGTTCCCCGTCAGCTTCTTCTTTGTTGTACTCAAATGCCTCACAAAGAGAGTTTTCCTTCAAGCCTACGGTTGTCTTCTTGCAAGTTGGAGCGTAGGCCGACTTAACTCACCTTGGCCAGCTCTAATTGTTACAATACATTTCAAAGCAAGAATTGGGAGCCAACTTTCTATTCTAAGTTTTACATGGCATTCATCAAAATCTAAACAATAAAATTCCTAACGAACTACAAGAGAGGAAAGGGTGAATCTTCCGTAAGACACTCACTCCCTCCAAATCAAGGGAAGATAGGCCAACCAAGAGAATGATCATCAAAAAGTTGAGTATCAAAGGGCCGACAATCCAAGAATGGAAAGAGTGATCAAAAGGTTGAATATCTATGCTGAATCTGAGACAACCAGGTCACTATGCCATTGATCACCCCATATCCTCGTAGTCAACAAATACAAGGATGAAGAAGAAAGGAAGGTCTTCGAGAAAGAAGACAAGAAAGGAAAAAGGCAATGATGGTCTGCAGAGATCGGCCAAACAAATGTCAAGAGAGACAACCGATTCAGAGAGCAAGAAGCCGACTACTCAAGTGACTCTCAAGAAGCCCGACCGCTGACAAACCAAAGAACAAGATCAACCTCGATCAAGAAGATAAGGTACAATCTAACTCAACAAACTCGTACACTAGTGATAGTGACCGTGACACACACACTTCATCACCCACTCGATCTTTATGATTCATTAGGCAAAATGATGAAATATTTTGAACACATTAAATCCTCACACACACTATTGAATGAGGAAAACATCCTACTCAAAAGTCAAACTCAAAGTCGACTAAGGAGCCGAGTACTCTAAGTCAAATAGTCGATGAGAATGAAAGTTTAAAGGCTGAAAATGCTAAATTAATAGCAAAATTGCCGCTATAGAAAAGAGGGAAAATGACCTCAAGAATGTTATTGCCTCATTCACTAAGGCATCTAAATCATTGGATGATCTTATTATGAGTCAAAGAGAATGTGGAGACAAGACAAAGCTTAGGTTTAACTCCTCCGTGCTATGTCAAACCTCAAGAGTAATTTTGGAAAGAGATCTTCAAGTCATGAAGAGTCCGAAAAATCCAAAACTCTAAATGTTGCACACACATTCACTCCAAAGCACAATAACAAGCAAACCGGCCTTGGTTACAAAGGAAAAGGAAAACAACCGGATTGAGTGTCTTTGAAAAGACAAACCGAGAAGCGATTCACCGAGTCCTCAAAGAAACTCCAAACAGAAAATACTCAGAAAGAAGAAGCAGAGCTACCAAAAACCCCAAAAATCCATAAGAGAAATACATATGATGGGAATGGTGGAAAATATCCAAGCCAAGCGATTGAATAATGTAAACTATCAAAGATAAACTTATGGAATATAAGCCCAAATGGCAAAGACCTAGAACTCAAGAAAGGCCATTCCAAAAGTACAAGAGCTTTCATCAAAGACACATATGCACCTAAGCACTACACTCAAAGACACCACAATTACCCAAGAAAGGCAATTGCTAAAACATATATGCAGCATACGCACAAAAGAGACAAATTTGTATGAACCTAGAATCCCCAAGCAATTTGCCAGGATTAATTATGATTATGGCACGATAGATGGCAACCCCTTAGAGTCAAATCATTTGGCTATAGTTGGTTGGATCATCTTACAATTTAACTCCTCAGACCTGCATAAGTATGGGTACCTAAAACTTAATTTCCTTGATTGCAGTTCAAGAACAAACCGAGTGCCAAGGAACCTGGTACATGGATAGTGGTCGTTTCCGGACATATGACAGAAATAAGAAAAATCATGTCAAAATTCAAGGAAGTTAAAGGAGCAAAAGTCATATTTGGAGGAAATGAAGCTCTGGCGAAATAAGAGGCATTGATCTATCAAGAGGAATGGATTAGAAATCACGATGTTGCATATGTTGAAGGACTCAACTTCAACTTATCGAGCATCACCAACTCGTGACAAGGGCTACAATGTTGGATTCAACATGGGTATATGCCAAATCAAAGATATCAAATCAAATGAAGTTGTCTTTGCAAGGATGTAGACAAAAAATATGTATGTAGTGGATTGGTCAATCGCAACACCCAAAGACTCTCTTCTACTAGCAAAGAGAGCACAAATAATCAAGTTGGTTGTGGCACAAAAAGCCGAGTCACCCGATTTCAAAACAATTAACAAGTTCTGCAAGAAGTCATCTTGTAGAAGGACTTCCGCACTCAAGATACAAGAAGAGAGAGTATATGTGATGCATGTCGGGCGGAAAGCAAATCAAGTCGACATTCAAAGAAAAGACATGCCAATCCTCAACAAGAATATCAGATCCGCTTCATATGGATCTATTTGGCCCAAAGGAACCAAACAAAGATAAGTGGAAAGAAATACACCTTGGTGGTAGTAGATGACTACTCAAGATATACATGGACAATATTCATGTGCAAGAAGAAAGAAACTCTACAAAAACTACCACAAATGATGAAGAGGATTCAAAATGAGAAGAGTCAAACCATTATCAAAATAAGATCGGGGATAGAGGAACCGAGTTTGTCAATGGAATAATAACTCAAGATCGATTGAGAATGGTATCGGTCATGAACTATCGCCAGCAAAGGACTCCACAAAGAGAATGGAGTTGCGAAAGAAGAAACAATGTAACCCCAAAGAAGCAAAGAAGACCATGTTAGTCAAGCAGGTTACCAAAAGATTTTGGGAAGCAATCAACACAAACTTTTGCTACACTCAAAATGGATGTATGATAGAAGACAAATGACAAAGACTCCCTATGAGATCCGGACTCGAAGAAAACAAATGTTGCATATTTCGTAATATTTGATGTAAATGCTTCATCCACAACAATGGCAAAGACAACCTAAAGGCTTTTGATGCTAAAGTCGATGAAGGTATCTTCAGATACTCACCGAGAGCAAAGCCTACAGATACTCAACAAAAGAAGTATGGTTACGTAAGAATCCATTCATGTAGTATTCGATGAGCCAAATGTAAATGGAGAAGACATTGAAGAGTCACCGACAAGTCAATCATCCAACCATACGTAAGAGTCCCTATGTCAAGTTGAAGTGAATTATCAATTCGTAAGAAGATGAGATAGTCAATCTCAAAAACAAATGAAAATTTGCAACTAAGAGATTACGAGAGAGTCGACCACAAAGAACACACCGCAAGTCGATCAATCCAAACCTAACTTACTCCAACCGATGTAAGATGGCCGAGAGATCATCCACCGTAACTTGTCATTGGAGATATAAGAGAAGGTGTCAAAACAAGATCCGTAACTCAACAAGAAACTATGTTCACATGCTTCATCTCGCAAATAGAGCCCAAAGACGTGTCACAAGCATTGACGACACACATTGATTCAAGCTATGCAAGAAGAGTCAATCAGCTTTGAAAGAAATAAAGTGTGGGAATTAGTGCAAAGACCCATACATCAAAATGTTATTGGCACCAAATGGGTGTTCGTAAATAAGATGAACGAGGAAGGTTCTGTGGGTAAGAAACAAAGCAAGACTAGTAGCCAAAGGATATTGCCAAGAAGAAGGGATAGATTTTGATGAAACATTTGCCCCTCGTAGCAAGATTGGAAGCTATAAGGATGTTTCTTGCCTATGCACCTCAAGAATTTCATTGTATATCGATGGATGTAAAAAGTGCATTCCTAAATGGTGTATTGGAAGAAGAGGTGTATGTTGAACAACCTCCAGGATTTGAGCAAAGACTCTTGGAGACAAGGTATACAAACTCAAGAAAGCTCTATATGGATTGAAACAGCACCCGAGCATGGTATGACACTTTGTCACAATTCCTAACCAAAAATGGATTCACAAAAGGAAAAGTAGATAGAACACTTTTCGTAATTCAAGACAAAAAGAGTATACTCGCTTGTTCAAATATATGGGATGACATCATTTTTGGTTCCACAAACAAAGAGTCAGGTGAAAAGTTTTCAAACCTCATGCAAAGTAAATTTGAAATGAGCATGATGGGAGAGCCGACATTCTTCCTCGACTCCAAGTGAAACAATCAAGGATGGAACCTTCATAAGTCAAACAAAATACACCGTAGATTTAATGAAGAAGTTTGGTATGGAGGAGAAGTCTTCTGTAAAAATACCAATGAACACATCACCAAAATGGACATGGATGCAGATGGCAAGCCTCAGATCAAACAAGATACGAGCACTTATCGATCACCGCTTCTATCTCACAAAGAAGCGTGCCGACATCACCTTTGTCTTTGAGGTGTATGTGCAAGATTTCAATCGCTCCAAAAGAGAGCCATATGACAAAGAAAGCTAAGAGAATATTGAGATACTTGAAAGGAAGCCAAGAAGTAGGCCTATGGTATCCAAAGGAAGGTGGATTCAAGCTAATTGGCTATTCGATTCTCGACTATGCCGGATGCAGAGTGGACAGAAGAGCACTTCGTGCACATGTCAAATGCTAGGAACAGTGATTTCCTGGTTTAGCAAGAAAAAACTCAATAGCCACCTCTACACCGAGGCAGATACATAGTCATGGGCAAACAAGCCCAAGTCCTATGGATGAGACAAAGAATCGAGAGACTATGAAGTTGAGGAAAAAGAAATTCCAATCATGTGTGATAACACAAGTGCAATTGCAATCACTCAAAATCCTCGTGTTGCATTCAAGAACAAAGCATATTGATGTCGATATCATTTCATAAGAGATCACGTTGAAAAGAAGGACATCATCCTGGAATATATCTCAACCGATAAACAACTAGCCGACATCTTCACAAAACCATTATGTGAGTCAAGATTTGAAGAACTCAAACATGAGTTGGGGTTAATTGAACTGAAATGGTGACACACGTAAGAATCAAAGAAAAGAAATGGAACAAAGAGGAGGTGAAAAAGAGTCAACACGAAATCACCAAGAATCACCAGACGGAAAGACAAATACACCGAGTCACCGAGTCAAATGATAGCCGAGTCACTAAGAGAATTGTGAGAAGTAGAGTTAAATCAACCGCCTATAGGATGTTTCGAGTCACTTATAAGCAAAGTGACAAAAACGCCGCGTTTTGACTAAGCGGGAATGTTTTAAGAAATACGTCAAAGATAATGATGATGTGTACGGACATAAAGCCGCACACCAAGCTTATGATTGATATAAATGCTGCCGCATTAAATACGAGACATTAAATGCTAAATAGGCGTGCAAAATCTAAGCCGTGATTTCGATCACATTTCAAAACCACCCGCACATCCTTTCATAAACCATATTTAAACCATTTTCGCCCGTTTTTCTCTCACACTTCTAAAACTGCTTTCATTTCTTTCTCTCAAAAGCAAAGGCAAAAATTCTCTCGAAACCCTATCTATCTTCAAATCAATTTCTGAGTTTTTCTTCGATATAATCCCGAAAAATGGCACCAACTTATGACTTTACCAAGTTAGGAAAGCAAATCCACACCTACTCTACGGTGGATTTCGACGGAATGGTGAAACAGGGTCGACGACACCCTAGTGAAGAAAATCGCTAAAAAGTTGGAAACGCCCCGGCCGAAACCGCTTTCGACGCAAGAATATCCGATGACATATGTGGAGGAAGTCGCACAATTCTACGTGAATGCCGAGATTCACGATGAAGGAATAAAGTCATCTGCTCACGGAAAGCAAATACTATCTCTCGCCAAGGATTTGGCCGAACATTGCTCACTACCAAATGAAGGAGCATCGAGATTAACGGTTGATGTAAACCTGGCCGATGCTTGGAAAGAAATAGCCAAGCCCGACTCAGTGCCGATAAAATAGTGTATACAAAGAAACAAGAGATCACAAGGAGGATTATCACAAGTCGTTGGACATAGTTGCCAAATGTATCGACATCAAATTTGGCGCGCTTTTGACCAACTATCAAAAGCAAAGCGATCGTAATGGTTGCAATCATCGCAGAAAAGAAGATAAACTGGCCGAGTTTGTTTACAAAGCAGACTCGCCGTAACGCGGGAACAAATCCTTCAAGGAAGATGGCACATATGGAGGATCCCTGGATATGGCCTAGTGATTGGCCGACTAATGGAGGTGAAAGGAGTCTCTCTTAGACATGGGAAAGCATTCCATGTTAACAAGAGGATGTTCGAGCAAATCTCTCCGCGCATGTAAGAGAGCTTACGCCAAGAGAGCCGACACAAGTGAGGGGGAATCACCGACCCCGAAGATACAAACTGCTTTCTCCAACCAAGAAGAAAGTCGCCCGCAGCCTACTAAGAAGATCACGCCCCTGCGCAAAGAAAGAAAACCAAACATGCTCCCGCCCGCAGCGAGTCACCGCCTGCCAAGCTGTGTCTCCCGCCCGCAGCAGCCGGCCGAGAAGGACCCACAAATACCTTCTCCGATCGTCAAGAAGAGGAGAACCGAGAAGCCACGACGGCCGCTTCCTCGTAAAGACACCAAGACGCCCCACCGCCAAGACTCGAGGACACCGTCAACCGTAAATCCTCCTCGGTACAAACTAGAGACGGAGACGAATTATCAAGTGCTCCGAGTTGAGAAACCAAATGAGTCACCACTCACCGAGCAGATATCGAGATCGCCGGAGAAGTAGAGTCTCCGGATGTAGTTGATGAAATGGCCAAGTCTCGGGCGAAGGTGATCACAGAGGCAACCAAGACACACCGTAGTTCACACAATCAAGCACAAGAAGAACTCCGCTAGAGCGGATAGTGATGTAATGATCCTATCTCCACCTTACCCGGACATCCAAAATCGTCTCACGTGAGTGGAGGAAATGGAAGTTGAGTAAGTCAAGGGAACAGCCTTCCAACGGCCGAGTTCATAGAAGAAGAAGAGGAACTCGTTGAGCTTCCTCGATCGACCACCGCATCTCCCAAAGACGGATGAAGACAATCGCACGTACATCCTGCAGATCTACAAGGACAAGGAGAAAGAAAAGCAAGCAGTAGGAAGGTTTAGGCACGTGAGAAGGCAAGATCCGTCCCCATCTCCTACACTACGTAACACACACATCCTCTCCTTGATGTCTTCTCCGACAAAGGATGAGGATTCGGAGAATGCCGCCGCCACGTAAGAGTTGCAAATGCAGCAAGCATTGCACGAATCAAGAATCCTTCACGAGCAAAGATCGATGGAGGGACCAGAGAGTCCTCCGTAACACACCGAAATTGATCCAATGGGAGTGGTTCAAGAAATCGCCATCGTTGTTGCCGCTACCACTTCCCACCACTCGGAAAGAAGGCAATAAGGGTCATGGCGATGAAACCGGGATAGTGGGGACCCCAATGAGCCAACCCCTATTGAAGGTGTGTTACCACCGCCCCAACGGCCGAACAATCAATCGAAACAGCCGGGAGTTTGGAGACAAGTAACCCCATTCCACGTCACTCACGGGTGCGCCACCGAGGGGAAACTCCTCCACCAGAGCAAGGCCTGGAGGATGTTTGCAGATGACTCCACAACGAATCAAGGAGGCGACGTAGAGAAAATACAAACACAAGAAGAACAACAAGTTGCCATCAACGAAGCTCGCATGCTTGAGACTGCTCACCGAGGTGCCAACCGCTCGGGCGTTAATGACGCCGCCGATGCAAGGCCGAGGCACGATGAAGAATGCCCTCGGAGTTAACACTGGCGATGAAAGTGCAATCCATGGGGTTGAGACTCCAATGGATGCCACCACGAAGACCCTAAGACACCGACATCGTCGAAAGGAGACTAAGGCCTCGCCGCAAAGAGAGACCGGGCCGGAGGAAATGAAGGCCCACGGAGGTTGAGACTTCCCGGGGTAAAGAAGTCAAGAGAGAACATCCCTCCCCGCTATCATCGACCCATCCGAGAAGGAGATAAGCGCACTTCATGATTCCCAGGATAATCTTGATGTAACCTTTCCGGGATCGTGGCGAAGAAGAAGTTCGAGTCATCCCCCGTGATGCATCCAAAAGACTCACCAAGGATGTTCCAAGCACGAGCAAGTCCGATCCCAAGACTACTCACAAACCTTTAATTTTGATGATGAGCCACCAATGGAAATCTCATCATCGTCCGATGACGCTTCGATAAGGCCGAGGACCAAATTTACGCAATTGGAAAAATCACCGAGACCAACGGTTGCTGAGACAAATGAGGCTCAAGAAACCAGACCACTTCACAACAAAACCCACCAACAAGAGACTATCACGCAGCTCCTCAAGTCGAAGCAGATCGATTCCCAAAAGAACTTCACGCGCACCGCTCATCATCGAACATCCCAATGCTGGGCGGTGATGAATCTTTTATAGAATCTTTTCCTTTTTCACTAGAGATACTGAACTCCACGAAGAGTCGAAACGAACAAGCACGCTATTACGCATCACCTCCTTTTTTTCAATCGTGCACCATTGTTCCAAAATGATTATGATTTTGACGCCGCATGGCCGCCACCGCAATGTGTTAATCACCAAGTTCGAGAAGTGTTCAAGGCACTATTTGCCGAGGTTGAACGGATGGAGAGGCATCGCCTCTTTTTGACATGCGATCGACAACAGAGATGCCAACCTTACACCGACTTGAGAGGCATAACAATCGAGATAAGGGAATGGTGGCAACAAAGAAGAAACAATGCGTGTGGAACAAGTAAGATACTTCAGACATTGTTCAACAAGTCACGGTGTGGAGAGTCGAAAATGCCGATGCAAAAACGGCCGAGAGAACATATTGAGCACATGCATGAAGCTCATATCCGAGATAAAGCTATCTGCGTGAGCAAAATACGAATGATCTACAAATTTGGAAGAACACATGACTAGAAAATTCAGCCTTCTCTCATGGCCGAGATGAAGCTAATTTCAAGAGAGTCCAACGCTACACGATCCGATTCCGTGCGCTTACAACGCAGCAGACTTGAAGCGAACTTCGACTATCGCCAGGCTCGACTTCCGCTTGCCAAAGATGTTCCCGGGGTTCCTCTATCCTTGATGATGCCAAAAAGGGGAAGAGGAATACCTTAAAGCGCTAAAATCAAGCCGAAAATAAAGGAGCAAATCAAGAAGTTTTGAAACAAAAGAAAGGAAAGCTTGTTGAGGGGGAATCGGCGATGTGACCTTGATGATTGCACAAACCCCCAACAAGGTCCTCACACAAAATTTGACATTATCAAAAGAAACTCCTCGTGACTCGCCACTCCAACACTCACGATGTATCTATGGTCGAAAAGAGAAAAACAATTAAAGCAGGGGATGAAGGAAGTGGAAGGAAGAATGGATGCCCGAGTTATGAACATCTTGAAAGAACATGGAGGCATTCCAAAGAGATGAGACACTTATGCCATTTCGGATGTCGGGACAGAGCCACGGTCGCTTGATGAATTTAAAACGCTCGAACTGGGGATACTTTGCAAATATGTCTATGGCTCAAGCTTGGACTTGTACTTGGGCAAAGGGTCTCACGTTATGTGAAGAAGCCGACAGCAAAGACTACCAAGAAATACTCTGGCCGTCACTCCACCGGTCACTCACCGAAAAGAAGACCCCAAAGACAAGATACGCCCGCAGGTAGAGGAAGAAGCGAGTGGAGGAAGGAAGAAGCTTGCACTCCAGGCCTCCGCCCAAGAATATTGAATACGTAGATCCAGAAAGAAAGGAGGGATCTATCAAGGGGCTTGACCGAGTGGCAAATTTGCAAGTGGCTAAAACTAACGCCGAGTATGCAAAAAGAATAGAAGAAGAAAACAAGAGACAAACTCAATATGGGAGGAGGAGAGACAGAAAGAATAAGAAAAGATGAAGTCGCCAGGAAGGCATATGAAAAGAAAAAGAAGCAAATTGACGACGAGAAAAAGAGAAGAAGAGAAGAAGATGTTTGAACAAGATGAAAGAAGGAGACAAATGAAGGAGATGAAGTGTTGTTGTCCAACCCTTCGTGTATTTTATTATGTAAATACATACAATGTAAGTCTTCCGTAATAAAGCTATAAATTCTTTATTTTTCTCGTAGGCAAATATGTACTGATATACCTTGTAAACATTGTGTAAAAGTACAAGAATGATATGATCAATAAAAAGATTGATTCTCACGCATACATTCTATGTCAATACACTATCTCAGTATGTATCTTTGTTATTTGCATTTTTGAATGGTTTAAGTTTTGGCATCATCAAAAAGGGGGAAATTGTTAGGAAATTTATTGTTTAGATTTTGATGAATGCCATGTAAAACTTAGAATAGAAAGTTGGCACCCCAATTCTGTCAGAAATGTATTGTAATAAATAGAGCCGCCAAGCCGAGTTAAGTCGCCTACGCCCTAACATGCAAGAAGACAATCAAGACTAAAGGAAGACTCACTGGGAGACAAATGAGTATGGCAAAGAAGAGTAGATGGGAACTCTATCAAGAAGCAAATGAGATGCACTGAGTGGAGTATCACTCAAGTCAACTCAAGAAAAGCTAAGTCTCAAGTTGAAGTGAAAGAGTCATCCATGATTGGAAGTCGACTCTAAGTCACCTGGGGAAAGCAAGGAAATGCAATCAAGTCGAGATAATCGTAAAAGATCCGTTGCACGAAAATCAAGAGAATTACTTAAACAAGTAATATCTCCATACCACCTTTCTGAGTGCTTAGTCCCGCGCGTGCAAAAGGAATGAACCAATGGGAAGCACTACACCGTGTCGAACTCGAAAAGGTGAAAGAACAATTCATACGAGGAAATGGCAATTCCAAGGATCGCAACAAGACAAGCTAACGACGCAAGTGACTTTCAAAAATAAGCCTATCTCTTCAACGGGCAAATTTTTGAAAGATCACTATAAAAGGCCGAGGAATGACTCGAGAGAAAGTGACCCCCGAACTACGAACATTCAAGAAATCAATTAAACTATAACCGAAAATACTCTCAAATCATTCAAGATTAATCCTCAAGCCTACATTACGAAGACATCAATCCAACACTCACCGTGAAGGAAAGAGAACTTCAATCGCTTGAAGAGGAAACTTTTGAAGAAAAGGGGTCTACTTTCCACGAAGGATTGTAGGAAGGTTCAAGGTCGAACCAAGTCTTAAGCTTTTGGAGGGCTTCGTGATCAAATCCAAAAAGCTTGAGCAAGTGAGTCAGTAGTGCGCAAAATGCCTGCGGAAGAAGGTTCGAGTCGTAAGAGAAGCCACCGAGTGATCAAGGCGTCTCAGACCGAGTTCCAAAGGATCAAGTCACCGTGTGATCAAGACTTGTATCTCGGATCCGGGATACCACTTTGTAAACCGATCATTACCTAGTGGATTCCTCCAGAGTTGGAGAAGAGAGGAGTAGAAGAATTACCCCATCTTCGAACCTCTATAAAAATTTTACTTTGTGTCATTTACATTTCAAAGATTTTAATTCCCGCATTTTTAACTCGCCTATATATGCGATAAATTTGCTATCCATTTGATAATATAAGTACTAAACCCAAAGACTAAACTCTTACTTAATCAAACTTAAGGGTGTTAAGTCTTTCATTGAAAAACAAAACCACAATCGAGTCAATTTAGAGCCAACAATGAGTTATTCCATCAACGGCTTTCACCGAGTCCATGAGAGATTAACTCTACCGAGTGACTAAATTGATCGGTCCATCAAGGACACAACTGTAGTATCAACTCTAAATATTTAAAAGGACTAAATCGAAACTTTGGTAAGGTTTATTCAACCCCCTTCTAAACCTTACACTTACACCCTTGGGACCTACAGAATTTAATCAATTTAAATATAATTTCAAATAATTATAGAAATGAGGTAAGCTCAAATAACAACTATATATAGAGATCACAAATAGTAAAAAAAAATACATGAATATACAAATTGATGTACAATAGCTCAAATGCATAACTTTTAAAGACCATTACAAATTACAAAATGATGATGAGTATGTATTTTTTTATATAGTTTTCTTTATTATTTTTTTGTTATTTATTTTTTGTATATTTAATATAGATGTCTAACTAAAGGTCATAAAAAATTATTAATTTAATATATATTATACGTAAAAAACGAATCAAAAATAAAAAACTTAATAATTTTTTAATAAAAGAAAAAACATAAATATAATAATTAATGCAGTATACACATTGATTTGGAAAGCTAATTTTAAATAATTCTATGTTTTATATTATTTTAAAACATAATTATTTAGAGAAAATTGACCACCAAAAATAATGAAATACCAAATATGGGTGTGCGCGGGACGGGATGGTTCGGAGATTTGGAAATCTCTAGAATCATCCCGAAGTTCGGAGATTCTAAAAATAAATCTCCAGAACCGAACCATAGAAAAAAAAATCTCCATCCCAAACCGTACTGAAAGTTCGGGATGGAGACTCGGTTCTAATGGGATGATACAGTACGATTCGGTTCGGGACGTAGATTCAAAGATTAGTCATAAATAAAACATACAAATTTGGGGGAAAAAAGAAAATCAATATAAATATCACCAAATGAATATAATTTCAGTCTCTTTATAGTGTATTCTCAAAATAAAAACTAGAAGCATAATAGGTAACACAACCTAAATTCTAAACTTAATAACCTCTATAATACAATAATATTCTATTATTTGGGCAACTGTCCTTCTATTGACTTAGAACATTTATAATTAACTAATAATTTTGATAAATTAATATGAAACTAAAACTTGTATAAAATTATAATCTCAATATCTCGTACTTAACAACTTAATTATATTGATGATTTATGTGATGTGGTAAAAAAAAATATGATTTTTTTATATTATTATAATATGGTACCATTATTTGTTTATAATATGTTTCTCTCTTAGATGCAATTTACTAATCATTTAACTAATTTTAATTTCAAATGATTTACTCTATTATTAATATTATAGTTTTTTAAAATTCATAATAGTTGCAGTATTATGGTTTTTTAAGAAATATATTTTATATTTTATTTAATTTCAAATAATTTGTAGTTAATTCAATATCAAAATATAAATAAAATAGAAATAATGTATATGTATTATATAAAATCTTTAAAATTGGTTCTAGCTTCGGGTCCTCGGTTTGGAGTGGTTCGATACGGTTCTCGATATGGGTAATTGAAAAATCTCCAGAACCGTACCAGAAATATTTTTGGGATGGTACGATTCGAGAAAGTCAAAAAGTTAACGGATATTTTCAGTTGGGAGATTTTATGGTCCAGGTATCGGTTCGTTTTGGTAATCTCCAAGTCTCGTGCACAACCCTAATTACATGACCAATTTTGCCAATTTGGTTTATTATTTTTTTTTTTAAGGATTAAAATAAGTTATAGGACCAATTTTGCTCAATCAGATGAAAAATGGGTCCATATGGATTAGGAGAGTCCAACTCAGCCTTAGAACCGGCCATGTGCCCCTCACGTGCTTTTTTTCGCCTGACACCTTCTAAATACACCCTCACTCACTTTTTAAAATGTAACATAATTTTCTTACAACTTGCAGTGGAGTGAGGCCACAGGACGAAGCCCGTTTGAGGTTGCAACGGGACAACAATCTTTGCCTTCACACACTTTGGCCACCTGCTTAGAAGATGGGCGGAGTCTAGGGGCAACAAAAATGGCTAAGTCATGGGAAGAGCAAGCTGACTTAGCCCGATCATGCTTGGAGAAAGTCCACAAGAAGATGAAAAAGTGGGCGGACGAGAAGAGACAGCTAAAGGACTACAACATTGGCGAACAAGTCTTCATCCTACTACAATAGTTCAAAGCACTACGGGGCATGCACAAAGGCTTGGTGAGGCGCTACGAAAGGCCGTTTCTGATTACAGGCAAAATAGGTAAGGTATCTTAATGCAACGACCTACCTGATACTTTGAAAATTCATTCGGTCTTCCACATTAGTATGTTGAAGCCATAACATATGGACGAGGAGGACCCAAGCCGAGGGCAATCGCAACGAGCACCTCCCATGTGACAAGTCATATGACAAGGACGTTGAAGAGGTGTTTATGAAGAGGGTCGTTCGAAGGCGAGGTGTTCCACCCCGTACTCAATATTCAATCAAATGGAAGGGCCTACCCGAGTCCGAGGTGACATGGGAACTTGAAGAAGACTCGTGGCAGTTCCGACCACAACTTAGCGAGTACGAGGCGATGAGGATGCTGCCAAATTAGATGGGGGAGGATGTAACGGGCTGCCAACTTGGACCGAAATTTCTCTACGTATGAGCTAAGAGGTTAGCTCCACTCCAAACCCACAAGATGGCCTAAATAGTTAAGCCCAATTGTACATAGAATTCTCTAGAAGTTGTAGGAGTTTTAATAGAGAATTATAGGAGATTTATGGATCACTCCTTTGTAAATATCTTGTAAGATATCTAGGAATATTCCAGGAGAAGTCTAGAGACTTACTCCTAACCATTGGATCAAACAAATCACCATCGTCCATTTAGGAGGTGGAGTAATATAAATAGGGGCATGAATTCATTTGTAAACCATTAAGCCTTCTAAGCAAGTTTGAGTAAATAACATAAGTGTTCTTTCCCAACTACTCTTGGATTACTTTGTCATCTTCCCACACTTCTTCACACACATGTTATGTCCTCCATTTCTGAAGTATCGCCGTCAGATGGTCCTGAAATTCCAGCGGAACAACCACCTGACAATACCTCACTGCTGGCAGGGCCAGACACCCACAATCGAAAATACCAAAATATATCATAAATCCAAGGAACTGCCAAAAACAAGAAATAAAAAAATTAATTTTAGAAATCCAAAATAAACAAAAATTGAGAAACTACTTTTTAGAAACTTAAATGAAAAAGAAAAGTTGACGTGTTAGGGTGATGCAATTCTATTCCCACGGTATACGTATCTGAAACCTCCTCTCCCGATACAATAAGAAAATAGTCCGGTTACTTTTTCAATTTTAATTTAGCCAAAGAGAATAACCGAAGGTTGGTGGTTTATGCATTTCCTGCAAGTTCAAAATAAGATAAGTCAAATGAAAAAATTAGCCTTTCGAAAATTAAAAAGGGATAATTACAAAAAAAAAGATAGCTTTTTTAAAGTTGTAAAAATACTTGACGCATGATTCAACTTACATTCTCCCTTCATAAGCCAAAAAGATTTCAAACATCCCCCGAATACTTCTAAAGATATTACAATTGCATCCTTAAATTTATAAGTTTGTGTGAGTTTGCTTATGCAATAAAATTTTGGTAATTAAGAAAAAAGTAGTACTTGAAAAAGAGATGAGAGGGGAAAAAAAGAGGTTGAAGTTTGGTTAAAAAGTATAAAAAAAAAAATCAAATTCTGTATAAGCAATGGGGAAAAATGCAAAAATGGTCCCGTAACTTTACTTAGTTGGCAATTTTGGTCCTATTCGAATTGCGTTTTGCAAATTTAGTCCTATAACTTTAAAATTGTCACAATTTTAGTCCTGAAATCATCATAGCAACATCGCGTTTAGCAATTTTGGGGTGTGAATAACGCCACCCATTTATTAAACTGAACTAATTTTTTTTTTGTTAATAATTTTTTGAAATGATTTTCTTTAAGGGATAATTACAAAAGACCCTATGAGGTTTGGGCTAATTACAAAAAAACCCAAAGATGTTTCAAAATTACCAAAAAAAAAAAAACCTCATGTTTGATTATGTCTTAAATTCAATGATGCAATTGTAATATTTCTAGAAGTATTAGGGGGATTTTTGAATTCGTTTTGGCTTATGAAGGGAGAAATGTAACTTGAATCATGCCTCAAGTGTTTTTTAAAACTTTAAAAAAGCTCTGTTTTTTTTGTTTTGGTAACTATCCCTTTTCTAATTAATTTTCGAAAGGCTAATATTTTTTCATTTGACTTCTCTTATTTTGAACTTGCAGGAAATGCACAAACCACCCACCTTCGGTTATTCTCTTTGGCTGAAATTGAAAAAGCAACCGGACTATTTTCTTGTTGTATCGGGAGAAGAGGTTTCAAACACGTATACCATGGGAATAGAAGAAACTAAGCAGGTAATCTTATGTTGCTAAATTGCGTAAATTAAAAAACAAAAGAAAAAGGATAACTCTTCTTTCATAATGGCAGATTGTCGTTAAGCGGCAAAATCATCAACATGGTCATCAAAATAATGATCAATAAACTAATGAAATTGGCGTGCTTTTGAATTTGGATCACCCTAACATTATCAAGCTAATCGGTTACTGTGATAAAGGGGGTCGAGTGCATTCTAATGTATCAATTCATGCATTTGGGATCTTTAGATAGCCACCTTCATGTAATACACTATAATTACATCTTAAAGCACGGTTTTTGCTACTTTATTTTATTTGTATTATACATTTGATTAGTTTATATTATTTTTACCTATCTCTGGATGCACATAATGAATTCTTGAGTAAGATTATAATCGCATCTCTATAGTAATCGTGATTTCAAGTAAGATCACATAACGAATTCTTGAGTAAGATTATAAGCATATGTGTTGTGTAGATTAATATATTTTTTATATTTAGTAGTTTCATTCCCAGATTATTATATATTCGTTATTCTTGCAATAAATCATTATAAATAGTTGGCTTAAATGTATGATATATGCAGATCATAAAGCTGGCTTAAACAATATCAAGGTTTCCAAGATATCACGAGCATTTTTTTTTGAAGGTGGCTCCAATTTCATATTGCATGAGATTGTTATATGTCCATTTATAACCAACAGTTTCATCTTACTTAGCGATATGCTAATGACATGTACATAGTTATATCATGTTAAAATGATGGATTTAGGTTGCAAAAGCTAGCCCTTGTTGGATTTACTTTTCCAGGTGAATATGAAATATATCAATTTCTATGTTCGATGGTCTAAAATAATGTTGGTGAACATATTATGGGAGTGTTCGCAAACATTAAGAAAGAATGATTCTTACATTTTTGCTGGGAAAAAAAAAAGAAAAATTAATGTTTGCAAATATCAATTTTTACTTATGTCTCTGCGTCATTTAATCAATGCATAAAATGTAGGGTGCTTAAGATTTGGGGAAATTATTTTTGGTATTTTTTGTAAATAAGAAGACACAGCCAGATATAACCTGGGCTTTGGCGTTTGGCAAAAATTCATGTAGGACCGTCTTACGGGTCTCAATCTATAAGACGGATCCTATTGACCCGCAGATCCTATTGACCAGGTCCGCGGGTCAAAGCCACCTACTGCCTTTTTTTTTGTTTTTCTTCCTCAGTTAAAGTAACATTTTTATGAGAAAAAAGTATTGGTTATTTTAGATAAAGTATCATATTTTTAATATAACCATAGATTATTATTACATTACATTGGAGGAAAAATAATATATCAGAGTTAAAGCAACACCTTTATGAGTAAAAATATATATTTTTTGAGACAAAATATCATGTTTTCAGAGTAAAAATATATGTTTTTTTGAAATAAAGTATTACATTTTTTAATATAGTCACATATTATGAATTCAATACAAAGAAAGACGAATAATAAATATGATAGAGTTAAAGTAATATTTTTATAAATAAAAGTATTTGTTTTTTGAGATAAAGTAATATATTTTTTAATATAGTCACAAATTATGAATATATTACGATATATATATATGTATATATATATATATATATATAACATAGTTAAAGTAACACTTTTATACGTTAAAGTATCTATTTTTGAGATAAAGTATTATATTTTTTAATATAGTTACAAATTAGGAATTAAGAAAAGAAGGAAAAATAAAATATGATATAGTTAAAATAACACTTTTATAAGTAAAAGTATCCATTTTTTGAGATAAAGTATCAGATTTCTTAATACAGTTACAAACTAGGCACAAGAAAAGAGGAAAAACAAAAAATAAATATGATGTAGTTAAAGTAACACTTTTATAAGTATCCATTTTTTGAGATAAAGTATCATGTTTTTTAATACATTCAAAGATTAAGAGTCTATAGTAGAGTGAATAAGGAAAATAAATATGACGAGCTTTGAAAATTAATAATTTATGAATGTCGTTATATTTATGGTTATATTGAAACTATACAACAAGCAGTTGTGGTCTAGTGGTAGAATAGTATATTACTATGGTACAGACTTGGCTTCAATTCTTAGCCGTTGCATTTAGAGGTGTTTTTAATTTTTTTTTAATTTACCAGACATATTTATGAATGACTTTATATACATGGTTATACTAAAATTGCACAACAAGCACTAGTGGTGTAGTGGTGGAACACCACCTTGTGTCTGTAAGGCGCGCGGGTTCGAATCCTGTTGACGACTGAAGCGGTTATTTTTTATTATTAAATAACAGGTAGGCGGGTTGGGAAGGTTGTAAGATGGATCATAATCCGTAACGTCTACAAGAGACCTACTCAATAATTATTAAGAGATGGCGCCCAAATAACAACTATATATAGAGATCACAAATAGTAAAAAAAAATGCATGAATATACAAATTAATGTCCAATAGCTCAAATGCATAACTTTTATAGACAATTACAAATTACAAAATGATGAGTATGTATTTTTTTTATATATTTTTCTTTATTATGTTTTTGTTATTTATTTTTTATATATGAAATATGGATGCTAAATTAAAGGTCATAAAAAATTAATTAATTTAATATATTATACCTAAAAAAACGAATCAAAACTAAAAAAGTTATTGTTGAATTTTTTAATGAAAGAAAAACATAAATATAATAATTAATGCAATACACATATTGATTTGGAAAGCTAATTTTAAATAATTTTATGTTTTATATTATTTTAAAAAATAATTATTTAAAAAAAGTTGACTACCAAAAATAATAAAATACCAAATATTTATTACTTTTTCATTTTACACATGTTTTTTATTTTTTATAGTAACTAAAAAGACGAGACCCAACCCACTCCATCAAGCAGCCTGCTAGAGCAAGGGGGACCAATGTAGGAAATCTTTAACCACTCACTCAAAAAAGCATATCATATAAGGATATTATCCACAAGACCATGAAACTGAGTGTACAAAATTGTGAAATGAGGTGCATCAACTGTGAGTCTCTGCACTATCCACTTTTTTCAGAGCAGCACAATGACAAACACCAAAATTGGCCTGCCAATAAATTACCTTGTATGGTGAAAGCAAATCGGAATAGTTATCGGTCCTTAGGGTCTCTTAGGACCAGGGCTGTACCCGCTCCTATTTTTCTTACCGCTGCTTTGCAACCCGCCGGGAAGTTATCGGTGCTACTCCAGACAAGGTTTGTCTTCGTAACGAATAGTTATTATGTATTCTCGAAATAATATGCTAATTAATGATCATTAATTGTTGATATATGGCAGCGCTGTATGTCTATTTGCATACTGGGTTGCCAATTTCGTTATGCCAGAAATCATTCTCAAGGATCTTCGATCCAAAAATAGTACCAATGAGGATGCTGAAAATCCAGAGGAAGGGGATTGATTCGAGGCTCAGTCAGGCAAAGATAATTAGGGGAATTTGAATAGTGGGATATATATATGTTCTTTATTCTGACTTCATTTTAATTGATTTAAGACACTACCGATTTCAGAATTTTCTTAATACAATTTTGTATATTGAGAATTTTAATTATATATTTGATAGTATCTCAAAATTGGGAAAAATCTATTCACTAGTTCGATTCGAAACGTACTAATTTGTATCTTAAAATTTAGTTGTTTCTTCGTCTTCGGCAGCTCCGCCTATGTATACACCATCTTCTGGCAATGCTAGCTACAACAGGGTTTCTAACAATCACATACCTTACTTTGATTAAATGCATCAATCACTTATACATAGTCTGTTGGTTTTTTTTAATTAATTTTTCTTTCGTCGCACCACTTTGTTGGGCTATACCTCCATCTGAGCCTCTACGCCTTTTTCTATCCTCATCCACTTCCAGGCCCAAAGAAAAATCTCCAGTTTCATTCAAAATGTACAAATTTGAATTCGCACTTGACTTCCCTGAATAACCGTTACAGTTACCCATAATATTAGAAGGATTTTTATTATTTGTAACCGTTCCACTTAATTCTCCAGCCCCCTGATTTTCAGCCAAATCGTTATTCTCCTTTTGACTTGCTCGAGAATCACTGTCATCCACCGGAGTATTTTCCCTCGATCTGCTATTCGGTCCCCCTTGACTTCCATCATCGTCCCGGAGCCATTTCTCCCCTTCTCTACTTCCAAAACGCCTGTTTGGAGCTTTCAGCCAAATTCCCCTTTCCTTCTGAATTTCCCCGTTAGATGTACTAATACGCTTATCACAAAAGTGTTCTCCATGACCATCACTCCACATATGTAACAAAATACTCCTAACCTTTCATATTTGAAACTCACGACTGAACCTTCTCCAGCCTGCCTTTTAATCTTCTTGAAACGTTTCAAAGGCAACCAGACATCAATTAAAACTTTTATTCTCATATGCGTACGCCACACCGACGCATTATTATTTGGATCATATTCCAAAAATTTTCCAACAAAGTCACCTAGTTGTTCACCAACACTTTCTTTCATAAAACCAATAGATAGCTCATAAATTTGAATCCAGAACGCATAATAGTAAAGAGGTATATTCGATGGAACATCACTTGTTTTCAACCGATGAAGTATCAACAGAAAGTTGTCAAAATACCACGGGCCGCCATCCCATACCCTATTCAGATCAGCATAATGTAGAACTGAATTAAATAAAAAATGTTGACAACCAATTTCTCGGATGTTGATCCCTTTAGCCGGACGCCAGATACTCGCCAGCCGATTCTTCTTAATGGTAGCATTTATATTCCGATCCATCAGAAAACATCCAATGAGGCATAAGTCGAACTCTGGATTCGTTATAGTACTTTTAATTTCTTTTTGACAGTTTCAATGTTGCGGTTGCAGACCCCGAGGAGATGGATATTTATGCTCGCCTCAGCCGCATTAGGCGAGCGACCGCTAGGGGATCCAACACAAATACTTAACAGGCCACCAAGATGGACTTGGAAAAGTGAGCCGAGAACATGAACTCATAAATGTACTACCTCGGGCTTCCTCCCGAATCTCTTCACTCAGCGGTGGCGACCCGGCATGCTCGGTCTTCGAAAGCACAGATCTTAGCAGCTCAGGTCTCAGCGGCATCGACCCAACTTGTTCAGTTCTTGGGTGATGTATCTGTAGGTCCCAAGGGGTGTGAGTAAGGTTTAGAAGGGGGGGTTGAATAAATCTTACTAACTTTTCGATTTTTAGTCCTTTTAAAATATTACAGAGTTAAATACACAACTAAGTCCTTGAGGGACAACTAAGTTAGTTAACCAAATAGTTAGCCACTCAACAGACTCGATTGAGCTGTTGATAGAATAACTCAATTTTTTAGTCTAAACCTTAACTTTGGCCGTGATGAGATTTTCAACGGAAGACTTAACACCCTTGAATTTGGTTTAACTTTGTTTTAAACACTTGATTTTAGCACTTTGTTAATTATCGGTTGGATAGCAAATTATCAATGATATATAAAGTGTTATGCGAAAATAAAATGTTGAAATGTAAATGACACAATAATTTTTATAGAGGTTCGAAGATGGGGTAATTCTTCTACTCTCTCTTCTCCAACTCCCCGGAGGAATCCACTAAGTATTGATCGTAGTACAAAGTGGTTATCGGTCGGATCAAGTCTTGATCACACAAATGACTTGATCCTTTGGGACTCGATGCGAGATGCCTTGGTCACACAAACCGCTTCTCGTCCGACTCTACCTTCTTCTACGCGGGCGGTTGCGCTTGCTACTTGCTCACTTGCTCAAGCTTATGGATTTGATCACGGGCCCTCCAATAACTTGAGACTGGTTCAACTCAACCTTTCCACAATCCTCCTTGGAATGTAGACTTTTTGATTCTTCACAAGTTTCCTCTTCAACAAATTGAAGTTGTCTTTCTTTCACAAACTTTGGTGTTGGATCGATTTCCTTCGAGATTTAGGCTTGAGAATTTGCTTGAATAACTTGAGAATATATTGCGGTTACATATTTGAATAATGCTTGATTTCTCGGTATACAAGGTAACATTTTATTAACTTGAATGTCCTTTTCCGGGTTCGACCTGAGTGCGGTGTTTCCCATTGGTTTATTCCTTTTGCACGCTTCTAGGGATCGAGCACTTTAAGACATGGCAACATGGAAGTATTACTTGTTTTTGTAATATTCTTGACTTTTGTGCAATCTGATTCTTTTCGCTTAACTCTCTTTGCAAATCGCTTTTCCCCAGGTGACTTGAGTGCTTTCCAATGATTGAAAGACTCATATGTCACTTCAACTTGACTTGGCTTCTTGAGTTGACTTGACTCTTCATACAAACAGATTATCTCGATACTCCTTCACGAGTCCTCGACATCTCTTCCTTGTCACACTCACCGCTTCACAGTGAGTCTTCATCCTAGTCTTGATTGACTTCTTGTATATCCAGGCATAATCGACTTGACTCACCATACATCCCTATCTATTACAATACAAATTACAAGGAAAATGGGTACCAACTTTTTAGTCTAAGTTTTATATACAAGCATTCATCAAAATCTAAACAATAAATTTCCCAACAATTTCCCCCTTGATGATGCCAAAATTTAAATACATACAAACAATATGTAAATAGCAAAGATACATACAAACAATACGAAGAATGAGAGAATGTATGCGTAGAATCAATCTTTTTATTGATCATAACATTCTTGTCCTTTACACAATCAAGTTTTACAATATGTATCGAGCAAACATAGCATTCTATATCTACGCAAAAGTATAGAAATTACAGATTTCTTATTCAACGTCTGAAGACTTACATATATATGCATTTACAATAGTAAAATACATGAAGGGTGAACAACAACACTTCATCGCCTTTCCCCTCTTCTTTTTCTTGACTCTCGTCCCTCCTGCTTCTTTCTCTTCTTTTCATCTTCAAATTGCTTTTTTTTTCTCGTATGCTCTCTTTGCAAAGATCGTCTCTTCTCTTTCTTTCTTGCGCTTTTCTTCCCATTGATCTTGTCTTTTATTTTCTTCTTCAATTCTTTTGACATACTCAACATTCTTCCTAGCCACTTCCATATCGGCCATACGTAAACCTACCCCAATAGATTCCTCATTTCTTTCCCCGGATCTATGTATTCATGTTTTTGGGTAGAGGTCAGTCTCAAACCTCTTCCTCCACGCTTCTTCCTCTTCCTCTCGGGTGTGTATTGTATGGGAGCCTTCCTTTATCACCGACTTGCCGCTTGTAGTCTGCTGCTTTATCAACTTCTTCGCACTTAAGACTTTTTCCCAAGATACAAGTCCTGTGGCTTGGGCAGTGGACATGTTCTCGAAGTATCCTTCGGATTCGAGCGTTTTGAATTCATCAATCGATCTAGGCTCATTTCCGACGCGTGGAAATGGCATCAGATCTTTTCCTGCCGGAATGTCTCCAAATTGTTTTAACATCTCTTCAACACGAGCATCCGTTCTTTTGTCGAAATCCTCCATCTCTCGCTTCTACAATCTTTTTCTTATGAGACATGGGCACAACAGAGTGATAGAGCGGCGGATTACGGGAAGTTTGGCGATGATGTCGGTTGTGACATGACCTTCTTTGAGGGTTTCAAAGAAAGCATTAAGGTCATATCTTTTGACCTTTTCCCCTCAACAGACTTTTCCTTCTCCTTCCTTTTCTCAACAACGCTTGTTTCCTTTTCCTTCTCACCAACCGTCCCTTAAGATCTTCCTCGGTATTCCTCTTCCCCCTCTTTGGCATCATCAAAGGAGAGAGAACCCCAGGAACATACCAGCAAAGCATGAAGTCCATCTTGATAGCTGAATTTTGCTTGGAGTCTCAACTGCGGAGTATGTTGTTCGGAATTTTGAGCGGGTGGCTTTGGACTCTTTGCCACGTTCATTTCAAATGCATAAGAAGGCGAACTTGGCTTTCATATTTTTCTCTACGCTACGAAGTTCTTTGCGATGAAATTCACGTAGCAACTCCATTTCGATTATATAGGAGGCATGCAATCTCTCCATATAGGTTTGCATCCTCGCCTTCATGTAGCATTGTCGGCCTCCATACCAAGCGTTCATTTGTATAGTGCATTGAAGTAGCGAACTTGCTTGAGACGCATGGCACTCTCTTTGTTGAGACCATTCTCTTATCCCGACCACCACTCCTCTCAAGTCTGGCAGAGAGTGGCGTCTCTGCTGTCAGCGCATGTTGAGAGAGGCTTAGTGCCGTTCAATATTCTCAATCTCTTCATAGATTTTCTTAAAGATTTCATGCATCTCACTGTCTGACTTGAGTCGTCACCGTCGCCCACTCTGCATCGAAATTGAAATCAACCGCACAATCCAATCGGTAGGGATTATAGGGTCTTCTTGGGCGGTGTAAAGCATATGTTCTCTTGTAGTTTCTTCTTCAAGTACAGGCGCTTTTGAGAGAAAGGAAATACTTCTTCATAAAGCATCGTCTCACACTTGAGATATTGTGCGCGAGGTGGTCTCGCTGCAGCTCTGAAGCCTGCGCGATTGATCGTGATTCACTGGGGCCTTTGATGGTATTGACCCGATTGGCCGAGCCTCGGCTATCTTAATGACTTCTTGGTCTCAACCGTTTGTCCTTTGAGTTATCGTTCCTCCGTGTCGATGCGTCATCGGAAGATGATGAGACTTGAGGGTTGGCTCATCATCAAAATTGAACATTTGTCGGCGACTTTGAAGTCCGCTTACTCGCATTCTAGGAAGAGCATCCTCAAATGAGACTTTTGATTTGCGGGAGGAGGACTCGCCATCTTCGATTTGATCCCGAAAAGATATGTCGGGTTGTCTTGGGAATCATGAAAAGCACTTATCTCCTTCTTCCGGAATCGTCAATGTGAATGTGAACAGGAGGAGGGATGTTCTATGTTTACGTCTCTTTACCTAGGAAGTCTCAACCTCCTCAGGCCTTCATGACCTCCTGCAGTCTCAATCGCAAAGAGGCGCTTGGACATTCTCTTCTTCCAGACGCAGCCTATCTTAGGGTCTTCGTGGTGGCATCCACAGAGTCTCAACTCCGTGGATTGTACTTTCATTGCCCAAAGTGTTAACTCCCGGGCGATCCATCCTGGTGCCTCGATCGCATCGCCAGCATCCTCGACTGCAAAGTGCTGGGCACTTCAGACTGAGACTCAACTCGTCCGAAGCCGTCGGTGACAACTTCTCGTTGTTTTTTTTTTTTCCTTCTCCACTTCGCCTCCTTTCTCAGTATGGTGGAGTCATCTGCAAAGATCCTCCGATCTAGGCTGCGCGGAGTGAGTTTCCCCAGCCGGCACACACCGGTGAGTGACTTAAAGGGGTCACTCTGCTCCAGGCCTCCCCGGCTTTGTCAAAATGAGTGTTCAGTGTGGGCGGGTGGTAAGACACCTTTAACGGGGTTGGCTCAACTTGGGTCCCCAAGTTCCCGTGTCATCACCAAATCCCTTAGACCCGTCATGTGAATGAACTGGAGAGGTGGTTGCAACAATAACTGTGGCAATCTGTTGTACCATTCCCAACGGATCAATCTCCAGCTGAGATTTGGAAGACTCTCCTGTCCTTCCCTCAGGTGTTTGCTCATGCATCATTTTGAGTCGGCGTACATTGGCTGCTGCATATCCAATTTCTCTGTGCAAAGAACCGGATCCATGTCCTCATCACTTTCTGAAAGAGCATCTATGTGCGGATGAGTGTGATCGCTAGTTCCAGTAAGAGGACAAATGCTAGCCTTTTCTCTAGCCTCTGCTTCCTCAGCTCCTCTAGCCCTTTTGTTTTCCTTCCGAATCTGCAGCATATTAATACAGTTATCCTCATACAGGGCTTGCAACACGGTATCAACTTCAAGAAACCTGGAAAGTTCCTCTTCCTCATCAATAAACTCCGGGTGTTCAAACCGCACCCTGTGAGTGACACACGCCTTCCACTTCTTCCACTCTCATGAGACAGTTACGACGCCTGGGTACAATGGAGAGTATATAATTACATCATCATCTTCATCCTCTCTCCTTGCCCTTCCTTTTCAAGGAATGGAGGGTAGCAAACTCTGATGCTCTTCGCCCTCAGCAGCATCTATCACAGGACGAGACATACCCCTCAACAGGGGATTCTGCTGTCTTCGCTGCTTCTTGTTCCTCAGTTGTTCTGTCCACAGCTGGGTCTTCAATTTGCCTCTGTTGATCGGTCTCAGCAGACTTGGCTGTTTCATCAACAATTTCTGGAGACTGCACTTCTTCAAAGCAGCCTCGAGAGACTTTTCTAGGCCGAGTGGCGGACTCAAATTCTTCTCAAGCTCTAAGAGCTTGGTGATTCTTCTTCTTCTTTTTGTCCTTACCAGATGAAGTTCTGGTTCGGATACTTCTTTCTCAGCATCCTTGGCGGCAGGGGCCGTTGCATCTTTCTTTGACGAGGCGCATTTCTTGGCTTAGCGAGTCCTCTTCTTTTTGATGGTTGGAGAAGGTATTTGAAGTTCCTTCTCCACCTCCACCCTGCCGAGGGGGCGGAGACACACGGCTGCGGGCGGGTGACTTCGAGCTGCGGGGGCGGTGACTCGGCTGCAGGGGCAGGTGCGTCTTTCTTCTTCGTTGTAGGGGCAACTATCTTCTTTGGAACTGCATGGGCAGCTTTCTTCTTGGGAGGGGAAGTAACAACTGTTTCTTCAAGATCAGCTGATTCCCCCTTGCTGGTATCCGCCCTCTTGGCATAGGCTCTCTTCTGAGCTCCGAAAGGTTTGCCCATAACATCTTCTTGTTGACATGGAACGATTTTCCACGTCGGAGTGGAACACCCTTCACCTCCATCAAATGGCCAATTACAAGGCCATAACCCAAAGATCCTCCAAATGACCCATCGTCCTTGAAGGACTTATTCGCAACGATTCCAGCGAAGTCTGCTTTGTGGGCCGACTTCTCGCCCATTGATCTTCTTCCTCCATGATCGCGGCCATAACGACGGCTTGGTTTTGGACAGCTAATTGAAGCTTCCAAACTTCATGTCTACACATTTGGCGGCGATATCCAACAGTTTATGATAATCATCCTTCAAGCCTTCTTGTCGGTACTGTAGACAACTTTTGCAAAGACACTTTCGGGTTTGGCCACTTCTTCTATGCAAAATGACCAAATCAATGTCGGCTTCATATATCTCGGCATGCCCTCCGACGACAATAAACAAAGTGCTCGCAAGGTCCTTTTGCAAACATTATAATGTCCTTGCGGTGGATCGGAGGACTTAATCCCTTCCCCGCACCTCGGCGTTTCGCGTTCGAATCGACCTCCTCCTCGTGCGTCGTCATATGATATTCCAATGTGAGAAAGGGTTTCAAATGATTTCTCGATCTTTTAAATCTTCTTCACAAGGGTTTCATCCGGAACCCTATTTTATCATCCCTTCAAAATCCACAGTTGACCCGGTGTGGATTTGCTTTTCAACTTAAGCGAAATCATGTGTTGTGCCATTTCATGATTTTTACCGAACGAAACTTGACGAACTTGCTTTGAAGACTGTAAGGTTTTGAGAGAAAAGATACTTGTTTTCTTTGCTTTGGAAAGATGAACAATTTAAGTGAGAGAAAGAAAAAATGAACAAAAGAGTATATAAGGGTTATGAAAGGACGTGTTTTTGGTTTTGAAATTTTGATCAAGATCAACGGCTCAGTTTAGCACATCTCATTTGCATTTAATTTCTCGCATTTAATGCGGCATTTATATCCAATCATATGCTTGTAGTGCGACTTTTGACTGTACCCGTCATTATTACTGCCGACGTCATCCTTAAAACATTCCCGCTTATTAAAAATGATCGTTTTTGTCACTTAGCTCATAAATGACTCAAACCATCTTGCACAAAATGACTCAACTCTTCTTCTCTCCTTTCGTATGGTGACTCAAATTTGTCATTAACTCGATCTGATTGACTATCCGATACTGGTGATTCACTTGGTGATTCATCTTCTCACATTCCATTTTTTCTCATTGAGTCTTCGAGTATCAACTCATTTCAATTAACTCCTAGCTCATGCTTAAGCTCTTCAAATCTTGATTCACATAAGGGTTTGGTGAATATGTCATTGCTTGTTTATCGGTTGAGATGTATTCCAAAGTGATGTCTTTCTTTTCAACATGATCTCTTATGAAATGATATCCGACATCAATGTGTTTTGTTCTTGAATGCAACACAGGATTAAGTGATTGCAATAGCACTTGTTTATCACACATAATTGGAATCTTTTTTCTTCAATTTCATAATCTCTCACCTTTGTCTCATCCATAAGACTTGGGCACAACAGCAAGCCGACTATGTACTCTGCTTCAGCTATGGATGTGGCTATTGAGTTTTGCTTCTTGCTAAACCAAGAAACCAATCTGTTTCCAAGCATTTGACATGTACAAAAGTACTCTTTCCGTCAACTCTACATCCAACATAGTCGAGTCGAATAACCAATAAGCTTGAATCCACATTCCTTTGGATACCATAAGCCAACATCTTGGCATCCTTCAAATATCTTAGGATTCTCTTAATGCAATCATGTGACTTTCCTTGGAAGCAGTTGGAATCTTGCACATACACCTACTGCGAAGGTAATGTCCGCCTCTTTTTTTAAATGAAGCGATGATCATAAGTGCTTTCTGTATCGGTTTGATCCACGAGCTTGCCATCTGCATCCATGTCCATCTTGACCGATGTATTCATTGGTATTTTCACGAAGACTTCTCTTCCATACCAAATTTCTTCATTAAGTCTCTGGTGTACTTTGTTTGACTTATGAAGGTTCCATCCTTCATCCTGTTTAACTTGAAGTCCTAGAAAGAATGTCAACTATCCCTTCATGCTCATTTCAAATTTGCCTTGCATGAGGTTTGAGAACTTATCACACGACTCTTTGTTTGTGGATCCAAAAATGATATCATCCACATATATTTGAACAAGCGAGATACTCTCCCCATCTTGAATTAAAGAAGAGTGTTATTCCACTTTGCCTTTGGTGAATCCATTATCTCATCGAAATTGGGATAATGTATCATACCATTCTCTTGGTGCTTGTTTCAAACCATATAAAGCTTTCTTAAGCTTGTACACTTGTCTCCAAGAGTCTTCCGCTCAAAACCTGGAGGTTGCACAACATAGACTTCTTTCTTCCAACAATCCATTTAAAAATGCATTTTTCACATCCATTTGATATACAATAAAGTTCTTATGTGCAAAGATAGGCAAGAAACATCCTTATTGCTTCTAATCTTGCAACAGAGCAAATATTTCATCAAAATCTATTTCTTCTTCTTGGCAATACCCTTTGGCTACCAATATTGCTTTGTTTCTTACCACGATCCTTCCTCATTCATCTTGTTTCAAAACCCATTTTGTGCCAATAACATTTTGATGGGTTGGTCTTTGCACCAATTTCCATACATTGTTTCTTTCAAACTGATTGACTCTTCTTGCATGGCTTGAACCCAATGTGTGTCATCCAATGCTTGGGACACATCTTTTGGCTCTATTTGGAAAATAAAACAAGTGAACATTGCTTCTTGGCGAGCTCGATCCTTCTCACACCATCTCTTACATCTCCAATAACTAGCTCAGCTCGTGGATGGTCTCTCGGCCATCTCACATCGAGTTGGAGTAAATCACCGGGTTCGATCGTCTTTGCAACCGTGTGTTGTCTTGGCGACTCTCTCATCATCATTTAGCCGCAGATTCTCCAAATTGTCTTTGAGACTCGTGATCTCATCTTCATATTGATTGATTGCTCCGGCTTCGGCTTCAACATAGGGATTCTTCTCGCATAGTTGGTGATTCACTTATCGGCTAACTCTTCAATATCTTCTCCATTTACATTAGATTCATCAAAAACCACATGGATAGACTCTTCTGTGACCATAGTCCTCTTGTTCAAGACTCTATAGGCTTTACTTTCAAATTGAGTATCCCAAAAAGATACCTTCATCACTTTAGCATCAAAAGCCTTTAGATTATCCTTTGTCATTGTTGTGGATGAAGCATTTACATCCAAATATTCTAAAATATCCAACATTTGGCTTTCTCCTGTCCCGTATTTCATAGGAGTCTTTGTCATTGTCTATTTATCATGCATCTATTTTGAGTATAGCATGCGGTATTGATGGCTTCACCAAAATCTTTTAAGCGATCCCGGCCTCGGCTAACATGGTCCTTGCGACTTCCTTGAGAGTTCTATTTCTTCTTTCTCGCTTACTCCATTCTTTGTGGTCCTTGCTGCAGATAATTCATGAGCAATACCATTTTCAACACAATACTGAGTTATTATTCCATTGACAAACTCAGTTCCTCTATCAGATCTTATCTTAATAATGATTTGACTCTTCTCATTTTGAACTATTTTTATCAGTTGAGGTAACTTCGCAAAGTTTCCTTCTTTTTGCACATGAAGATTGTCCATGTATATCTTGAATAATCATCCACCACTACTAGAGTGTATTTCTTTCCATGTGCAACAGATGCAATATCCTTGTTGAAGATGGACTTGACTTTCTCTTTGAATGATGATTTGATCTGTTTTCCCATCGAGCATGCATCACAAACACTTTCCTTCTTGACACCGAGTCCGGTAGTCCTTCTACAATATTACTCCTTGCAAGCTTGTTAATTGTCTTGAAATTGGATGACTTCGATTTCTTGTGCCCGCAGCCAACTTGATTCGGATGTACTCTTTGCTAGCAGACAAGTGCTTGGTGTGGCAATCGACCAATCTACCACATACGTGTTTTTTTGTCGGATCCTTGCAACACTACTTCATTTGATTCGGTGTCCTTGATTTGGCACACTCCCATATCAATCCAACATTATAGCCGCTTGTCACGAGTTGGTTGATGCTTAACAGGTTGAAGTTGAGGCCTTCAACCTATGCATATCTCGTGATTTCTAATCCATTTTTCTTGATGGATCCGGTCGTCTTATTTCCCGAGCTTCATTCCTCCAAATATGACTTTTGCACCTCTAATCTCCTTGAATTTTGACAGATTTTTCTTGTTTTTCGTCATGTAATATGCGGGAAACCACTATCCATGTACCAGGTTCCTTGGCACTTTTGTTCCTTGAACCTGCAATCAAGAAAATCGGTTTTTAGGTACCCATACTTGCCTGGTCCCGAGGGGTTAGTCTTTGTAAGATGATCCAACCAACCTATAGCCAAATGATTTGACTCAAGAGGTTACCATCTACCCGTGCCATAATCATAACTCACTTTGGCAAATTGCTAGGGGCTTTAGGTTCATACACCGTTTCTCTTTTGTCCGTATGCCTGTGTGTGTGTGTTTTTGCAATTGCCTTGTTTGGGTAGTTGTGATATTTCTGAGTGTAGTGCTTGGGTGCATATGTGTCTTTGATGATAACTCTTTTGCTTTTGGTATGACCTTTGCGGAGGTCAGGTCCTCCATTTAAGCTTGTATTCCATAGATCTTTGTTGATATTTCACATTAATCCAATCGACTTGGCTTGGTAATTTCTACCATTCCCATCATATGTGTTCCTTTGATAGAACTTAGGGGCTTAAATCGCTCTGTTTCTTCTTCACAGTACTTCTGTTTGGAGTTTGTTGAGGAACTTTCTTTGGATTTCTTCTCACCGCCCTTTAATGATAACTCTTTTGCTTTTGGCTCATAATAAGGTCATCCATTTTTTAGATGCCTTTGTGAATGAAGCAATCACATTTTGATATCATTTTCCCTCTTTCTCAGAAAACTATCTCTCGCTATTAGTTTAGCATTCTCGGCCTTGACTCTTTGTTCTCATCGCTATGTGACTTAGAGTACTCGGCTCCTTAGTCACCGTGAGTTTTAACGCTTTGAAATTTGTCGTTTTCCTCATTTAATAGTGTGTGTGAGGATTTAATGTGCTCAAAATCTTTCATCATTTTGCCTAATAAATCATAAAGATCGGCTGGTGGGTGATGAAGTGTGTGTGTCACAATCACTATCACTAGAATCGAATGAGATGAGTTAGAGTGTACCTCATCTTCTTGGTCGGGTTGATCTTGTTCTTTAGCCATTAGACATATCATTGCTTCTTCTTCGAATCACTTGAGTAGTCGGCACCTCACTACTCGAGTCTCTTCTTCTTTTGACTTAGGCATTTGTCTCTGCAGCCAACATAGCCTTTTTCTTTTCTTTTGTCTTCTTTCTCTCAAGACTCTTCTTTGTTCTTCATTCCTGTATTTATTGACTACGGGATATGGACAATCAATATCAAAGTGTCCTGGTTGTCTACGGTTCCAACACGAGTTCTCGGCTCTTTGATCTCTCTTTCCATTCTTGGGTTATCGGCTCTCGATATTCAACCTTTTGATGTTCACTCTCTTGGGTGGCCTATCTTCCTCGACTTGGAGAGTTGAATGTCTCTGGAGGATTCACCTTGTTTCTTTTATAGTTCTTGTTGAGGAACTTGTTGAATCTTTTAACCATAAAGCGAATTTCCTCCTGGTCAATGGCTTCCTTAATCTCGACTCTTTTCCCATCCTTGACTATAAGTCTGCACTGTTTTGGGTCAAATTGTCTCCTCTTGATATTTTCTTCTCCAAACTCGTAGGCTTTGAGGTCCGAGAATAGCTCATGATTGGATGTTGTTGTGAGGTTCATTGAATGTCTCGGGGCCATGACCTTCATTTCCCATTCAGGTTGGGAGGCTTCTCGAATCTTCATACATATTTCCTTCCTTGTGTATATTATTTCCCAAGTCTTGATAGTTCATTGGTAATTTCAGTGAATCGAGCATCCAAGCTGATCCAAGTTTCACTGTAAAGATTTTGAAATTTTCAATTTTTTGTACAAAGAACAGACAATTTGTTTTCTTTAATTTGCTCAAATCCTTCACAAATTAAAGTTAATTTATCTCGAGGTTTATTTTGCGGTTTGACAAGATTTGACTTTGTTGAACATTGTTTTGTCCAAGGTTTTGTAAAGTATGTCCTTGACCACATTGTCAAGTTGTATCTTCTTCTGTCCTCGTTTGTCCATTCAATCCTTGGTTTCTCAACCAGGGTCGCTCTTCTTTCAAGCAATGACCTTCCCTCTCCTTCACCTGCTCTCTGACAATCTGTGTTCACTTTCAAGATTTGCGGTGGCCCATCCTCTATCACTATCCACATTCCATCATGTAAAGGCGATAGATGAGCACTGCATACGAATTTTCCAGTCATCAAATTCCTCAATAGTGAACATAAGAATGCGTGTCAAATTTGCTTCCATGATAATAACTTTCTTTGAAAAAAAACTTTTGAAAGAGCAAGTGTTAAAAACATTTTTGAAAAATTGGAGATCTAGTTCGATCCGGTCGGAAGGCTCAATGAACCAACCGCTTTGATACCACTTGTAGGTCCCAAGAGTGTGAGTAAGGTTTAGAAGGGGTTGAATAAACCTTACTAACTTTTCGATTTTAGTCCTTTTAAAATATTACGAGTTAAATACACAAAGTCCTTGAGGATGTGACTAAGTTAGTTAACCAACGAGTTAGCCACTCAACGGACTTCGATTAAGTTGTTGATAGAATAACTTCGAGTTGTTTAGTCTAAACCTTAACTTGGGTCAGTGATGAGATTTTCGGCGGAAGACTTAACACCCTTGAATTTGGTTTAACTTTGTTTTAAACACTTAATTTTAGCACTTTGTTAATTATCGGTTGGATAGCAAATTATCAAATGAGATATAAAGTGTTATGCGAAATAAAATCTTTGAAATATAAATGACACAATAATTTTTATATAGGTTCAAGATGGGGTAATTCTTCTACTCCTCTCTTCTCCAACTCCTGGAGGAATCCACTAAGTATTAATCGAGTACAAAGTGGTTATCGGTCGGATCAAGTTTTGATCACACAAATGACTTGATCCTTTGGGACTTAGTGCGGAGATGCGCTTGTCACACAGTTGGCTTCGTCTGTCGCTAATCTTCTTCACAAGGCGGCGCTTTGCTACTTGACTCATTTGCTCAAGCTTCTTGGATTTGATCACGGCCGTCCAATAACTTGAGACTGGTTCAACTTGAACCTTTCTACAATCCTCCTTGAATGTAGACCCTTTTTGATTCTTCACAAGTTTCCTCTTCAACAGTTTGAAGTTGTCTTTCCTTCACTTGGTGTTGGATCGATTTCCTTGAGATTTAGGCTTGAGGATTTGCTTGAATAACTTGAGAATATATTGCAGGGTTCTGATTTGAATAATGCTTGATTTCTCAGGTATGCAAGGTAACCTTTTCTCAAAGTGATTCATCGACCTTTTATAGTGAATTTTTGAAAATCGCCGTTGAAGAGATAGCCGATTTTCAAAAGTCACTTGTGTTCGTTGGTTTGTCTTGTTGCGATCCTCAATGTTGACATTTTCTCGTATTAAATGAATGTCCACTTTCCAGGTTCGACCTGCCGCTAGATCTTCTCATTGGTTTATTCCTTTTGCACGCTTCGAAGGGGTCGAGCACTTTAAGACATGGCGGCATGGAAGTATTATTTGTTTAGGTAACATTTTTGACTTTTGTGCAACGAATTCTTTTCGATTAACTCCTCGTTAAATGCCTTTTCCCCAGTGACTTGAATCGCTCCAATGATTGAAAGACTCATCCTGTCGGCTTCAACTCGACTTGCTTCTTGAGTTGACTTGACTCTTCATATAGTTGTATCACAAATGATACTCCTTGATCCCAGTCCTCGACATCTCTTCCTTGTCACACTCAACTTCACAAAATGAGTCTTCATCCTAGTCTTGATTAACTTCTTGTATATCCGGCATAATCGACTTGACTCGGCTCATACAAATTATCTATTACAATACAAATTACAAGGAAAATGGGGTACCAACTTTCTAGTCTAAGTTTTATATGGCATTCATCAAAATCTAAACAATAAATTTCCCAACAAGATCTCAAGGCATAAGGACTAGAAGGAAAGAAAGGGTAAACTATCGAGATATGGTAAGACTAATGTGTTTGTTTTCTACTTGTTCAATGGTAAGAACTTCTTTGCTCGTCACTTTTTCTAAGCTAAAAAAATGTGTTTGATGATTTGAAAGATAATTTTCGAATAATGCTTTGAATGAAGATTTTGATCGATTGATAGAAAAGAAAATGATTTTCATTGTGATATTTTAACCATTTATTGTGATAATATGAGAGCGGTTGATATTTCAAAAATCACGCCCAACACTCTCGTCTAAACACATAGATATTATACATCACTTTATTCGAGATTTAGTTGAGAAAAATATAATTCGAATTGAGTATATTGCTTCTTGAAAATCGCTTACTGAGACATCTTCACCAAGGCTTTGGATTTTGAGAGATTCTCCAATTTAAGGAAGTCTCTCGGTTTGTGTGTTCTCTGAAATGTTACACGAGATGTCACAACATTGCACATCACATCCGATGTGACATCCATATCTTTGCATCTCTTTTCCTCTCCTCTATTTCTTTTTGATTTTTTTTTGTAGACATCCCTGTATTGTAAGGTTTTCATGCATATCTGCAAAAAGTGGATTGATGGTTCGAACTAGTCACATATATTGTCTCACTTGGAAAACTGGTGTTAGTTGATCTCTCCAACAAAAAAAAATGATGATATTTTTCCCAGTAGCTGAGTTCTGAATAAAGTCTTGTTCATGTTTGGAGGCCTTATAGGAAAAAGCTATCAACCCATTGTGTGAAGCTATTCCTTGTGACTAATTTTTTTCAAGCTTATTGCTGTTTAAAAAGGCATGATCATGTGAAAAAAGAGCTACCTATGGCATTTGAGTGAAAGCTCCATTCTGGTTAACTCCATCATGAGACTTGGAAAAATTGAAGAAAACTCGAAAATTCGTGACAAGCTGGGATTTCAGATTGCGATTCATTGAATCAGTTAAGTACAAGTGTGACTCAAAATGTGACGACATTTGAACCTATATACATTGCTGCAACACATTTCACCTCTTGTGTGTGTTTTCCTTTTTGGTGTTGCATTAGGCATATTAGGTTTTGCATGTCCTGGTGATGTTGGATATTTTGCTGAGATTTGGTTTCCATATATAATCTGAGAGTGATATTTTTCTCTTCCCAAAATCTTGAAAATCTTGATAGATATATTTTGTGGGTTATACACGGTTTGAAGGACATGGAATTTTTGAATAGATTTTGCTCTTAATTATCTATATCTTTGGTTAAGAGTGTCATTGATTTGTGGGATTCTATTTCTATATTTTTTGGGAATCCTAATTTGTGGAAAATCTTGACTTTTCTTTATTCTTGATCACATTTCTTATGATCCATTATTCTCCTCAAATTTTTGAATATAAAATGAACTTTTTACATGTCCAAGTCAGGGGGAGCATACATGATTTTGTTACCTATGTTTTATGGACAAAAAGGGGGAGAAGAATGTTGATTGATCTTGATTGTGATACTTTTGATTTAGGGGGAGTTTTACGGTTTTCTCGGATATTTGATATTTGATTGCTTTCTTTGGATATTTTTCTTTGCGATTTATGAATGTGACCTGAAATGTGATTGCATCTATTTCAGTTTTTTTTACTCAGCATGATATTTAGGGGGAGTTGTTATATTGAGGGGGAGTTAGTTTATTTTGTGCTTGATAAGTGTTTTGTCCAGAAAGGCAAAATGGGGGAGATTGTTAGGGCGATTATTTTCGGCCCAAGTAATTCCCAAAATAAAAGATTGGATTTTGATTTGTTTTGCCTTCTAGACTTATAGTAAAATTGAGTTGTAAATAGATTAGGAAAGATTTCATATTGATATAGTATAGATATATTAGGACTCTTTGATATTTATCTTGTTTTCCTAACATAAGTGATATACTTGTCATATGTTTGTAATTTTGTATATATCTTCTTTCCATGTTTATTAGGACACTTTGGAAGGTCTTGGACACCTATAAAAGAGAGAAGGATGTCCATAATCTTTACACAAGAAATACACCAGAGATACAAGAGTCTTGAGAGAATTAAGAGTCATTCAAGCACAAGGAGTCTGAACTGCCCTGGATGTGATCTCGAAGGTGACTACATCTGAGATCACATTCAGCCCTGCAGATTGTGTTTGTTGGCTTTTCATCCATTGTTTTAGTATTGTGAATAATGTAGTCCACACATGTCTATTGTTGGATGAGTTGAATTACATAGATCAGATATACTCTAGATAGGAGTTTTTCGTTGAGTTTCTACTAGTTGGATTTTAGTATTTTTGTATACGGAATCAAACACTTTTTACTAGTGGAAAGTTTTGCCATATTGACACGTCTACAAGCTTGTTGGCTTGTAGACAATTCTTATTTCGTGTGTCTTGTTATTGTTTTCAAAATTCCGCTACATGTGATTGTGAATGTGACCACATCTGCAATCACATCCTTACTCTGCAGAACTTTTGGTAAAAATCCGTGCTATAATTCTTCCAAGAAACTTACATAATTAATAGGATTAATTCTTTTGCCTAAATTGAATCACATACATTCTGCACTTATTTTTGGGGGCTCGTGATGATTTTTTTAGGGAAGGCTCGTGACTTCAGTCTAAATTGAATCATAATATTAGAACTTTGGTCTACAATAGAAATCCTCGATCAGGAATATAAACTTGATCAGAATGATCACATTTTTGACTTTAAAATTGAGTCCTCTTTTCTTGATACACGAAAACTGAATAAATTTCTTGTGAATTAAATATTTTTGCATATGCGTTGGTAGTATTTGCACGGAGCATGACTCTGCTAGGCCCCCGACCTACCTGGTAGGTCAGCACGCAGACCTGCCTGAGATAACTCAGCCTCTCAAAACAAAAGCTTGATCTTCCTATCGAACTCAAGTACAACCTTGATGATCTCCAACCTATTCAGGAACTTAGCCGAAAGGGGACCTCGAGAAGGACGGTTCTCTGCACAAAAAATAAAGAAATTAATGGAAAGTTGCTTACTGAAGTCATATCGGAATCGGAGAGAATGAGAAACAAATAACTCGTTGTCCCAACGAGGAGTCATCCAATCACCCCCGACTCAGAACCACTTGTCCTTTCATTCTTTTAATGACTGTGGAAGGCCCAATACCAGGTTGTCTGGATAACCCTGGCCAGTCTCGAATGTAATACCACGTCAGTCCGAATGTAATACCACCCTGTAGGTCGCCCTCTCACACTGCCTGGGTTCACCTTCCACACAAACAACTCGTTTAAGTCTTCAAAATGGGGGTGCAGATAACCTTGGCAAGAGAAAAACACAAGCAATCTGATCAGTTTGCCCTAGGTCATCGAGTGCACCTGAGATAAGGAGAGACCCTACCTCCTGAACCATTTGGTGATCAACTTCGGCAGGGGGAACCTTAACCCATACAAAATGTTGTTGGCGTACATGGAAATGCACCTTGGGGGCCGGAGCTCGGGCACCTCCTCGTGATAGCAGCCAAAATTGGACTGTCAAATGAAAGTGATGGCATTGGTAGAGGGCATCCAGCTCGTGCCCCATCATCAGCCCCAATTGATGGTTCTGGTCGGTCTCCAACCAATCAGTTTTCGTATTTTTAGGAGGCCTGCCACTCGACTTCGCTTGGACTGGCAGGCTCCTCGTCCCCACTCACTTCGGGGACCTCTATCGCAGCAACATCCTCCAGTATGTTGGGTTGCTCGTGGTCGCTGTTCTCGGGTTCCATATTGGACTACTCTTGCAATTCTTCCTGCTTGTCCTCTGGACATAAATTTGTCTTGTATACTTCACCACCAATATTCATCGTGATAGGGGTGGGATTCAAGACTACGTCCCTCCAACTTTCCCTTCGAGGAAACTCTGGTTCAGAGCTCTCATCGGCACTAGAAACGTCGATCACACTGGGACTGGGGTTTTTCGGAGTGTATTCTCTTTCCGATGGAGGGTCTTCGAGTTCTACTTCCGCGCTATAAGCTTGGTTATGACTATCATCAGCGGAGTCGGACATATTTCAAAAAGAACAACAAAAAAAAGAAGAAATAAGGAAAAGTTTGAAAATTACCTAAGGATTTCTGTGTCTTCTCTCTCAAGGCCGACCTGAAATTCTCTGCTTGGTCTCTGTGATGTCTTGTAGGAAAGAAATGAAAGCGAAAGTGGAAAAAGAAGAATGAAAGCCATATTTATAGGTTAAATTTTCTCGAGAATCATGCGATGGTCGAAAGGGGGCGCGTCTTTTCAAATTTCGAAAATTAGGTAACTGTCATGTCCCAACGTTTCCCGCGCCACAACAGTTCAGTAAAGAGGCACCACGTGTCTGCCAGCATGAGCTTCATTTAAGGCATCGTTTCAGGTATTAATGGCTAAACAAGAGTTGTCGTCAGTTTTAAAACTGATTGACTCTCCTCATTCAAAGTTCAAAACCGTTTCAAAGCATCTTCTCCTCGACTTTGAACTTGGGGGCCATTGATGATACCCGAGCCGAGCTGGTCAAAGTGCTTCCACGTAGCCATCCAGAACATGATGATGTAGGCCAACTAGGTGATATGGACCGACTAGATCCAACCCGCACGATCCGGGGTGTCGAGCCGACCTCAGCTTAGTGGGATGTGGCAATTCAATACTCCTCCACTCAACATCCTTCCACTAACTCGAGTCAACCCTTCAGTGGCCGGCCAATAGGCCACCTGTTATCTCATCAACAGGACAAATCAATGAGCACTTTCCAACACATGGACACCATGCACCTCATGCATATCAAGAGGAGGACAAGTGTCGCACTAGTATTTGAGATATAGTAATTATTAGCCACTAATTGGCCACAAATTGTATTGATATAAATTGGCCTCATTAATGAGGAAAATGACAAGAGAAAATAAGAGAGAAAACCACTATATATTAGAGAGAATTCAAATTCGGTGTGTAAAAAAATCGACCGAGAAATAGCCCACTCGGCTTTATCAATAAAAAAAGCGATTCAACCACTTTAAGCATTTTCGGTGTTTAATTCCCTTTCCATAGTCATGCACTTTTATCTTGTTGGCTTGTTGACCAATTAAGGCATCAACATAAATAATAAATTATTTTTCGATTTTTCGCTTATAGTGAATCATGTTTGTCCACAAAATTTCCAACGGAAATCATCATTTTCATTTTCTATTTTTTATATAAAACAACATCTCAAACCTATAATGTCTATTTTCAAACCTATACACTACCTTATAGGGATGGCAATGGGTAGGTACCCACCAATTTAATGGTATCCGTGCATCAACCCTATAATATTAACACTACCCGTATCCATCCCAAACCCCATTAAGAACTACACCTATTACCCGTACCCGCCAAACCCCGTTTATTTTATATAAAAACTTGTACGTAATTGTATAAATGAATATCTAAATGAGTACCATACCAATGTTATATAAGAAAATGCCTAATATATATGTTAAATTCTTAATAATAGTAATAGTTAACCATGTTTAATTCGCATGTCAAGAACTATCATCAATCATCAACTAAATCTAAAGCAACACAAAAGTCAAAAATACAAATGTAGCGATAAATTCCTTAAAACGGCATAATCAACAGAATACATCATTTAATCCATATAATTACATCATCAACACATAAATACATAAGTTTTTATTATTTTATTTATATATACGTATATATGAAAATATTATACATTAGTGAAATATAAATGGGTTCGGGTAGAGGGTACCGTAGGGGTGAAACCGCACTTATCCATATATTAATGGGTATTGATTTTACATCTCATACCCATCCCAAACACATGGCCACCATGCACCTCATGCACCATGCACCATACCCATCCCTAACTTTTGTAAATAATATTTTGTAAATATATTATATATATTTTTATTTTTAAAAATTAATTTAATTTAAAAACGGAGCGAGAATGGGTCGACTCGTCTACCCGCGACCCATGGATAGTCGGCCCACCCTGCCCCCTAGATGGGTCTGAGTGTCCACCGACCCATCCCATTGCCATGATTACTTAATAAAGATCCGCGGTCATTTTATTTGGATGCCACAAACCGAAGACCCGAGTCAACAAGACGGTCAAAGGGCTAAAGGATTTGGGCTTGAGGAATTCGGGCTAGCACAAATGAATGGTCTAAATAAATGATTTGGTCGAACACAAAAAGGTGTTGGGCGTAAATCAACTCATTACTAATAGGCGCTAAATGGACATCAATAGTTTCCTAGTTGTTAAACTAGGTGATATTTAAAGCGGCGATTAGGCCGGGCTAGGCTGAAATTCTGTCGATCAAATATTTTCATGGTTCAATCTACTTGTATAGTGTATTTTGTTTCGGGCCATTAGGCCAGGCTAAGGAGATTTGGTCCTTTTCGGGCCTCCATATTTAAGGTTCAATCTAACATTATTGTCGGGCCGAGCCTAAATTGCCGGCTTACTGGATATTGTCATACATACATATATATATATATATTACCAAGAGAAAAAGAAATGATAGAGACATATTTCCAAACATTGCGAAACGTTACTCCAATAGCACTGTATCCGGAATTCAAGAACCATACTAATATATAATATGAATAGATTTACAAGCACTTGTCCTTGATTTTCCAAGATGAGTAAATAATAAAATAATTCTAAACAGCAATTATGCATTGTTTAGAGTAATTAGGCTTCATATATTTTTTTGGCATATTATATTGTTGCTCTTTGATCAGATTTAATTAATTTGAAAGAGCCCCAGCAGCTAATCTTGCTCGCAAATCCTTCCTCAATATTTTGCCTGATGGAGACTTTGGAATGGCATCAATGAAAAACACACGGTTTATTCTCTTGTAGAAAATAACCTGTCAAAATCCAAAAATAAATAAAATATATTGTCACAACTCAATTAATTTTCACGGTCCTAGTATTTTCCACAACAATTAAGTAAATAAAGTAAAAATGTAGACTGATGAAAAGACCTGCTTGGAGACAAACTGCTTGATCTCATCCTCAGTGACAATAGATCCATTTGATTTCACAACAAAGGCAACAGGTACTTCTCCTGCTTGCTCATCTTTCATGCTGCAATACCGATTAAGAATATTTAGATAATTACGGGACTAGATTAAATGTTTTCCCTATTGAGATTTGATTATGTTTTACGTTTTACCCAATAGTTAGTTCATCTGGCGGAATTTGCTGAAATCTTCAAATATTTTACAATTGCATCCATCAATTTTTCTAAATATTACAAATATACCTCATTTTTCATCTAACTACTTATAATATAAAAAAAAATTTGGAGGATGTAATTGTAAAATATAAAACACAAATTTGGGTTGCATCAGCAAAGTTCGTCGGTTCAACTAACAGTTAGGGTCAAGATGTAAGGGGATTCAAACATCGAACCTCGTTTTTTTTTAATTACCTCAAACCTCGTTTTTTTTGAAGTAATTATCCCTATACATATACTAAATTTTAAATTTTAAATTGTGTATGAGTAGGACTTGGAGAAGTATTATTTTATTTTTGACGAACTTACGAGACAACAGCAGCATCGGAGATATAAGGATGGTTGAGAAGAAGGGCTTCAAGTTCAGCAGGTGCAACTTGAAATCCTTTGTATTTGATTATTTCTTTTATTCGATCAACTATGAAAAGCTCATCATCGTCATCAATAAATCCTACGTCACCAGTGTGTAACCATCCCTCTTTGTCTATTGTTCTCTCTGTCGCCTCTGGATCATTCAAATAACCTGTAATATTTGTCACCAAAAATTGAACTATCATTCTTAGCCCAAAAAAAAAATTATATATGTGACACTAAAAAAAAAATCAGTTTATCTACATAAAAATTTGTAGGTAATTATTAAAATAACTGCAAAATGTAGGTAAATTATTGTTGATAAAAATATTTACCTACAAAAACAAATTTTTTTGGTAAATACCGACAATATTTATATTGGTAAATTTAAAAATTGTCGGTGATCTGTCAGTAATTTTTCGTTATAATTTGGGGCAAAATATTATTTTTTTACTTTGTAGGTATTCTATAGATATAATATAAAATTTAGTAACAAAATCATTTCTATCGGTGAATTTTGTCAGTGATATGAAATTTCCTTAGTGTGACTCTAACTTAATTTCTTGGTTAAGCTAAAATTATTCTTGTTAGGTGGTCAAATATACGAAACTACTCAATTGTTGTCTTTAATTTTATAATGATTTTAAAAGGAAATTTAATTTGATGGTAGGTCAACAATAGTGACCCACTTAGTCATCAGATACTTCTAATGCACACACACACAATCAAAGACAGGTGTTTTTATGTTTGTCATGCTGATGTATGTCATGACATCATAATATATATGCTTAAACGAAATACAATACATTTGTTATAAATCGTATATATTAATTTGCCTATATTATTGTACGAAATCAAATACTAATTTAGCACAAGATGTAATAAATACTGTAAACTACTTTATTAGTAACTAGTAAGCCTATAAATAGTTTAGACATTACGACACACAACCCAATAAATTCGAATGACGTTCAATTAGACATTATGTGCTTGTTTTTTTATTTTATTAACACATTATATTGTGATGTATGAATTTCCTGTAATAAATACCATCTCTGAAAATGAAAATTAAATCTAAAAAAATAAATTAAATGGAATTTAAAGTTAGGTAAAAAAAATTACCTTTCATGATTTGATCGCCTCTAATGCATATTTCTCCAGTGTTACGTTCGCCCCGAGAAACAACACCGTTTCGATATCAACAATTTTCATCTCAAAGATTTCTTACCACAAATCCGCATGCACTGATTTAATCTCGAATGGTTCTTTAGCAAATGCCAAACACATTGCCAGCACTGGCCCAGCTTCTGTCATCCCATAACCCTGTGCATTTTCATGTAAAGTTGAAAAATAAATAAAAACTATTCGATAAATTTGAGATCAATCATATTTTATTGGACACATTTTTTCGAATTTGATTCGTGTTCGACTCAACTAAAAACCCGTCCAAGTTCGACTAAGCTAATAATCAAGCCCAACTCAAATTCGACTCTATTAAATTCTCGTTTAGACTACTAGATAAATATAAAATTTCATTTTCCAAAAAAAATCCGAATTATTTGAAAATAGAAAAGGAAAGAATTAAAAGATTGTGGGACAGAGAACTTGTTGGTAATGTGTTTGGATTCAACAGAAAAGGAAAGAATTAAAAGATTGTGGGACAGACAAATTATTTGGTAACGTGTTTAGGATGAGAATATTCATAATTGATTTGCACTTAATTCTTGGGATTCTTTTTTGTACTTTCCATATTTTATCGAATGCACTTGGACGCCGTTCCATTGGAAATTATTTATATAAAATAGAAATATTTATATCGATATAATCATCATATTACGTATCATAATGTATAAATAAAAAATGCACAGTCATATCTTTTCGACACATAAGTATTATCTGTATATTCTTAAATAATTCGTCCTAGATTGCATATATAATTAATATCAGCATATCCCATTTCAATCCTCATTTAAAAATATTACCACTTCAAAATATATACCAAGAAAATACCATTAATTTCTTACCAAGCGAACTATTAACAAAACGTTTCTATGTACAATATTTCTGCATAATTAGGTGTTACATAATATGCAAAATATTTTTGTTTCATCTCTTAATTCACCGTACAAATGATTGACACGTTTATAAAAACTACCATATGAAAACCCTGAATTTAGGTGTTGCATAACATTCCAAGTGTTTTTATTTAACGTGTAAAACAATGGATGAGATCTTCTATTGCAAAATTGTGTTTCATCCTCTATTTTAGCACACAGATGATTGACACGTGTATAAAAGTTACCATATTAATTTCGAAGCATAAATCAACCCTAAATTCAGGCTTTTCATATGGTAATTTTTTAAAGCTAGACGACTTCTTTATTCCGTTTGTCATTCACTCATGTGCTCCCTCAGAAGTTATGAAGACTATGGAAATTGTGGCTCGAGGAGCTAGGGCGACATTCTACAAGATACATCAGACCATCAAGACGATACTAGACCACGTGCAAAAACAACAAATGACAATATCACTCGAAAATCTTTGAGACATAAACGCCCTTCACTTAAGTTGCGTTTTTAAGTTTTTTTGTTGTTTTTTTTTCCTGAAATTTTGTTGTTTTTCACGACTAATTGGTTTGTGATAATGACTCTCATTTCTTTTCATATATTTTCATTTAGTTAAAAAAAAATATGACAATTTTTTATACACATGTCGATCAATCATATGTTCGAGAAAATAAAAAAGGAAATGAACTGGGGTTTTACAATAGAAGATCCTATCGGTAAAACAATCAATTTCCAATCAATTTCAAAAATCCAAATAAAGAAAATATAATTACCTGACCAAGTTTAGCATTAGGAAACTTAATCCTGACAGCATCCTCCAGCTCCTTCCCCAGCGGCGCCGCCCCGGACATCACCGTCCGTACAGACGAAAGGTCATATTTGTCCACCACCGGACTCTTCACTATCGCCAACACAATCGGCGGCACAAAGGGCCCAATCGTCACTCGGTATTTCTGCATCACCTCCAAAAACGGCACGATATCAAACTTCTGCATGATCACAATCGCCGCCCCGACCCGCAACCCGCACAGCAAAACCGAATTCAGCGAGTATATATGAAACAACGGCAAAACACAGAGCATCACATCCTCGCTGTGGATATACAAATTCGGATTGTCGCCGTCAACCTGCTGCGCCACGCTGGTCACCAGCCCCTTGTGCGTCAGCATCACCCCCTTCGGCAGCCCCGTCGTGCCGGAGGAGTACGGCAGCGCCACCACGTCGTCGGGGCTTATTTTCACCGCCGGCATTTCCCCTGCATCCGCCCCTGTCAAAACAGAGTAATGCAAAAAAATCTCCTCCTCCGCCGCCGGAGACGCCTCCACCGGCGGCGGTGGCGGCGTGTCGATGAGGACAACCTTCACGCGCTTCTCCGACGCGTAGTCGCGGACTTTATAGACGTAACATGATTGGGTAATGATGAGCTTGGCGTTTGAGGCCTTGGCTTGCTTGATGACCTCGGCAGGGGTAAAAAAGGGATTTGCCATTGTCGAAACGGCGCCGATGTACGACGCGCGCCGAGGAACGCGAATACGTATTCGGGGAGTTTGGGAGGAGGAGCATGATCGTGTCGCCTGGCCGACGCCGAGGCGGCTGAGCCCGGACGCGACTTTTCGTGCGGTCAGCTCGACTTCTGCGTGCGTGTAGACCTCGTCCGTCGCGCCCGTTTATTAGGCATGGTCTTGTGCTGAAGTTTGAAATATGTTCGAAACAATACGAATGTAAAGGGAGGTGTTTGGGGATGTATATGTCGGGAGTTTCGATCGGAATATAATGTCTTCTTGTTTCGTTATCGTCTCCATTTGAGAGAATTTGAGAGGAAAAAAAGAAGAAATAAATGAAACTTTGGTATCAACTTTTTAGTGTTGGAGTTGAACCTGAAAATGAATGTTGGAAATTATGGAGTATAAATATGGGCATGTTTTGGTGGGGTTGGTGAGGGGGGAGGGAGTTGATTGGAATTATGGGTTGTTTAAGGGTAAATTTGGGATTAGAGAATAGTGTAGTGTGGTTGGTGAGAAAGAGTGGTGGGGTTGGGGGTGGGGATGGGGTGGGTTAGGTAATATAGTGATGTTCTTAAAGTTGACTTTTTCCACGTAGGACTAACCTACCATGGAAAATTGACGGAAGACGGGGATAGTTGACGGGCGACACACGGCGACGTTTTTCACCTACTACGACGACGTCGTATAGTGTAGAGTGAGTACGTAATACGTTAGCCTAGGACTGACAGTTCATTTGGGTATTACGTATGTTGATTTTGGGAGTTCAGTAAGAAACAACACTCACACGCTTTGGATTTGACACTAACGTTTTTTGGATAAGTTTGTGAAAAATGGGGAGATTATTGCGACATTCTATCTTCAATTACAATATTATTTAGGTTCCTACTCATCATATTTGATTTGGATATATAATGTTTTTTTTTTTGCCTTTTTAATTGGTATTTTGGGAGGAAATGTGATGTAAATCGAACCTCAAACCTTTAATTGGCGCGGCATTTAAAGTATTAAGACTTTCGACCACTGTTGAATTATCATTTGGATATAATGTTTTATAAAAAGTTTTATATAATTTCTTGGTATATATACTTTTACCAGCATCCAACTTATTTCACATGTTTAAAATTTTTATTATATATCAGCGATTATGTATTTCCCTTTTGTTATTTAACACAGGACATTTGTTGAAACAATCAGTCATGAGTCCAAGAGATTCTAGAGACCAATTTGCATTCATTATTGTATTTTCGTGTTGCATTTTGTATCACATTTTATATATATGCTACGTTTATATAATTAAATTTTTATGTTATATTTTGAATAGTTAGGAAATATGGGGCTAGAGGAATTTGATCACAGGTTATTGACATGGGTTACATCTTCTTTTTTTTGAGGAAGACATGGGTTACATCTCAATCACCTGAATTACAATCAATTATAAATTTTTATATTAAATTTTATGTTATATTTAGATAATACCTTATTCACGTGTGTGTATAATTCACACAAAATTAAGAATGTTTCCATTGGGGAACGTATGTTATAATTCATCAAGAAAACAATCACACGTACGTACGTACATTTGAGGGTTGATAATGAGGTTATAGAATAGTTTTCAAAAGGTAGGTAGATAAATTACATCAAAATTGGATTCGATTTTATTGTTCCTTAGGCTCTTAAGATTTTTATTTATATCACATGATTTGTCTTACAAAAATAAAAAAAATGCAATAATTATTTTATTCATATTTAAGTAGCATTTAGGAGGGATCAATCATGTGCTTTCAAATGGTTGAGGGTATATTATAAGGATGAATGACCCGAGTTTGATCCTATCACGAAAGACGTGTATCAGATCCCTTCCCCAAGTTATCCCATTGTACTCAAAAAAAAAATTAACATTTAGGAAAAGCAATCAATTACCCGTTAGTATCCATTTATTTTCTTTGTAAATATACAACTAGCATTTATTACCATTTATGCACACATTATATTATTGTGAATATGAATCTAGGATTTTTTTCTTTTTTTTTTTTTTTTGCTGAAGGAATCTATGATTTTTTTGCTGATAACAAAATTTTGTTATTTTAGTCAACATTGGACCATCCTTATCCACTAAGGCACTAACAACTCATTCATATACTTTAATGAGTCGTAGTCTCTAGAGGTTATCACACCGCGATTTGGGCGGTTTTCCAATTTTTTCAAACCAAATTCTAAGTGCAATTTGACCACAAATTTAATTTTAAGTTGCGGTTTATTAAAATAAAACAAATATCACGGTTTTCAATGGTTTTGAGCGGTTTTAATGTAATCAATATGAGCAAATAAATTTATCAATTCAATAACTAAAAATTTAAGAATATGTTGTCTCAATTGAATGTTATAAAAAATTTCAATAACATGTAATAGTGGAATCTAATAGATATAACTTCAATATTTTAGTTGTAAAAAAATCAACATTTTAATTTCCAATAAATATTGATAACGATTTTTCCAATAAATAGCAAATTGTGATGTGGATGCGATTTGGTTCGATCGATTCTAGGTGTGTGCTTGATTTTCCCATAATAGTCTCACGAGCTTGTGAGATAAATGTGGTCATCATCATACGAAGCATTAAATAATAAAAAAAAAGGCATGTTGGCCAAGCTATATCGGCTCGGTCATCATCTAAACAAATTAACACTCGAACAATAATAAACGAGCATCACCGACTACTCAAATTAGAGCTACCAAAACCAACCAAACTCGATGTGTTAGCCTGATCATCCCGTGATAAAGTTGGGTTGGGATGCAACAGATTAGAGACTTGAAAGGAACCGAGCCTATTTAGCCCAACCCATTTTGGTCGAAATGATAAGTGGTTCTCGTTAGACTTGATACATTTTATATGTATTTTAAAAATATGGGCGCCAAACTCCTAAAATAACAGTCAGATGGACCCGAAATTCACCCCATTTTTTCTCATTATCCCGTTGGAGAAGACCGCCCCGACCGACTTGGCCCGACCCATTGAACAATTTTAACTCAATTTAGCGTATCTTGGCCCAAAGACCTGTACCAGCCCAAACAACTTGTCCAACTAGGTAATGCCCTGGCCGCTTAAGTTAGTTCACCTAGACCTATTTTTATATTTGGAGGCCTTGGTCAAGGCCTAGTTAATATCTTCTGGGTCCAATAACTAAGAAGATCAAACTTAGGCCTCATTATTCACTTATTCAATCCACACTTGAATGGATTTGATCCAACTAATGACTTAAATATTCTGAATGAAGTTTAATCAAATGAATGGGAAGCTGACTTACTTTCAACAATAAAAATCAACTTGTATCAAATAAAATCCATTTTGGGGTTAGAAGTTTTACGTAGATTTTAATTTGATTTATTCTAAAGTGTGGCCCAGTCGTTTCTCCACGGGCCAATACCCAACTGGAGCAATATGCCCGTCAAATCTTGCCATTAGGGTGGCCAAATGGAACCGAAACCAGGTTCCAAACCAAAACTGGAACCGCGGTCAACAGTTTTGGGAATCTTTGACCGGTTAACGGTTCCAAAACCAAAACTGAAATCGTGTAGGCCGGTTCCAGTTCTGTTTCCGTGGTCTCAAAAAAACCGTGAATGGGCAGGTGGTTTTAACGGTTAGAACCGTTTGTGGAACCATCGGTGGAACCCCGTAGTTTCAAGGTTAAAACCAACATTTTGTATTTTTATTTGGTAAAATGTACTATAAGAAATGTTAGATGTTTATTATGATATTTTATATTTGTAGCCACATGAGACACTTTTTAAAAAGTGAACTATGTGAACTTTGATTTCTTTATGCTCTAATATTATATATAAACAGTTTAATATATTATTAATATTAAGTACAAAACTCAATTGAATATTAAGTCCAAGTTTTTCTTTATTTTCTCTTTTTTGTAACCGAAATTGATTAACCATTTTTAAAAAAAAATTATCAAAAGATAAACAAACGGTTCGGTTTTAGGTTCGAGCGAATCGAACCGAACCATCGGTTCCGATTTTGGAACCGAACCGTGAGACAACGGTTCTGTTCTGTTCAAGTTTCTCCAAAACAAGGAACCAGAACCGGCGGTTTAGAACCGAAACCGACGGTTTCGGGCAACCGTGGACACCCTTACTTGCCACCATGAGGTTAAAGCTGAGGTTTTTTTTTTTCTTTTTTTTTTTTCCCTTCTTTTTTCACCAAAAAATAAAGAAGACAGAAAGGAGGTGCCCAGAAAGGCGAAGTCCTGCAAAGGTCTTGCAACAGAACTCGTCGAATGCCTCAGTGAATCAGACTGTATTAAGGTTTACATGAGACCTATTTACTATGTATTCATTTTTGTAATTATTTAATGTTTAATTGGTCGAAATTTAGCTTGAAAGATCCTCAAATATGATATTACAACAACATTTGAAACCCACCAATTTTTTAAAATATTACATCTGCTTTCTCTAACTTTTATTTTTACTCTTAGAGATTTTATTACATAAAGTTGGTGGCTACTGCCTATTTCGGAATCTATGAATGAATTAATGTCGATGGAGAACAGGGCGTAAATGTAATCGTATAGAGAATGTGCAAAGGAGAAGAGCCCACAAATTTCTAGCGATCATTTTTTCAATAAATACCTTGGATAAATATATTTCAATTTGAATCTGATTTCTTTGTTTGAAATGAGATAGGATTAAAGGATACTTTTAAGGGTGCGATTGGATATACTTTTATTTTGAAAATTTTCATTTTCTTTAGAGAATAGTGGTAAAAAATATTTTGGAAGAAAAAGATGATTTTTGAGAGTGTGATTGGATGTGAGATGAAAAATAATAATGAAAGTTGATTTGATTTAAAAATAGTAAAATAATAATTGCATATGATTGATAGTTAGAAATGTGTGAGTAGGTGAATAGTGAAATTTATGGGAAAATGTGTAATAATGATTAGTTTTTGTGAAAAAATGTGTAGATGTGATTGATAAGAGAAAAAATGAGAAAAAGTGAAAGTGAGAGAATAATATATTTTCTAAAAATTTTCACAAACAATCGCATTTTGGTCAAAAAAAAATCTTCAACTAACAAAAATAGAATCTCTTCCACATCCAATCGCAGTCTAAGCTTCGATTGGAAACTATGTTATTTTTCATGTTCCTTAAATACGTGTATTTGGATAAGTATCACTTTTTACACTAAAAATATCACTTTTTATATTAAGGTATTACCATATCACAAATTTTCACCGTCTCACATAAGTTTTTGCGCGTTGTCCATATTGGTTGAAAGATGATAATATATTTGTTCCACGGTGATTTTTGCATTAAAAGCTTGAAATATTAGTACAGACTGAAGACGTGTTGATATGTGCGTTTTTGTTTCTAATTTAACAAAACACACACACACACAAAAAAAATAGTCTTTATGTTTATGGAAAAAATAACAAAATATGTGAAAATATTATTTTGGAAAGACACCAAACATGATTTTAAGAGAATCAAATGTAGACATGTAAATTTTGTTGGCCAATTAAAGATTGTCAAATATCAAATTCTTGTAAATCAAGATTTATCTTGATTTATTATTATTTTTTTGATAATTATCACAATTTGTGATTAAAGGGATAATATTAAATCTTGAAGGACCAATCAAATTAGAGTACTCACCATATGAGATATCCAAGAACCCCTCTCCTACAAGTATAAATAGGAGTCATTCTCAATGAATTAAATCACAATTCAAAGAGAAGAAATCAAAGCAAAGGTGGTGGAGGAATTCTCTCGAGTCAAGAAGAACAAATTCAAGGAGATCCACGGTGTTGAAGGCGAAATTCAAGGCGTTCATCGCGGAGTCCACTCAAATCACGGCGTTCGATTCGGGAATAAGCTTTCGAGCCTCGAGTTAACGTTATAGAAGTCAAATCCATCTTGGAGGAAGATCAAATAGTCAATTCCACCAAGAAGTTCTCATATTCAAGTTAAATATCATCATATATATTACGTTTGATTCGAGATCAAGTTGTCAAACCCTCGAATTAACGTTATTGAAGTTCAAGTTCAAGTTTGGAGAAGATCAAGTCAAGAATTCATCTCCAAATTCTCAAATTCCAAATATTATATTCTTGAAAAAAAGAATCGAGGATTTTATAGAGATTGTAACATATTTTGATATTTTGATTTATATAAATTCAATTTGTACTATTTTTCTTGTTTGTTAATTTGCGGACTAAAAATTTGTGTTACAAATTTTTGCACGCCTAAATGGAACAATCTCTACCTCTCATCTCTTCTCTTCAAATCAAGTTCAAATATCAACGATGATGGCCAACCATTTTGAAGCCACCGCTCCAATATACAAGCATAAGGGGGCAAGGAAAGATGGTGAGTCGGTGAACCATGAAGTTACTCCTCCAACAAACAAAGGGGCATGGAAACAAGGTGAAAAATATGGAAATACAAATAAAGAATCATTGGGCTCACTCGACATGCACGCACGTCCTACAAGCTCAACTCTTGAAATCAGAGATCGTGGTGGTCCAAGACACTTCATTGGAAGAGCAACTTGTAAGTTTGACGAGGGCCGTAGAGGGACTCACAAAACATATTCAAGACCGAGACTCCCAAATTATGAAGTTGATGAACAAAGTAGATAATGTTGATACAAGCCATGTGATGGGCAAACAAGTTGAAGCACATGATGAAGGCGAGACATCCATGAGGCAACAACCAAACGAAAAGGAGGAGTCTCCCGCAGGAGCTGCAAGTCTCGTCAGATGGCCTGATTCCAATTGATCAACTCAAGGAGTTCATTATGGGGACTATTAAAGACAAGTTTGATGGAAACTCCAAGTCATCCCTAACTTACACCAAGCCATACACACAGAGAATTGACAAATTGAAGATGCCTGATGGTTATCAACCTCCGAAGTTCCAACAATTTGATGGCAATGGCAATCCAAAACAGCATGTGGCTCACTTCATTGAAACGTGCAATGATGCTGGGACTTATGGAGATCACTTAGTGAAGCAATTCGTCCGATCCTTGAAGGGAAGTGCATTTGATTGGTACACCGACTTGGGGGCAAATTCAATTGACACTTGGGAGCAATTGGAACGAGAGTTTCTCAACCGTTTCTATAGCACACGACGTACTGTTAGCATGATTGAACTCACAAATTCACGCCAGTGGAGGGAAGAGTCTGTCATTGACTACATCAATCGTTGGAGGGACTTAAGCCTCAACTGCAAAGATCAATTGTCAGAGACTTCAGCAATTGAGATGTGCATCCAAGGAATGCACTGGAGCCTATGCTACATACTCCAAGGAATAAAGCCAAAAACTTTTGAAGAGTTAGCAACTCGAGCCCATACCATTGAGATAAGTTTGAACTATGACCAACCAGAATGCCAAAGTGATGCCAGTGATGACAATGATGACGAAGTGGAGCCATCTTTAACTTCTCAACGCTCCTAGATGCGAGCATAAACCATCTAAAATTGTCAAAATAGAATATGCCCAAATGTTCCTTGATAAGAGCCTAAACTATCAATAATACTCTTTGATACGAGTATAAATTATCAATATGTCTCATATTCAATCAAATACTCCTTGATACGAGTATAAACTATCAATATATCTGAAATTCAAATGTCTACTCCTTGATACGAGTATAAACTATCATTATATCTCAAATTCAAATAAAGACTCCTTGATACGAGTATAAACTATCAACATGTCTCAAATTTAAATGAATACTCCTTGATACGAGTATAAACTATCAATATATCTCAAATTCAAATGAAGACTCCTTGATACGAGTATAAACTATCAGCATATCTCAAATCCAAATGAAGACTCCTTGATATGAGAATAAACTGTCTACAAATTCAAGAACTCATTGATATGAGTATAAACAATCTACAAATTCAAGTACTCCTTGATATGAGTTTAAACTATCTCTATGTCCCAAGTCAAGCGAAATATTGTGAGTTGATCATTGGATGAAAGAGTTCGAGACTAGTTCACTTTTCACATTCGCAAACGAATGCACGTGAACAAGTCTCGAGGGTGTTTGAAAAATGGTTTTATCATGATTTTGATGATTTTGTTTTTACACCAAAACAATGGTTTTAAAGGTTGTCCAAATACTCCTAAATGATTTAAAATAGTTTTAAAATTTTCCTGGAGTATTTGCTCAATTGCTCAAGTCTATTTTCGATTAATATTGGACAACACTTTCAAAGATTTTATGTCAATGGGTTTTCACATTGAAACTATATTTCTAATATTGTCCTAAATACTCCCGATTAGTTTAAAATGTTTTTACGAATTTTTCGGAGTATTTCTTGAGGTTATTTTTCGATATAAATTGGACAATATTTACGTCTCTTGGTCGACCTGTCGCCGCCCCATAGGGCAACCCGTACACGAAGATGATTTTGAAACAGAAAATGAGACGGAAGAAAAATCAAGCGGTCGGCCAAATTATGCCGGGCGTTGACCAAGTCCGGTCGGCCGCCCAGTCGACCAGTACTGCAAGTGTGCAAAATCTCCCGATTTATTTTTGGAGAGGTCGACCGGCTAGGGGTGATGTCGACCACGGCCGAGCACCCCCTCGACCCGCCGCCCCGTGTAATTTTTCAAGATAATTTCAAACGCCCTTTTGTGCGCAACCGGTCGCCCTTTAGTTTGACAAAAAAATATAACCGTTGTGCGTGAGACCATTCTTCCTTAAAATGTGGGATTGTTCTATAATCTGATTTTTGTATCCTTATGAGACAACCATATTTATTTTAATCTCTTTGTCTTACTTGTAGACAAAAGAAAACATGGAGGAGCCCATGAAGGAGCCTATGTTGGAGGAGCCTATGTTGGAATTCAAATTTGAAGGCTCTCCTATAAATAGATGAAAGCTTGAGGGATCATACACAAGACTTGATACAAACAACAAGAGATATCACAAGCACATAATCTTTGTTATTCATTTCAACATTCTTGTTGTAATAGCCTAAGTACTATCACTTTCACATCTTGAGGTCTAGGCTTTCATTCTCGATTACACTTGCACTTTTGAGTTGTAATATTTTTCAAAGTGTAATCTTGATTGTAATTCATCAACCAAACACAAGATATCCTTGTGAGTATTCTTGTGGTAAGAATACACTTTGGGTGATCTAGGTGATAGGTGTTTCAAGAGTGTGGTGCTCTTGAGGTGTTGAAGAATTTGGTATTCTTCAAGATTGAAGATTGTGGTGATCTTCAAAGGTGCCGTTGAAGAAAGATTGTGGTAATCTTCAAAAGGAGATTGTGGTAATCTCCAAAGGTGGTGTTGGAGAGTTCGGTGCTCTTCAAGGTGTTGGTGTAAGATTTTGTTGTAATAATTTTGGTAATTATTAATAAAATCTTTTTCTCTTTCGAAATCCATCCCTGATATACTTTGGGGTGGTAGAGGATTAGGCCCTAGGTGGGTTGAACCTCTTTAAATCGGCGTGTGTTGTTTACATTCCGCACCTTTGTTATTATCCTTGAGCATTCGGTTGGAAAAAGAGGGCGAAATCAAAAGATGGAGATAATCTATTCACCCTCCCTCTAGATTATCGTAGCGCTTGGACTTACAAGTGGTATCGAGCCAAACTCTTTGGCAAGCTCGTTTCACATCGCGAGTGAAGAGAAACGATCGTCGGCTTTCTGAACGAAGCTCAACTTTCCGCACCTCCACCACCAAGCCACCTCGGTTTGATTCCAAAAATTTTATATTTTGGAAAGAAAGAATGGAATGCTATTTACAAGGTTGCGGGTTCGATATTTGGAACACCGTCATCAATGGAGAATCCATTCCGATGAAAGATACACCACACACCTCAAAAGGCTTCAAAAAGCTCAATGATGAAGAGAAGAAAATCATCTCCTTAAATGGTAAAGCTCTTAATATTTTACATTGTTCACTTACCACTTTGGAATTTGATCATGTTGTAGGTATTCGATCGGCACATGAAGTATGGCAAAATTAGAAGCCATCTATGAAGTATATGCAAATGAAAGGAGCAACTCAAAAGCATCTACTTCACAAATGGATACAACATCAAATTCAACAACATGGGATAAGCCTTCTACAACCTCCCATGATGAACAAGTTGAACAATGCCTCATGGGCATCGAAGAAGAAAACGAGGTAAGTTCTAAACCTTCTACTTCTTATGACAATGAATTGCAAAATGAATATAGTGACTTGCAAAATGATTATGATGAGCTACAAGATGAATTCCAAAACTTACTTGTTAAATACAAAAATTTGAAAAAGGAATTCATTGTTTTAAAGAATGATAAGGATAGTTTATTTACTTCCTATGAATCACTATCATGTGCTCACACCACCACTCTTGACAATGTTAGAAACTTTGAGAAAGAAAATAGTACTCTTGTTGAGGATATAAATTGCTTGAAAAATGATTTATCTAAATCCAACTTGAGTACCGATAGAATGACCAATATTGTTGATTGTTGTAATAATTCAAACTAGAACTTGATCATAAGCTGGGGTGTCAATCACATGAAAAAGAATCAAGTCTCTAAGCACGTTGGTCATTATGCTCCTAGAATTATTACATGTTTTTATTGCGGTAAAAAGGGTCATACGGTAAATACTTGTCGGGCTAGAAATAGCTCTAATTATTGTTGGAGACCTAAAAGTCTCAAGACTAATCCCAAAGGACCCAAACACATGAGGGTACCACAAAACAATGTCATATTAGGTACTCCGACGAAATAATGATCGAAGAAAATTCATACCGCCAAGAAGGCATCAAATGACCGTTTTATTTGATCAAAGAAGGAGAAACTATTCTCAACAAAGCCAATTTCAAGAAGAGGGTACAATCAAAAATGGGAAGAACACAATCCTTGAAATGGCAAAGACATCATCAACAAGATGATTTTCAAAGAAGAAGAGACTTTCAACAATGGGAAGGCAACAAACCTTGGAAATGGAGTAATCAAAGAAGTCATCATCAACAAAGTGACTTCTCAAGGGAAGATATCATCAACAATGGGAACGGCACAACCCATGGAAATGGCGTAATTGGTAACCCGTATCTCCCCATTTAAAATATGCATTTTATTTTGTTATGCATGTTTTTATTTGTGTCTTTATTGCAACATGAGTTTTGAAGTATTGATTTTTTTAAGGTCTTCAATATATATGTTTGTTTTTAAAATTCTTTTGAAAAAGGAGACCTTATATGATGTTTTTAAAACTCTTGTGCATTTTTGTAGACTAAAGTGTATTATCATCTCTTATGGATTTTTATGGCATGGGCTTACTTGTGATATCTCTTAGCCTATATTTTTATCATTATGATTTGTGCTAGATTTGTTTTAAGAATTGTGTAGGATTTACATATTTTCACAAATGGCCATTTTGTCAAGAAAGGCATAAATTATCGAGGCACGTTTACTTGTGTTACTTTTGCTCTTATAGACTCGATATATGTATTGCCATATGCCTATGTGCTTGTTTTTATAGTATCTCATACAAGTGTCATTAAGAGGATTTTTAGATTTTTTGAAAGGCACTATTCGATATTTGATTGCACATATTTGCTTTGTCAACTTTTGTTCAAATACTTCTTGTAAATGCGGTCTCAATTGTATGCTTTATCGGATTTTCAAATTTCAAAGAGACCTTTTATAGCTTTCTTAACCTTATTTGAACTTGCATGATTTATTAGACTCTTGATGATATTCTAAATGCATAGTATGTGTTTCTTGCTTCATGGTCTATATATGTAGTGTCTATTTCTACTATGCTCTTTTGCAAGATACTTTGTTATTGATGATTGAGACATGTTTTTACACTTGGGCTATTTTTATATAAGCGATGCCGTTAATGAGTTTGTTAAGTTGTGTAGATGAGAAATGAAGTACTCCAAATATTGGTTACCTCAAAATATTTGGATGTAAATGTTCTATTATGAACACCCTAGACAAATTGGATGCCCTATGATGATAGTAATGAAGTAGACAAAAAGGGTATTCGGAACAAACTCGATGACTAAGGCAACATTGGTCGAACTAAGGCGAGGTTAGTAGCTCGAAGGTATTTTCAAGAAGAAGGAAATTGATTTTGATGTAACATTTGCACTCATAGCACATTTAGTAGCTATTTGCATTTTACTTGCCATTCTTGTTTTAAGAAAATTTCAAACTTTACCAAATGGATGTTAAATCCAATTTTCTCAATGGTTTTATTCAAGAAGAAGTCTATGTAAAACAACCTCCGGGTTTAAAATTTTTCTAGGCCAAATGATTGTTTTTAAGGCCTTGTATGGTTTAAAACAAGTACCCGTGTATGGTATGATAGACTTAGCTATTTTTGCTAAATGATTTTACAAAAGGTAAAGTTGATACTACTCTCTTTGTTTGTGAAAAAGGGCAATATTGTTTAAACTTGTGCATATTTACGAGAATATTTTTGGTGCTACTAATGAATATTTGTGCAAGATATGGTTTTCTAAGTTGATGCAAGGTGTACTTGAAATGAGCATGATTTCTTGCTTGGACTTCAAATCATTCAATGCCAAGTAGATGGTTACATTTCAAAAGAACTCTTGAAGGAGTTAGGCATTGAAGAAGGAAGAATCATTCCAACCTCTATGACTATCAATGAAGAGATTGACAAAGGTTGAGAAAGGCATGTCGGTTGACAAACAAATTCGAGTATGTCTTCTTGTATTATTCCTATAGACTCGACATTCCATATTCCTTATGTCTATATGCTCGACTTCAAAAAATATCCCAACGAATCTCATTAAAGTGCCATTAAAAGAAATTTTCAAATATTTGAAAGGCACTTCTTCTTATGACTTGTTGTATCCAAAGCTTTAAAACGTTCTTATTTTTTTTCAGGATAACAAGTTTGATATCTATTATACGGTTATTCGTATTCAAAATTTGTTCGTCATAATCGAACTAAACATATTGAGATTCGATATATTTTTTTAAGGGATTGTTATTTTTAACAAAAACTTGAGATGTGTTTAATTCCGTCTCAAGGATAACTCGCGGACTTTTAAATCGCCCACCGCCGAGTATTTTACCTCATTTCGAGCTTGATTATGACATAATGTATATTGAATGAGGTCTACGTTTGCATTTTGCACGTTTTAAAACTTAGGGGCGAAAAATCGGATTTTTGGATAAAACTTCGGATTTTTCAAACAGAACCATAACAGTGGGCTGCCAGGCGACCGGTCGCCCACTAGCTCGACCGGTCGCCCATGCCCTGGACCGGTCGCCCTGGATGATTTTTTGGCTAAAAATAGTTCTGTTTCCAGACTTCGCCATTTTGGCTTATTTTGTCCATTTTTCGTCCCCTTCGCAAATTGCACACAAATTTCACTCCAAATTTGTTTTATTGCATACATTTTATATTTTGGGGATTACCTAGCTCGGTTATCATCATCATTGCTCGACTTTACCAATTGAATGGTAAGAATTTCACTATCTTTAGCTCAATTGGGTTGAACCATGAGTTTGTGGCTTATATGTATTTTTCTTGATGTAATTCATATATGTTTGTGATGAGCTTATTGATTGTTGATGAATGATATTTGTTATATTGTATTTGGTGATGAAAAACTTGGCTTGATTTCATTTACAAGGGCTATATATAACTTTTTCTATTTTTGACGCCCGCCAAGTGTTCGATAAAACGTTTCAATGAAAAATTCATCACCTATATGACTCTCTCGATTTCAAAAGTCTCATGTATTTATAGAGATCATGTTTTTGCAAATCAAATGATTTTTCATAAGCTTCTACAAGTCGTATGATTCGACTCTTCTATTTGGTTTAAAAGCTTCAATGTTCAAATGGCTCGATACATCGGTTTACTTTGCGCACTTTGATAAGAATATATGATGTATTTATCGTGCTAACATTCTTTTTGATGATTCCAAAGGGGAGAAACAGGTTATAAGCTCATTAGCTCATAAAAGCTAAGATAAACGAAAAGAAGCTATAAGTTATGGCTTCATAAAGCCATAAGTTGTGGATCATATTTAGTCCACTTGGTGCATTATGGTTATGTATGAATCATGGTCCATTGGTTGTAGTATGGACTTATATATGTTTTTAATGATGTCTCTTTGACAGGGGAGCTTTTAAGCTCAATATTGAAAAGCTAATATTTTAGCTTATGTTTAAGTTGCTTCTATATAACTCTTGTTGTGCATGTTGATAGGGGAGCATTTGCTATATGTGTTTGAATATCTCTACTCCCATCCTTGTGTTTTTATTGCATGAAATGTTGTCACTCACAACGGATAGTTCTCTTTAACCTAGTAAAATTGTTTTGTTTTCAAAATCGATCTCGTTAAAATTGTTTTGGTTTGTAATCATCAAAAAGGGGAGATTGTTTGAAAAATGATTTTATCATGATTTTGATGATTTTGTTTTTACACCAAAACAATGGTTTTAAAGGTTGTCCAAATACTCCTAAATGATTTAAAATAGTTTTAATATTTTCCTGAGTATTTGCTCAAGTCTATTTTCGATTAATATTGGACAACACTTTCAAAGATTTTATGTCAATGGGTTTTCACATTGAAACTATATTTCTAATATTGTCCTAAATACTCCCGATTAGTTTAAAATGTTTTTACGAATTTTTCGGAGTATTTCTTGAGGTTATTTTTCGATATAAATTGGACAATATTTGTCTCTTGGTCGATCGGTCGCCCTATAGGGCAACCCGTGCACAAAGATGATTTTTGAAACAGAAAATGAGATGGAAGAAAAATCAAGTCGGTCGGCCAGAGTCATATCTGGCGTCGGCCGACGATCGGCCGCCCAGTCGGCGGTCGACACTGCAAGTGTGCAAAATCTCCTGTTTTATTTTTGGAGAGGTCGACCGGCTAGGGGTGATGTCGACCGGTCGAGCACCCCCTCGACCGGTCGCCCCGTGTAATTTTTCAGTACAATTTCAAACGTCCTTTTGTGCGCAACCGGTCGCCCCTTTAGTTTGACAACAAAAATATAACCGTTGTGCAGCAGACCATTCTTCCTTAAAATGTGGGATTGTTCTATAATCGATTTTTGTATCCTTATGAGACAACCATATTTATTTTAATCTCTTTGTCTTATTTGTAGACAAAAGAAAACATGGAGGATCCCATGAAGGAGCCTATGTTGGAGGAGCCTTTGGAGGAGCCTATGTTGGAATTCAAATTTGAAGGCTCTCCTATAAATAGATGAAAGCTTGAGGGATCATACACAAGACTTGATACAAACAACAAGAGATATCACAAGCACATAATCTTTGTTATTCATTTCAACATTCTTGTTGTAATAGCCTAAGTACTATCACTTTCACATCTTGAGGTCTAGGCTTTCATTCTCGATTACACTTGCACTTTTGAGTTGTAATATTTTTCAAAGTGTAATCTTGATTGTAATTCATCAACCAAACACAAGATATCCTTGTGAGTATTCTTGTGGTAAGAATACACTTGGGTGATCTAGGTGATAGGTGTTTCAAGAGTGTGGTGCTCTTGAGGTGTTGAAGAATTTGGTATTCTTCAAGATTGAAGATTGTGGTGATCTTCAAAGGTGCCGTTGAAGGAAGATTGTGGTAATCTTCAAAAGGAGATTGTGGTAATCTCCAAAGGTGGTGTTGGAGAGTTCGGTGCTCTTCAAGGTGTTGGTGTAAGATTTTGTTGTAATAATTTTGGTAATTATTAATAAAATCTTTTTCTCTTTTCGAAATCCATCCCGGATATACTGGGGTGGTAGAGGATTAGGCCCTAGGTGGGTTGAACCTCTTTAAATCGACGTGTGTTGTTTACATTCCGCACCTTTGTTATTATCCTTGAGCATTCGGTTGGAAAAAGAGGGCGAAATCAAAAAGATGGAGATAATCTATTCACCCTCCTCTAGATTATCGTAGCCGCTTGGACTTAAAGAGGGGGCATTTGTAGACATGTAAATTTTGTTGGCCAATTAAAGATGCCAAATATCAAATTCTTGTAAATCAAGATTTATTATTATCTTTTTTGATAATTATCACAATTTGTGATTAAAGGGATAATATTAAATCTTGAAGGACCAATCAAATTAGAGTCCTCACCATATGAGATATCCAAGAACCCCTCTCCTACAAGTATAAATAGGGGTCATTCTCAAGGAATTAAATCACAATTCAAAGAGAAGAAATCAAAGCACGAAGGTGGTGGAGAAAATTCTCTCGAGTCAAGAAGAACAAATTCAAGGAGATCCACGGTGTTGAAGGCGAAATTCAAGGCGTTCATCGTGGAGTCCACTCAAATCACGTCGTTCGATTTGGGAATAAGCTTTCGAGCCCTCGAGTTAACGTTATAGAAGTCAAATCCATCTTGGAGGAAGATCAAATAGTCAATTCCACCAAGAAGTTCTCATATTCAAGTTAAATATCATCATATATATTATGTTTGATTCGAGATCAAGTGTCAAGCCCTCGAATTAACGTTATTTAAGTTCAAGTTCAAGTTTGGAGAAAATCAAAAATGAAGAATTCATCTCCAAATTCTCAAATTCCAAATATTATATTCTTGAAGAAAAGAATCGAGAGGATTTTATAGAGATTGTAACATATTTTGATATTTTGATTTATATAAATTCAATTTGTATTATTTTCTTGTTTGTTAATTTGCGACTAAAAATTTGTGTTACATCAAATTTAGATCACAAATTTTACTACATGAAAAAATCGGTTTACCTACGAGAAAAATATAGATAAATATTAAGTTAATTGTAAAGTCAAAAGTATATGTAAAAATTGTAGATAAAATCATTATACGTAAATATTTACCTACAAAATCTAAATGGTTGGTAAATACCTACAATATTTAAATCGGTAAATTTAAAAATTATGGGTATAATCTTGGGAAAAATAATATTTTTTTATTTTGTAGGTATTTAGTAGGTAACTCGTAAAAGTTAGTGGCAAAAGTAATTTCTCTCTGTAAATTCTATTGGTAAAATTTAGTGACAAAATCATATCTATATCTAGAATCATTAGAAGGCTATCTTGGTCGAGTCTAACAAAACAAAACTAGACTCAATGTCGGTCATTATCGATGTCGAACCCCACATCTTTGAACAAGCTCCAACTTAGGCCCAAATTATTTGGGGGCCCATTTTTCTTTTTTTTTAACTCTTCAAACTTTAGTTTCACATTTAATCTAGGCCCATTTTTTTCTCTCTTCAATCATACAACACGCTCCAAAAAAAGACCCCAACTTACCCTTCACGTGAATCACTTCGCCACTCACACCTTATTATAACTCTTCCACTTGCACTTTGCTTATTTATTTGTTTTAAAATATATGAATACTATAGAAAAAGATATATGATTTGTTTTTGTGATTTTTGGTTTAATGAAATATTATTTCTTGTGATATTAATTTCACTTATTGATTGTTCTATAATAAGAATATTAGTTTGTTAGTTAATATATTATTATTATTTTGCCGGCATATTATTGCTCTTAATTAGTTATGTTAATTAGTCATGTTGTCTAGCTAAAGTAATTATTTTATTTGCTTATTATAATAATTGACTATAATATCATATCACACATCTTTTCAATTTAATAGTTGTAATCATGCAATGAAATTTGGGTGTGGCTACAAAGTCATGATTCGATAAGTGTTTGGTCCGAGGACAAGTGTTGTGGGAATAATTGGAGTTATTGTTACCAAGCCACGTTTAAAATTTTAGGATTAGGGCAATCACAACAATTGATGTAGCTATTTGATTTGAACAAGATTAGTCACTCAAAAACCCCACCCTCCTTTTCTCTCTAATCCTCTTTCTTTTGTTTCTCTTCTTGTTCCTCGTTGTTAATGGGTGATTTTTGGCCGGAAATCACCTCATCTACATCCTATTATCAATTTATTTACTAAATAAGTGATTTCCCACATAGATCCGGATTGCTGTTTATTTTGTTGTTTTTGATTTTACCGCCTGCAGTGCGGCGCTTGGTTCATCACCGTCTTGGTGCGATGTTTTTCTTGTATGGACAATTCGGACAAACAAGTTTTCGATCCGCGAGATAGAGATAACAAATTAGATTATGGTCTTCAACAAAGTTGCGGATCCGGAATCATAGGTATTCTAGACATTCTGAAATTTTCAAAATTGTAGGCTTTAAGCCGGTTTTTGTTATTAACCTAGATCTTTATGAGTCTTTTCATAGTTAATCTTCCACGGTTTTTAACAAATTTGTTTCTCATCTCACGATCGATGTATTGCTAATTTGAATTATTTAATAAAATTATTTAACTTTTTTGTCAAAAAAATTATAATAATTAGTATTTCAATTGATTTTCCGCCGTTGATTTATAGTAATATTTTAAAATAAAAAAATTGATCAAAAGCCTATTTTCGAAGCTCACTTAGGGCCTTGTGAAGCACGAGATCCGCCCAGTATTACTTAATTATTAGGGATAAGGACATTATTACCCCGTATTCGGAAAGAAAGATAGTTTATTACGCTACCACACATTTTTGGACAATTTTACGCTCTCGCACTTTTTTCGAGGACACATTTACGCGCCCACCAATTTTTTCGGACTTTTTGACGTTATTCTTTCGAAGATGTTTCATCTAATAAAATTTCAGTGAAAAAATAATTTTTCCCCCTTAAGCAATCAATTTTATACTCGAATCTTATAAAAAAATCAAGAAATATACCAAAAAAATAGAAAATAATATAGAAACAACATGAATAAACACACAATTCAATTTTTGATCCAATGCATTTAAACATAAAAAACATGGAAACAACATAAGATCAAACCGAAACAATGTAGAAAACACCATATGAACAAAAAGAGCTTAAAAATAGGTAAAAAAATATATTGGAACATCGAAAACTAAAGAAACATAACAACATAAAAACAAAAGATGAAAACAACCCAAAAATAATGTAAGCAATATTGAAAACACCACATGAATAAAAAGAGCTTAAAAATAGGTAAAACTATATTTACACGTTAAAAACTACATGAAAGCCAAAAAAAAAATATTAAAACAACATTAAAAATATTATAGAACAACACGTAAACAATAGTAATAATGAACAAAACAATACATGAACAAAAATAACGTAAAAATAGGTAAAAATTATTTTAAAACATCTAAACAACAAAGAAACAAAGATAGAAAGAATCAAAAATAAATTTAAACAACATCGAAACAACACATATAATATATAAAACCATACATGATAAAAAAAAATCGAAAAAAACGTAAAAATAACCAAAAAATATCAAGAGCATTAAAAAAGAAAAAAAGAGTACAAAAATGGTAGGAGCGTAAACGGTGTCTTTCTTTTTTCTTCAAAGGTTGAGGTATTTCCGGTAATTTCTCTAATTATTAAATCACACTCTACAATATTGCTTGATTGGTTACTAACAAGTCTTGTCTAAATATGGTTTTTTATTCAATAAGGACGTATTATCCAATCAATAAGGTTTTTATCCTACAGTTTGTCGGGGCTATGTATGAACTTTTAGTGCATGTGATACATGTTTGATCCAATTACACAAAAAGATGATTTGAGCATTATTTCAAAAATTTCTAACTAACACTGATTAGTCCCCACTTATGTGCAATGTTTTACTTACTCGTCTCTGTTATTTTACCGATTATGTCTCACCTAATCCTACCTGGCTCCGACTATGTGCTAGGCTCCCCGTCTGTCCGCTTATTAGCACTTAGCTCTTTTTAAAACACTCAATTTGAAAGAGAAAATAGTTAAATATAAACATAATTAATTTAATAAATTATTATTTTTTTAATCGATAAATGTAAATTATTATATTTGAATACGGAAAGACATATTCAATCTCACCTAATCAAACAATCAGGCCCAAGAGGCCATGATGTTATAAATAAATCATCAAATATTAACCTGAAAGAAATCAGAGACTCATGAGGGTTACATATGTTATAGGACCTTGAAGCTCATATACTCTTTCATTTTAGGGATAATTACAAAAACACCCTCAAGGTTTGGGCTAATTACAAAAAGTCCAGTGATATTTCAAAATTAGAAAAAGCCCCCTCGGGTTTGATTTTATCTTAAATTTAAAGGGTTAGTTATAATATTTCTACAAATATCGGGGTGGTTTTTGAAATAATTTTGCTTATGAAGGTGGAAGATATAAGCAAAATCAAACTTTAAGGAGATTTTTGTAATTTTCAAAAAGTTCTGGTTCTTTCGTAAGTAGCCCAAACTTTAGGATTTGTATGTAATTATCCCTTCATTTCATTAAAAGGTAGAGATCCCTTTTTTGGCTTAAAACATAGCGCTAATCTTAAGTTCTTACTTAACCTCGTCCACCGGCTTGCCGACTCAAGGATTGCAATGCGATTTTAGCTTGCAAAGGAAAGGAAAGACCTGAAAATAAGAGGGCTAGCGCAATTGATGTAACCACTAGTTCTATAATTGGATCAACTGAAACTAGGTCGTTGGCTTAGTGACTTCCCTAGGGGACATATATGGACCGATGAAAACACTTTTTCTAGAACCCGCTATCCTACGCTATTTATTTCCATACTTTAAATTATTATATATTTTCAGAAATATTTATTTTTGAGCATCGAATAAGCTTCTCCAAGATAATTATATGACACTCATAATGGATTAATTTTTTCAGGCCATTTTGGATGTAAACATAATTTAATTGGCATAAAATTACATACTTTATTAATATCTATTGGTAATGTTATTTCTAGAAAGGTACGCAATTTCAATTCACACAAAAGGGTTTCAATGTGGTCCTTTTTTTTTTTTTTCCGTGACTTGCTCTAATTTCTACGCTATTATTGTTCTTCATTTTTATTTTTCTCCATGCACTTTGTTATTTGGGATCGTATGTTTAACTGTTTCTCTATTGACAAATATTTTGCAATAGAATAAATGAAGATATATGTATATATATAGATGTAGAAGTAAAATTAAGGTCATGTTACAAAGTATTAGCTAGGTTTAAGTTTTGGTTTTGTTTGATTTCATATGATTATCTTGTGTATGGTTGTTATGTTACATAATTGTTAATTAAATTTAATAACAATTATTGATAGATGTATCAAAAAGTTTCAATTTTCATATCATATGATGAATTTGACCGCCACTATAAAAATGGGCCATTTCCACCACAAAGACATAAACTTAAAACATCTTATGAAAAAGATAAAAGGTCTCTATATGATTTTTATGCACCTTTTATTAAAGTGAATTGATACTTAGTCTTAATATTTTCTATACACAAATCTAGAAGCATATATATCAATATGATAATTAAAATGGGGAAAATTAAAGTACAATCACTACAAGAAAATTTCCAGTTATCGACATAATTTACCGAATCGAAATGATTTTGTCACTAAATTTTACGATTACCTCTGAAAAAATATATTTTCCCCAAATTATATCGATAAATTATACCAATGGATTACCAATATTTTTTCAATTTACGAACAGATTTGTTGTAGGTAAATACTAACAATTTTAGATTCTATAGGTGAATATTTTACCTAGAATAATTTTACATACACTTTATAATTTTCTTAATATTTACCTACATATTTACCTACAAAAGGGGTCAAGCACTTTTAGTCCCACAATTTGCATTTTTGGTCCCAATTTAATTTTTTCAACACATTTAGCACCATGTGATTCAAAAGTTGCAATTTCAGTCCCAAAACTAACGAAAAACTTAACTAACCGTTAACTCTATTCTTACGGGACCAAAAGTGCATTTATCCGTAAATTACTAAAAAAATAAAAATAATATTTGAAAATTCTGAAAATTATCTAAAAATTTTGAAAAATTGTTTCAATAACATTTAAAATTATTTAAAATTTATTAAAAAATTATATTATAAAAATCCAAATAGTTATTTTAAAATATGAAAATCTAAAATAAAAAAAAGCTCAAAATTTATTTTTAAAAAGTGTTTTTTGAAAACTAAACGATGTTTGAAATTTTGTTTAAAAATTAAAAATTGTGTTAAAAATCTGATTACAAATATTAAAAATGAATTCAATATATAAATAAAAATCTGTAAAATTGTTTAAATATATGAAAATTTGTCTATAAATCTAAAAAATAGACTAAAAGTTGAAAGCTAATGAAAAAATTCTTTATAAATTCCCAAAAGGGTAAAAACGTAGAATGTTTTTACATAACTAAAATTATTTAAGAAAATTTTGAAATTTGTTTTAGAAAAATCCAAAATTTTGTTTAAAAGTCTTAAGGTTATTCCAAACTTGGGATATTAAAATCTGAATATATTTAGAAAATTTCCAAAACAATTTTAAAATTTCAAAAAGAGTTTTGGGTTTTTTTTTATTTTGGAATTAATTTCTTTTTAAATATTTTAAATAAATGTCATTTAAAAAAATGATTTATAGTTTTTCAATAATTTCCATATTTTTTTATAATTTTTGGATTTTAAAATAATTTCGACTATTTTTTTAATATGTTTAGTTTTTTAGACAAAATATCATATTTTTTATATTTTGATTTGTTCATTTTAAAAGAACTTTTTTGGTTTTTATGACTTTTTTTAATGAATTGCAAATAATTTTAAATGATACTGAAACAATTTTCAAAATTTTTAGATAATTTTTCAGATTTTTTAAATACTTTTTTCATTTTTTTAATTAATTTTCGGTTAAATACACTTTTGGTCCCGCAAGAATAGAGTTAACGGTCAGTTAAGTTTTTCCCTAAGTTTTGGGACTAGAATTGCAACTTTTAAATCGTATGAGACTAAATGTGTTGAAAAAATCAATTATGACCAAAAATACAAAATATGGGACTAAAAATGTTTGACCCTTTTTTTACGGAACCAAAAGTGCAATTTCCTCTACAATTCACAATGGAAGTGTATGGTATATTTAATGTATGAATAAATGAATAATGTCTTATTTTATAAATAAAAATGGGACACATGGATAATGTATGTGTTGGGGCAAAAACGATATTTAATTATTTAATATATAATTCGGTATATATATTAATTTATTATTAATTGTCCAATGAGCTCTTAATAAAATAACCCTACCCAAAGGAGTCCGAGATTAAGCCATAGGCCAATTTCTCTTACACAACCCACATGGCCCATCTCCCATCTCCGATTATAAAAATGTACCTCTTATTCATTTGTAAGTTAATTCTCCTACGCATTTAATTTAGTATTCGATTCTTGTTTTATTCTCTCGTTCACTATGTTGACTTGAGCGTCGAGTGGCCTCCCGGGCAACTCCCGGGGACCCCACGTTTGCCTACATGAGCAGACAAGTTCACAAATGAAGAATTTTTAGCTCTCGGATAAGAAGACTTGAACACTTCCCCCTCGGGAAGAAATATTTCGTCAATGCTATTGACTTGGAGTGATCTGCCCTAAAAAGCAGCATCAATATGTATACCAAATATAAAACATCATGTATAACATCTACAAGACTATGAACGGTATATTATCATCAAAACCCATAGATATTAACAAAAAAAAAGGGAAATTAGAAAATTAGTCCTGTAACTTTGGCCATTTAGACATTTAGTCCTCTAAATTATCCTATTCCGAAATTAGTCCACTAAGTTTATAATTTTTTGAGATTAAGTCCGATTTTGGCGAGCTCTTCAAAATCACCGGAAATTATTGACATGTCAATTAATTTGGGGATTTGGTCGATTTTGGAGGAAAATGGCTTACCCGAATTTAATGAGCAAAATGGGAAAAAATAAAATACCAAATCAGCAAATTATATTAACCAAACCATAACTTAACCCTAACTAACCTAAACTAACCACACTCCAACCACAAGTTAAAATCCCAAACCCCAAAACCCATTCTCAGAAAAACGAAACGAAAAAAAAGCCCTAATCTCCAAGTGAACATACAAACGAGCAACCCGTGAAGAATCAAAAAAATTCTCGAGATTAGCATGAAGATTCGTCCATCGAGAGGACTTCGATTTACCCCCACCTGATTATGGTACAATGATTTTCGTCCCTTCTCTTTTTTTTTATACTCTTTTCTTTCGATGTAAATAAAAGTGTTGGGGGATGGGTTTGGTAGCTTTAAATGTGCTTTATCAGTAAAGGTAGGATTTTGTTAGGTTTTTTAATGGATTCTTTGTCTTCAATGAAGTGGGGGACCATATATGGGTCCTTGTCTCCAAGATTCCCCACATGACCAAGTTGTCTTGTACAATAATAATATTATTAACATTATTTAATTATTTAATATATAAAAATATTTTTTTGATATTTTTTTAACTTTTGCGACAAAGAAAATCTCGACTCATTCTCGTCACTTTTTACTATGGGGGTAAGTTCATCCATCACCCTTCCTCTGATTATGTTGGTGGATTTGCTTATAAATTTGATGATTTTGAATTTGATTTGCTGAAATTGGATGCATTTAAGAAATTAGCAGAACAAAAAGGTGTTAAAGAACCTATGAGGTTTTATATATTGGTTTTACGGAGGATTTATATTTCTAAAAGATGACTCGACTTGATTAGGATTTGCGAAGAAACCATAAAGACCTCTAGGGAAGTAACCATATATACTGATGATTGGGGGGAATTGTGGTGTAATCAATCTAGCTCTGTGTCTGAGGTGAACTTAAATGATGTACAACTAGGATTAGATGGCCTGACTGAGGAGGGTGAGGAGCTTAATGGTTTAGAGGGCCTGAGTGAGGAGGGTGTAAATGAAGAGGATGATGAGTCTTTCACTGACAATGATTACATTGAAGAATCTGACACAATAGATGATTCTAAGTTATATAATGAAAATGTTGATTTTGAAGTAGAATGGTTGAACAAGGATGATGAGGCTGAAAATGAGGGTTTGGGCCAGAATGATGACTTAGGCAATGACTCTGGTGAGGATGATATTACAAGGAATGATGATGACTTAAAAATCGACGAGGGACTCGGATAGTGAAGGTGAGGGGCATATGCATTCTATTTTCAATCCATCTCAAGTGTTTAATCCTACATTTGGCCTGGGTATGGTTTTTTCTTCTAAGGATGAGTTAAGGAAAGCAATTCACTCTCATGCCATTAACAATAAAAGAAACATAAATATAACAAAGAATGACAAAACTAGGATTCATGCTATGTGTGTCTTTGGGAATTGTGACTGAAACTTCATGCACTTAAAATTGAAGAAAGCTTCAAGGTGAATAGCTATGAACTTTGTGCATAAATGTCAACCAAATTTCAAGGTTAAAAATTTGAAATCAAATTGGTTGTCTGAAAAATATGCACAAAAGTTCCAATCGACCCAAATAGGAATGTGGGGGATTTAGGATTGATGTTATGGAGGATATAAGGTGTCATGTCACTAATTTCCAAGCATGAAGGGCAAAGAAGTTAGTCATTGAATCCTTGCGGGGCAAGTCGGAAAGAACAATGCAAGCTTCTTTGGGATTATCTTGATGAGATATAAAGAGCTAATCATGGGAGTATTGTCATGATTGGGACAGATAATGAAAGTGGTGAAAATAGGTTTGACAGTTCTATTGTTGTTTACATGCTTTGAAAATTGGATTTTTGCATGGTTGTAGACCACGATAGGAGTTGATGGGTGTCATCTAAAGGGTCCTCATGGAGGAGTGCTACTTACATTGTTTGTTTCGATCCAAATAATAACATATTCCCCATATGTTATCTTTGTAGTATGCAAGGAGAATAGAGACACTTGGGGGTGGTTCTTGATCGCTTTAAAAATGGATTTGCACATTGAAAAGGATTATGAATACCATTCATATTAGATAAGCATAAGGGATTAATCCGGCATTTCAAGAAATCCTTCCCAATGCGAGCATAGATTTTGTGTAAGACACCTCCACAATAACTTTAGGAATGCTTTGGTTTTAGAGGACAAGCTCTTAAGTCTCGCAGACTCTGGAATGTTGCAAGAGCCACAACAACAATGAATTTGGTAGGATAATGGATGCTATGAAAAGTCCGTCGAGAGTGCTTATGAGTGGTTTAATGACAAGCCACCACAACAATGGAGTAGATCACACTTTTCCGATTATAGCGGATGTGACATGCTATTGAACAATGGTCAGAATCTTTTAACTCAAACATTCGGAGGCAATGGATAAACCAATTGTTTCTATGTGTGAGTGGTTGATGGAATACTTGATGCGTAGAATGCGAAGAATAGAGACAGAGCACATGAGAAATGGAAAGGCTCTTTCTGTCCCAAGATACGAAGATACTTGACAAAAATAGTGAGAAGGTTGGTGAATGTGTTCCAATGAAATCGATCAATGGAACTTCCCGATTTCATGTTCGATGGATCAAAGTACACAATCAATCAAGGAATGGACATGTGGTTGTAGAAGATGGGACCTCACAGGCATACCATGCACCCATGCATTGGGCGCGATATACGATGGGGGTTGGATTATTATGATTACACACACAAATGTTATAGGTTGGATACCTACAAGGCTTGTTATGCCCTTGTTATCTATCCTATAAATGGAAGAAGTGAATGGCTACCAACAAATATTGTTCCTCCTTTGCCATCCAATTATGGAAGAAGTTCTGGAAGGCCTACTAAAGCTAGAAGGAGAGAGCCAGATGAGCCTTTGGAAAAAAAGAAAAAGAACAGAGGGAAGCAACCACTGATTAAGAATGCAAATCAACCGAAAAGGCAACAAGTGACGATCAAATGTGGCCAATGTGGATCTCAAGGACATAACAAAAGAGGTTGCAAAGTGTCAAGTCCTCCACGAACTTATCAACTCGGGATGCGATAAGCCAGGTTTTAAATGATGAGCCTCAACCAAGGCCATCTAAATTACTGAGTAAAAATTTGTATTTAATAGTTTCTATGCTCATTTGTAATTAAGAAATGATGTGTAATTGTAAGCTTTTGTGATAGGTGAAGAGAACAAATGAGCCAAGTTCGATGTTCTTTGGCATTTCAAATGTACTCAAAGGATCTAAAATGGTTTCTTTATCATTCTATTTCAAATAATAAATCTTATGCATTTGTTTATATTTAGCCTTGTTTCTTATGGCTTTTGTTTATGCTTTGACACAGGTTGCAGCCAAGAAACAATTGTTTATACCACCTAGGCCAATGCAAGCACCAATGCCCGTGAGCACTCGCTACTACACTCCAAATGCCACAACCCTCCATGTACCAAAATAGCCAAGGGTCAAGTCCATATGCCAAGGGTGAACACTAGGTGTCCAACTCCATTTGTTGGAGGACAATTCATTCCAAGCATTGAGAGGTGTGCATCCCCGAGTAGCACCATCACAAAGTCACCATCACTAAAGGAGGAAAGAAATATGTTAGCCTCCAGGACCTCACATCTGCTCTGTCTCAAGCTAAACCATCAAAGATGAAGAAAACCAAGAAGTGAAGTTCAAGCAACCACTGAATGTTGGAGGATTTTTTTGTGACATTTAATCAACATTGTCAAGAAACTTGATTAGTCTGCAAATTTTACAATTATATTTTGTCTGCAAATTTCACACATGTATTTTTGTCTCGCATTTGGAAATGTATTGTGCTTGGTCTCGCAACTTTAGGCAATATATTGTAAGAGGATCGATTGATCCTCATATTTTTGTCAATTGTAAAATCACCACCTCATGTAAGGAGATGATTGAATTTTAAATTCAATCACACTAAAAAAAAAAAAGTTCAATCGGGAAGAAGAGCAGACTTCTTGCCGTCTAGGGCAAGTTTCATCACTAGACCGGAATTTGATGATCTGAGTGTAGGCCGTTACACATGGATCCGGACGAGATAGCGAGATTAATAAAGGAGATCAAGATTTCATCCAAACATGATAAACCTAACGTTACGCTCGACGAAGCAATGAAGAAGATTGGGCTTGAGAAAGGCAACAAGTGTCTAGTAGCGAAAATATTTTCTCCAAAACTTATCAGCAGAGATCTATTCCGACTTCATATGCCTAGAATTTTGCAGACGACGAAGGCGGTAGAGATTGAATCCGCAGGAACGAATTTGTTTATTTGTGAATTTGCTTCCATGATTGATAGAAGGAGGGCATTGGAGGAAGAACCATGGAATCTATTCAACAATCTGGTAATCTTCAAGGAGTTGAAGGGTTTCCTTACCCCTTCAGAGGTAATTTTCGATAAAGTATCTATGTGGGTGCAATGTCATAATGTTCCTGTGGCTTTCATGAATAAGTCTATTGCGGAAAAAATTGGTGAACAGATCGGAACCCTAATAGAAATTGACACAAGTGAGAATGGAGGTATAATGGGTAAATATATACGTATGCGTGTTAATATTAGGGTTTCTGAGCCATTGCAAAGGTACGTTAGGGTTGGAGTCGAAGGCGAGTTAGATGATATTTATATTCTTCTTACATATGAACGAATACCTGAGTTTTGCTATGCATGTGGACGTTTGGGGCATATACAAAAAGATTGTGAAGAGGTTGATATTGATAAGAATGATCTTAAATTTGGTGCTTGGCTTAAGGCATCGACTCACTTTATGAATAATAAGAAAAAGGCCGCATCACCTCGCAAAAGTTCTAATCAGTCACATAGCCAGAAGGAATACTCAAAAGGGGCTACTGCATATGGTGAGGAGGAGTATGAGAGGGAGGACATGCTACCACATGTAGAGAACGGTGCATTAATAGTGATGGGTTTGGCGACGACGGACGCGGTTATGGATGAACAAGTCCGATACACACAAAAAATGATAAAAGTGAAGGAAATGGGACTAAGGCCGCTGTAAATGAGTACCATATTAATGCAGGAGATGTTGCGGACAATTTTTCGAAATCAACATCTAGCATGATTTGTATCTCTGAGGGTGATAATCTTGCGGTACCTGGCATGATTCGTAGCCCAGGTAAATGGAAGAAAAGGGCACGTATGACGAAGAAGCAAACTAGCAAGGGGAATAGTCCTAGCAAAAAAGGCCAGAAAAGAATGATCGAAAATACAATTGAGGGCTTCGTAGATGAGGGTTTAAGCCCCGCTAAGAAGAAACATCACACGGAAGTTGGAGTTCAAGAGAGTATGATTTTATCGGCGGAGGTTGCAACGCAACCCCGCCGACACCAATGAATTGCATAATGTGGAATGCTCGGGGGCTTGGGAACCAACGAGCATTCAGGGAATTGAGGCGTCTTATCGCCGAAAAGAGCCCAACCCTTCTCTTCCTAAGTGAAACTAGGTTGAAAGGGAATCAGTGTCACAGATGGAAGACAATTTTGGATTTTCACGGAATGTTTAATGTTGATTGCGAAGGAAAGAGTGGAGGTTTGATCCTAATGTGGAAAGAGCAGCTGAATGTGCGCATACAATCCTATTCTAAAGGCCATATTGATTGCCTAGTACAAGACGAGGAGAAATGTTGGAGGTTTACGGGATTTTATGGTAATCCGAATGCGAATTTAAGATCATTATCGTGGCAATTACTCAAGAGATTACATGATCAGGCGCATCTCATTAATTTTCCTTGGTTAATTGGAGGAGATTTTAATGAGATTTTTTATGATAATGAAAAACTTGGAGGAATTCCAAGACATCCTCGGACGCATGGCGGCGCACTTCGAGAATCGGTTGAGAGAGAATGGATTGCAAGATCCGGGCGAAAGAAAGGAGAATTTTTACATGGGCTAATAGGAGGAAAAATGAGGCACTCATTCTAGCCAGGCTAGATAGAGTATTGGCTAACATCGAATGGAGATTACAATATCCAATTGCGGAGATCAATTCACTTGAATTCTATCACTCGGATCATCGGCCTTTGCAAGTAATATTGTCGCCTAGTAGAAGTCAGCGGAAGGGAAGATCGGAGGGCAAAGGTCAGCGTTTCTTTTTTGAATCTCATTGGACAACAGAGGAGGATTGCGGGCGTATTATTCAGGAGAGTTGGGATCGCGCTCAAGGGCAACCATTTTTAAATAAGCTACAATTTGCCGATAGAATCAGAGAGAGGTGGGCGTATGATAGGTTAAAAATATTCCGAGACAGTTAGACAAAGAAAGTGACGCTCTCAATGCGCTTAAGTCGGACCAAAAATGGATGCATAATCGGAGCCGATTGTCAAAAAGGAAAAACTTATAGAGCGATTGGCAATGAAGGAAGAAATGTCTTTGGAGGCAACGGGCGTGCATTAATTGGTTAGCTTGGGAGATAACAACACAAAATATTTTCACGCGCAAGCATCGAGACGCAAAACTCGAAATACTATAGCGGGGCTTATATCACAACATGGGGATTTTGCACGACCAAGGAGAGCCATGGCGGACATAATTGTTGCCTACTTTAGTGATCTTTTTTTCCACATCATCCCCATCCGGTGCACATGGATGAAGTGCTAAAATATATAACCCCAAAATTGATGGACGAGCTAATAGCATCTTGTGTGCGCCGTTCTTTATGACCAAGTGAAAAGGTCAGTGTTTCAAATGTTTCCCGAAAAGGCTCCGGCCGGATGGATCGACAACGTTATTTTACCAAAAGTATTGGCATATTATAGGTGAAGAAGATTCTGGGGCGATTTTAGGTGTGCTAAATAACGGAGACTCGTTACACGATTGGAAAACCACGATTATTACGCTTATCCCGAAGGTGAAAAATCCATTTCTAGTGAAAGAATTCCGGCCAATAAGCTTGTGCAATACGTGCTACAAAATTATATGATTACGAATAGACTTCGTAGCATTATGCAGTAATTGATTAATGAACCTCAAAGTGCTTTTATCCCGGGCCGGCTAATTACGGACAATATCATTTTGGGATATGAATGCCTACACTGGATGAGGAACCATAGAAATAGCAACAAAGGTTATCTTTGCTCTTAAGTTGGATATGAGTAAGGCATACGATCGAGTAGAATGGTGTTTCGTTGAAGCGATATTGCTAAGACTTGGTTTCTCACAAAATTGGGTGGAGTTAATTATGCGATGTGTGTCTTATGTGGAGTATTCTTTCTCTATTAATGGACAATTAATTGGTAGAGTGGTACCGCGTGTGGACTTCGCCAAGGTGATCCACTTTCGTCGTATCTTTTTGTGATTTGTGCGCAAGGGTTGTCCTCTACGATTCTCAATCTGAAGCCCGTAAACAATTACACGGCATCCGAATTGCCAATGGAGCCCAATCTATATCCCATCTATTTTTCGCCGATGACATTTGGTGTTTTTTAGAGCTACCAAGATTAATTCTACACGATAAAGGATTGCTTAACCAAATATGGGAGAGCGTCGGGACAATTGATTAATTTTGATAAGTCATCTTATCATTTAGCCCAAATACTAGCACGAACCGGATTGATGATATTAAACAAATCCTACAATCATACTCAAGGTCATGGACATGAGTTATACCTGGTCTTCCTACATTTATAATGCGACGCAAGAGGTCATTTGCCTACTTGAAAGAGCGAATTATTAAAAGAGTCCGGGATGGAGTAATAAGGTTTTCGGTGGGTGGAAAGGAGGTCCTAATCAAATCAATCTTTGCAAGCTATTCCGACTTATGCGATGTCGTGTTTTCGTATTCCGCAATCCGTGTGTGTCGACATAGAAAAGGAGTCTAATTTTGGTGGGGTGTCGAAAATGGGAGGAAATTGATGCATTGGAAGAGATGGGATTATCTTTGCAAGCCCAAGAGACTTGGAGGTATGGGATTTCGTAAAATGGAATTATTCAACAAAGTTTTACTTGCAAAACAAGTGTGGAGAATTATTAGATATCCGAATTCATTAGTTAGCCAAGTTTTGAAAGCCGATATTTCAAACACATGGATATTTTGGACGCCCGCTTGGTGCTAACCCGTCGTATATATGGCGGTCATATTTTTGGAGTCGTGATGTTCTCAAAAAAGGTTTATGGTGGAAGGTGGGAAACGGGCAAATCGATGAAAATTTGTGAGGATAAATGGGTGCCTGGCTTTAATGATATTCTACCGGTAAGGTTAAATATGGGTGTGGTTCCCGAGCGGGTCGCTGAAATTATAGTGAATGGGAGTTGGAATATTGATTTAATCCGAAACCTATTCCCCAACTATATTTCGGAAGCGATTCTGAAAATCGAATTGCCTCGAAGATTGGGTGACGATCGGCGATTTTGGAAGGAGGATTCTAAAGGGCAATATACAGTGGTTGGGGGCTATAGGCAAGAAATCGGTTTATTTGAATCGAACCCGAATCAGTCCGAGGATCGCATGGCACAATGGTGGAATTTTCTATGGAAGCTTAATATTCCAACGAAAGTTCGGATTTTTTGGTGGCGTACGGTTTTGGAAATAATTCCAACGGCATTGAATTTAAAGAGACATCATGTTCCAATATCCGAGGAGTGTCCGTTATGTCATTTTGGCGTGGATTCGACTATTCATAGCTTGGTCCTTTGTCCTGCTGTTAAGCATCTATGGAAAAAGCAGGAATATGGGCATCTTAAAAAGAGAGTTGTAGGGTGTTCAATGATGGATTATGCTTGGGGGTTGTGGAAGGTTCTATCCAAAACAGAGTATGAGTCGTTCGTGATGTTTGTGTGGGCGGTTTGGAGTGCAAGATTAAAAGCCATTCATAATGATGTGCCTATTAATACTGTGGAGGTGGATTGGTGTCTTACACATTTGCTAGAGTATCAAAGGATTAATGATGAGCTCAAAGTCCACCACATGCATGCAGGACCTGAATCAGATAGAATTTGGGTTGCACCACCTGCAGGCTTTGTGCGATTGGACACAGATTTGTGCTGTAATGAGGAGGAAGGAAGGTATGGTGTTGGAGGTACAATCAGAGATAGTAATGGTGATTTATTAGTAGTATTTGGGAAAGCTATTCTCCGACCGGGATCAATTGTTGAAGGCGAACTACGGGCGATGTTACACGGACTACAAATTTTACTAGATCGTCGTTTTCCTCGGGCTCATGTTGCAACGGATTCTTTATTGGCGGTGCAAGCAGTCACCTCGTCAATAAAGAATCTTGGATATATTGGAGATGTTGTGGATGAGATAAAGCTTTGCTTGAATCAAATTGAAGTCTCCAAATTATTTCATATGCGTAGGATTGTTAATTTTTTGGCTCATTTTATAGCTAAGTTTTCTTCTTCTTCTCCTATGCCGTTTGTTTGGCTCTCTGGAGATTTTCCTGTTTGGGTTAATTCGCTTGTAATGGACAATATCATTCAGTAATAATATTATAAGGTGTTAACTTCAAAAAAAAAAAAAAAAAAAGTTCAATCAAGCTATCATTATTCTCTTTGTGAGTGAAAGTTTTCTTCTCTCGTATCTTGTGGGAGTATTTTTATCCGATCATATTAATAGGACTAGTCGATGTTACCCACTTGGGTTCTATAGTGTTGTTGGATCAACACATACACATGCGAGTGTGTATGTGTATGTATTGATCCAACGGTATTGAACCCGCTTGGGTAGCATCGACTTACCCCATATTAATTTTTTTTTTGAGTTACGCACACACACGTCACTGAGGATTGAACACTGACCTTCCACACATTGGAGGGAGTGATACCACTAGGCCAAATGGCTGGTGGTTACCCCATATTAATATTATTGGTTTAGCTTGGACAAATTTGAATTTTTTTTTAGATCTGTATTCGGAGAGAATTTGTATTCTTGGTTGTCCGCTTTTCTACTAGTCGTGCAAACAGTCACGCATATGAGCTAATGGGTTGATTATTATTATACTTATAAGACGGTTGTTTACAGAACAAAAAAATCATTTTTATATAATTTATTCTATTTTCATTCGGCCATTACCAAACTTAACCGTAGTTACGAAAACGTGATCCTAAGTTTGGTACAAAGAAATAGCATTTCATCATTCTGCGACAAAGTTTTTTTTTTTCCTCTCTTTAATTGTTCTTATGATTATTCTTTTCAAATTTAAACAAATGTACCAACGTGTACGTTGACCGTGTGTGGAGAATCATTTTGTGGAAGAATTGGAGAACTATAAAATAAATGAAGTTTGATGGAAAAATATACTATAATCCCTACCAAAAAAAAATTCTCAAATTCTGGCACATGAATAAGTAATTACAATTGGGGGTGTTTTTTCAAAAAAAAAAAACAAATTACAATTGGGGGCGGGGTGGGGGCAGTTTTCTTTCTTTTTCTATATAAATATTTTTTTAATTAAAAATCGAAGCAAAATTCCACCAACGACTTATACATCAGTTGACCATGTGAGGAGAATGAACAACGGAGGTGTGGAAGCCAGTTGGAGAAAACTACAAAATAATTTGATGGCTAAATATTATAATTAATGAACTATAAATAAATAAACCATCTAATTCTGGCACATAAATTTATCTAAAACCACAATTGAGGACGTATATAGTTTGACAAGCACAAAGTTGTCCAAACTCCAATATGAACATCTCAATTCGTTACTCATATCTAAGCTATTTATATAATCTACCTAGTATATATTCTTCTTTAATTAACACTTTTATGTACTATACAAAGATAAAAATGTGATTGTAAATATCTCATAGTGAAAATAAATGTGTATGAGTAATATGTAGACTATATTTGGTGTTAGGCTTAATTGCGATTTTGGTCCTATAAATACAAGAAAGTGACATCTTTAGTCTGTAATTATTGTGTGTAGCAATTTTGGTCCCATAAGTATAAAAAATTGGCATATATATTTAGTCCTCCAAACAGGGGCGGAACCAGGATTGGACATCGAGGGGGACCTACATTTGAAAGATCAAATATTGATTTTATATAACAAAATTAGGAATACATTATATTTTTGCATCAAATACAATGCCAATACTCATCAGTGAGCATCTCAAATATATAATTACAATCCTATTATATTAAAATTTAGAAATCTATCTTGCATATCACGAAAATCCTCTATAAGAAAAACAAGTTTTCTACAAAAGTTGAAGTATCTCTTTTTTTTTTTAAATTAAAATGACAAAAGTTGAAGTATTAATATATAATGATGTATTGAAATATGAACTTGAAGTGTGTAAAGAGTGTAGGTCCATAAATTTTAAAAAAATAATTTTTTTGGTCCATTTAGAATTTTTATCAGCAAATTGGGAGCCCAAAGGACATGACATGAGATCCAAAATTGATATAAATAGTCTTTTAACAAAAAAGATTACCCAATATATACATATAAAAATGAAAATGTTTGGGGGGGCTGGGCACCCCTCCCCATCAACCTAGGTCCGCCCATGCCTCCAAATATGCTATGTAGCCATTCCGGTTTCGTAATTTTTTATTTTTGTGAAATATTGGTCTCATAAATTTTAAGTTTGTGCAATTTTGGTCCTGGAAGGTTGAAACGTGACTTACCCATTTAGGACCAAAACTGTACAAAAAGACAACGGACGGGACTAAAATCGCACAAAAAATTAATTTACAGGACCTAAACTACATATGATATTTAAAGAACTAAATATACCACCCCTTTGGATTACATAAACAAAATTGCTATATAAGATACTTATAGTACCAAATATACTACTCCCTTATAATTACAGGACTAAAATTGCTATTAAGCCTTTGGTGTTATTTCCATGGTTCTTCGAGAAAATTTAATTATGAGGAAATGGTTTTATTTTTGGGTATTGCCTTTGAGGAATGCATGGAGAAATGAGAATAAAGTATCAAAAGTATGTGAGGCTGAGTTCATGGTTTAAAACCCGATCGGGGTCGGTTGAGTGAATCGGTTTTAATGGGAACTCGGGAGTGGATCATGGTACTGGTTGGATTCTGCAATTAAAAGAGTGGTAAGAAATAAGTTGCCATTGAGAATCGGATAGTAGTTTAGTGGTTAAAAACTCTCATTCTCAGGCGAGAGATCTAAGTTTTGAATCCCATCAATCCCCCTTCCCTAGGATTTGTACTTAGAAGTAGATTGCCACTCCGTATAGACGGTAAGAAATGGTAAAAACCGGTTGACCCTCCCAGGATTTGTACTCAAAATGTGTCACTCCGTATATAGTCACTAAGAAATGGTAAAAACCGGTTGACCCTCCCAGGATTTGTACTCAGTAATAGGTTTCCACTCCATAAAGACGATGAGAAATGGTAAAAATCGGTTGACTCGGGAACTCACTTTAACTAACTTTTTTTTTTCTATAAAAAAAAGATAAGAGAGTAAGAGATGCAAAACTTATAGAATATATTTTCAGATTATATTTTGATTTTATATCAATTTTTTTGTTTTCTAAAAAGCATTAATTTTATTATTTTTACACAATATAGTGAAGTATATAATATATATTGTATTTTTTACATACAATATTGCGGTATATTGATATAACATAAACAGATTACAAGTTGTTGAGAAGTTAGGTATGGTTGTTAGGAAGTTAGTTACTTAATTCATTTACTTGTTATTCCTTCTAGATGATCACAAAGTTAGTCTATAAATATCACCTACCTCCTTTGTATTTCTTATGTTCGGATATATGAAAAACACTCTTCTTTTTATATTCTAGCATGGTATCAAGCCAAGGCATCTCGGCTAAATTTGTTCCAGTTCGGTGAACCACCTTTTTCTCCGGTGAGCTTCTTCTTTTCCGACGTGGTTCTTCTCCTTCGGTGCTTTTTTTTCCGTTTCCTCTCCGGTGTTATTCACTTTCTCTGGTAAGTTACTTCAGTCGATTTCCATGGTGACTTCTCTGCATTCTGTTGTAACTGCTACTATTCCACATTTTACTTCATTATCCATTAGATTGGATCGGATGAACTATCAATATTGGCGATTACAAGTTTTATCCACGGTTCGTGCCCATGGATTTGAGGCATATCTGTTGGGAACTGAATGTGCTCCTCCTATGAATACTATTTCTGAATCTTCTTCTTCCTCTGTTTTGAATCCTGACTATGTGATATGGATGCGTAGAGATCAGTTTTTATTGAGTTGGATGCTTGCATCTATAAGTGAATCGATGTTAGGTCATGGAACTCGTTGCACCACATCTCATGATCTGTGGATAGCACTCGAAAAGTTGTTTAATACTCAGTCTAAAGCTAGATCATTTACACTTGAGATTGATGCTTCAAACATTGAAGAAAGGAAACTTAACTGTTGATGAGTATATTCTCAAAATGCGAAGTTTTGCTGATGATTTAAACTCTGTTGGGCAAACAATCACTGATTCTGAGTTAGCTCTCTATATACTTGGTGGTCTTGGATCAGATTATGAAGCTGTAGTTGTTAATTTGACATCAAGAGTAAAAGACATATCATTGGCTGAATTGCAATTTGTTTTACAAACAAATGAAATGAGACTTCAGAATAACATTGCATCAAGTCCTGTTGCATTTCACACTACTACTCAGCATAATACTCACTCTCAGTCAAACCAGATATCAGCAAATGTTGCTTTCTCACAGTCATCTTTTCGAGGTAGAGGTAGAAATTTCAGAGGCCGTGGAGGTAGATTTTGGCGTGGCTGTCGTGGACCTACTTGTCAGTTGTGTGGACGCACAGGTCATGTAGCTTTGAAGTGCTACAAGAGATTTGATATTAGTTTTCAAGGCACTAATCAACCTCATGCAGGTTCAAGTGGAGATAATTCATTTGCAGGTTCCACTGGAGCTCCTCAAACTTATCTTAGTACCAGTGCAGGAACACCTACTTCTCATGATGCACAATGGTACTTTGACAGCGGGGCTATGAATCATATCACTACAGATCTTGAAAATCTCAGCCTTAAATCAGAATATCAGGGCACATACAAGTTAGTTGTGGGTAATGGTTCTTCTTTACCTATATCTCATATTGGTTCATCTGCCATTCCATCCTCTGTTGCTGGCAAATCATTATTATTGAATAATATTCTTTATGTTCCATCTATAACAAAGAATCTGGTGAGAATTTCCCAATTCACTAAGGAGATCAATGTTCTAATTGAGTTTTATGATGACCACTGTCTTGTTAAGGACAAGGTAACCAGAAAGGTGCTTTTGGAAGGGGTTCTTAGTCAAGGCTTGTATCAGCTGGATTTGACTACTCTCCACACTCCTAAGGATTCGACTCAAATACAGAAATCATGTGCACTGGTCTGCAGGACTGAAGCAAAGGATACTATGTTGTGGCATAAGAAGTTAGGACATCCTTGTCCTTCAATTTTAAGTCATGTACTAAGTCACCAACATTTCTTTTCGTAATAAAAACATTACATTTTGTGATGCTTGTAAAATTGGAAAGCTACATCAAATGCATTTTGCTACTCAGCCTACTAAAACTACATCTCCATTTCAGTTGGTGTATTCAGATATTTGGGGCCCCTCTCATGTTGTTTCTCTTGATGGTTTTAAATATTATCTGTTGTTTGTTGATGATTTTACAAGGTATACATGGATATTTCCACTTAAGGCTAAATCAAGCCAAGAATTTGTTTCAACAGTGATTCAACACTTTTGTAGAAAGACAGTTTAATTGTGCTATTAAATGTCTTCAAACAGACTGGGGAGGAGAGTACAGGTCTTTGAAGCCTTATTTAGCTTCTTTGGGAATAAAATTTCAGCATCCTTGCCCTCAAACACACCCTCAAAATGGCAGAGTTGAGAGGAAACATTTACACATTGTGAAAATGGGGTCGTCTCTTTTGTCTCAAGCCTCATTACCTCTAAGGTTACGGTGGGATGCATTTCAAACAAATAGCTTTACACTATAAACAGGTTACCCACTCATGTGTTACATAATGCCACCCATTTGAGTGTTTATTTGGCATTAAACCCGATTACTCATTTATGAAGGTATTTGGCGCTCTTGTTATCCTTTCTTGCGCCCTTACAATGCTCACAAGTTCCAGTTTCGATCCACCAAGTGTTTATTTCTTGGTTATAGTCCAAATCACAAAGAATACAAGTGTCTAAGTCCTGGTGGGAGAGTTTTTGTTGCGTAACTATAGAGTTTAATGAACATGAGTATCCTTATGCGACTTGTTTACACCTAAGCACAATTCAAAGCCTCTTTGTGCCTTGATTGCCCCTATTGCTCTACCTATACTACCTCTTTCCCAGCCTTGTCTCATCTACATCCAATGATTCCTCAAAGACCATATACTACAACACCATCTAATAGTTCACAAAGAACCTGTCATCTCGGCTTCTTCTCCTCCAACACAATCTCCTTCTCTAGATCCTCCCACACGACTTCAATCCCTCATGTCACAGCTCCAGTTCCCACTCATTCAATGGTCACAAGGTCTAAAACTGGTCATCTCAAGCCCAAGGTTTATTCTGCAACTCTGTGTGAATCTGAACCTAACTCTGTTAAACAAGCTCTTCAAGATCCCAGGTGGCATCAAGCAATGCAGGATGAATTTAATGCCTTACAAAATAAACAGACATTGACTTTGGTTCCATACTCTTCAGATATGCATGTCATAGACAATAAATGGATTTTTAGAATCAAACACAAGGTTGATGGCACGATTGATAGATTCAAAGCAAGACTAGTGGCTCGTGGTTTTCAACAAAATGCTGGGGTAGACTACTCTGAAACTTTCTCCCCTGTTGTCAAGGCCTCTACAATCAGACTTATGTTTGCACTAGCAGCTACACACAACTGGAGTATCCAACAAATTGACATTAACAATGCCTTTCTCAATGGAGATCTTAAAGAAACTGTATATATGACACAACCTGGGGGTTTTATTGATCCAACTCTCCTCATGCTTTTTTGTAAGCTTCACAAGTCCTTATATGGTCTTAAACAAGCTCCTAGGGCTTGGTTTGATACTTTGAAGGTGTTCTTGGTGTCCTTGGGATTCACAAGGTCTGTGTCTGATTCTTCTCTTTTCTTTAAGAAAGAAAAAGGTGCTCTACTACTTATTCCAGTTTATGTAGATGACATATTACTCACTGGGGATGATTCTAAGGCTGTTGGTGATGTGATTAGCTTGTTGGGTCAGAAGTTTGCATTAAAAACCATGGGGAAAGTTCATTATTTTCTTGGTTTGGAGGCCTCAAGAAGTTCTCAGGGCACTATTTCATTAAAACAGACCAAGTACTTGAAAGACTTATTGGCTAAAATAAAATTTGATCAGAGCAAGCCTACAACCACTCCTATGGCCCTTAATCTCAAGTTGGCACTTGGTGATAGTGCACTTTTGGCAGATTCAACTATGTACAAAAGTACCATGGGAGCACTACAGTATTTAACTCTCACAAGGCCAGACATTTCCTTTACTGTGAACAAACTCAGTCAATTTCTTCATCATCCCACCATCAATCATTGACAGGCAGTCAAACACCTTCTTCGATATCTGAAAGGGACTTGTAACTTAGGTCTTGAGTTTAAACCTTCACAAAGATTCTTACTTGCAGGTTTTTCAGATGCAAATTGGGCTAGCAATTTGGATGATCGGAAGTCTACAGGTGGACATTGTATTTTCTTTGGTGATAACCTCATTACTTGGACCTCTAAGAAACAGAATGTGGTGTCAAGAAGCGCGAATCGGTGCACTTGCGGATACAACAAAGGTGTGGTGTGGCTCCAATCCTTATTTAGAGAGTTGGACATCCCGTTTGAACAACCTTCTACAATTTGGTGTGACAATGTCAGTGCAGCAGCCTTATCATCAAATCCAATTTTTCATGCAAGGACAAAACATATAGAAATCGATGTTCACTTTGACCGGGACAAGGTACTCACCAATGAGTTGGATGTCAGATACATCCCTACAGCAGAGCAGGTAGCAGATATTTTTAGCAAACCTTTGCCAATTACTAGGTTTCAGCTGATGAGAGACAAGTTGTTGGGGACTTAAATGCAGCAAAGGCGTTCTTTGGGGTGTATTGCAATATATTGATATAACATAAACAGTTACAAGTTGTTGAGAAGTTAGTTATGGTTGTTAGGAAGTTAGTTACGAATTCTGTTACTTGTTATTCCTTCTAGATGATCACAGTTGAGTCTATAAATATCAGCTACCTCCCTTTGTATTTATTATGTTCAGATATATGAAAAACACTCTTCCTTTTATATTCTAGCATACAATTAGAGATTTTAAGTTTTATTTAATATTGTCAAATCTGTATTGTATCCAACTTTAAACTTATAAGAGCGCGCGCAAGACACACACACACACACATATATATATATATAATATGTACTGATATATTAACAATTGTTCAATCGGTAGGAACGTTGACCAAGATCGATTCTATTAGGTCATCACGAATGGAGGTTTTGGGAAGTTTTTTTGGGAAAAAAGTTGAGGAAAAAGCCTTACAACATTGTGCGAAGAAGGTTTGAGGTTTTTAGGCAAAAACCTGGTTTGTAGATTAAAACTAAAAATTAAATAAATTATTGTTGGTGGTCCCGACAATAACACATCATAAAAAACTAAAATAAAAAACCTCATTTTTTCTCTACAATTCAAAAACCTCCAATAACTTCTTATTGACTCTACACTCCTAACCATCAAACGTGAAACGTCCAAACAATTATTATTTTTCTTTTTTTAAAAAAATATTGTGAAGAAGTGGTACCATGAAGAAGGTCGTACCTCTTTTTTGGGCAAGGAAAAAAGTTTTACCCCAGGGGTCAGCTCTTTCAGTAGGGTTATTTAACTCCAAAAACCTCTATAAAAAGTCCCCACGACTGATGCCTTAGTATTTTCTAAGAATGTAATTGAATTGTATGGTCCATAAAAAAGTTGTAGGAGATTTTTTGATAGTGTACAAAATAGAAAGGTTTTTTGCAATGTTGTAAAAAGCGCTAGGCGCTCGCTAGGCGACAGACTGGGGCCTAGCGCCTAGGCGGGGTTAGGCGGGACCTGGGCGGGATTAGGCGGACCTAATCGGCAAAAAAATCGTAGGCGGACAAGGGTGGCCTAGCGTGCTAGACGATTATGATTAATCGGGCTAGACGGGAATTTTTACAACAGAGGTTTTTGACTTTTAATGTGGCACCTTGAAACTCATAAAATAGAGGTTTGAGATGTGGCACCTTGGAACTCATAAAATAGAGGTTTGAACCTCTTAACTATTGTAGATCCCTGAATTGTTTAATTCAATATATATTTCGAGTTTAAAACATTGGATGAAATGAATGATATGTATTTCGACAAAATATTTTCATTCACGAAAATATTTGTTGTTCTAGCTTTTGTGAAAAACATAATATATATTATAGGTATAATTTCAATATTTTATTTTATACATTTATTTGTATTTTAGGATATTTTACTCTCCAAAAACGAATTACCCAACTCATTCTCGTTATCATACAATGGAAATGTTCTGGTCAAAACATTCACTCACTGTCAAAGAATTGCCGAATGTTCGAAAACACAACGAACCTTTTGTATTGTTATATTTTATAATTGAGAGAATGCAAAACCATTCAAGTTTCTCTTATTAATATGTATTTTATGGACCAACATTGTACCTAATCTTGATAATTACATTTCAAATATTCTACGGACTAATATTTAAACTAAGTGATCTTTTATCAGGAGATTTTTATGAGATAGAAAATAATAGCAGCCTACAATAGTCATATTTTAAACGTTGGGTGGAGCCTGGTCTTTGAGATGTTGAATTTGGTGTGATAGGAAAATATCGTTTTGACTATTTTGCCCCTAAATAAGTGTTAAAATCACCAAACATGTTCGGATCCAAGCCTTTTTATGTGGATGCCAACCCGAATCTAGTCTAGTGGCCTTTTAGTCTGTATATCCTGCTCATGGAGGAATACGTTAGGTGTAGTATTTATTGTAGATCTTGACATAATACATGTCGAATTTTGTGATTATGTGTGAATTTTTACACATCCATAAAAAAAAATTTGTTATTATGCATTTGAAGTACTTTTTTAGGTGTAGCATGGAATAAATCCTAGCCATGGGGTAGACATGACCCGAGATTCTAAGGTTGTTCCATTTTTATTTTCCGAGAGAGAATGGTGGTGAATATTTTTTAAAAAATTAAAAGTTGATGTGTAGAGAAAAATAGTGATTGTCTTGATGTAATGGAGAATCTTTTAGAGATTGATTGTTTGTGGAAAATTTTATGAAAAAAATAGTGTAAAATATAATGTAAGAAAATTGAATAAAAAAAAAATTTGATCCAAAAATAGGCAATACAAATCTTATTTTATAACTTTTGTTTTCAAGATTAATAGAAAATAATAAAATTTGTGTTAAATTAAAGAAATTGCCGGAATTCTTTATATGAATAGGGGTAGGTGATGGAAATAAATAGTATAATTGGTTATTGGAAATTGTGAGAGTGGAAGAGAAAAATGAGTTAATCTTAGAAAAATGAGATTTTCTTTGAAAAATTTTCATTTCTTCCACAAACAATCACATTTCAAAAAAAAAATCTCTTAAAAATAAAAAAAAAATTAGAAAAAAATCTCACAACCAATCACAACATTAACCTTTCAAAGATCCTAACATCCTTACATCAGGATAATGAGGATGACACATGTGCCATTGTTTGTCTAGTACTGGCCTATAAATAGTTGACAAGTGGACCTTTTTGCAAGATAACTAGCGTTTTAGATTATTTATTATGTTTACTAATTAAACTTCTGACTTACTAACTTAAATATTTCACAAAGTCATGCTGATTTACCCAAGTCATGTGGATAATATATTAAATGTGTTGATAAGTATCTAATTTCATAAATAATGAGACGTGTGTCAATTTTTCGAAACACCGATTGAACTTATTAAAATTAGTAAATTTTGTTAGTTACTTGGAGATTTAAATTTAAGGAAATGGGGATGATCAATCAGAAAATGAAAATGCATTCACCCCCACTTAGTTGTGCTTCCCTCTCCACCAACATATCATAAGCCCACTACTCTCAAACCATGGTCAAAAAAATGTGTACATGTGGAGACGGAAATTAATTTGAAGAATGGATATTTGATACTCAGTTAAATTGGAAAAAAATGAAGAAAAAAAAAAGAAGAAGAAGATAAAAACGAGGTGCAAACCTGAAATCCACATTTACTAGACATAAAATGCAAGTATGAGAGATCAGTCTTATGCTTCATTAGTAGAAGTTTATGCTTTTAGGACAATTAGATAAGTTTGATCTCATATAGAAACATGTACTTTCGTCCTTTACTGTACCCTAAAAAAAAAGCGATTTTTTTCAAGTGTGATTTTGTGTTTGTGGGTGGTTAGAGGGTGGGGACGGGATCTTTTACTGCAAAGTGCAAACTACTATTTTATTTTATGAGTGTATATTTTATGTAAATTGATGACATGAAACAAAATACAAGATAAAGTAGAGACATACTAGTATAACTAGAGCAACAATTTCTGATGCAATTCGACCAAACAAATATTTTTAATGGGATGGGCTATGAATTTTTAGGCCCGAATTATTTGGTCTCGACCCATTATGCCGCATAAATCTGGGTCGGTTCGATAGGCCCAATTTTTATAGTATAATTTCATGGGCGGATGAGCTCCAAAATTAGTGGCCATGTTATTGTTTGGCCCGCCCGACCCGATCATTTTGACAACTCTAAGCATAACTATTCATTTTGAGTATGAACTTAGAAATTTATAGGTAAAATAATTTTTTTGTTCATATGACTTGGACTACTTAGAGATTTAATTACCTAAGTAGTCACCTTCCAATTTAGTTCAATATCTTTTAAAGATTTGGACATTTAGTCCGATTTAGACCGAAATTATATACTTTTATTGGAAATTATTGACTATGACATGTGAGATACAAACATGTAAACATATAAGGAAATTATCACCTAAGCGTTGAAATATCCAAATTTTACATGTTAGTTTTGGTGATTTGACATATCAACTTTCACACCAAATTACCAAAATTCGTGAAAATTCTTAGATACGCGCCACAGACCAACGCCCTAGTTAGCAATTCCGGTAAAATTAAATAATTTTTAAATCAAAATCGGAATGAGTTTTCGATTTTCAAAAGATATTAGGTCAAATGTAGAACTGACGACATAGATGACTAAATCTCCAAATAGTCCAAGTTACATAATCAAAACACTATTTGTCAAATTTATAAAATGGTTTGGCATCTTCCTCCAAACTAGGGGTGGCCGAATGGAATCGAAATCGGGGTTCCAAACAAGAACCGAACCGTGGTCAATGCCCGGAATCGTTGACTACCAAGGTTCCAAAATCGAAACCGAAATCGGAACCGTGTAGACCAATTTCAATTCTTATTCATTTGTCTCAAAATCGTGGAACCGGTGTTTTTAACCGGTTAGAATCATATGTGGAACCGCAATTAAAACCATCAGTTTCTAGGGGTGGCAAATCGTGTTATCGTGATCGTGTTCGTGTCACACTATCGTGTTTTCGTGTTATCTACTTTTTGTGAACTTTAATATAACAATAGTTGTAATTTTACACTAATTTTCAATTTCATGTTATCGTGTTTCGTGTCATATCGTGGTCGCGGCTTTATCGTGTCTTTTGTCTCTATAATCGTGTTTGTAATCGTGTCGTCTTTATCGTGTTGTGTCACTCATTGCCACGCCTATCGGTTTCAAGGTTAAAATCAATGATTTTTATGTTTTTTAGTTAAAATATGCTAAAAGAAATGTTAAATGTTATTGTAATATTTTATATTAGTAACTACATGAGACATATTTTAAACTAAATGTCTTAAGCGAACTACATGAACTTTAATTCGTCTACTCTAATAATATATATAGACAATTTTTTTATATAGATGCAGGTTTAATATTATTATAATATTAAATACAAAACTTAATTGAATATTAAGTCCAAGTCTTTTTCTTCCTTTTCCCTTTATTTTGTAAATCGAAATTGATAAACTATTTTTAAAACATAAAAATATTATCTAAAGATAAACATACGGATCCGGTTTTAACCGAACCGTGGAGAAACTAGGTTCCAAATCGGAGGCCAAAATCGTTGGTTCTGGTTTTGAAATCGAACAGTAAGACAATGGTTCCGATTCCAATTTCTCCAAAGAGGAATCGAATCGAACCGCTATTTTGGAACATAAACCAACGGTTCGGGAACCGTGATCACCGTTACTCGAAGTCCAATCACTTATTAATCCAACAATAAGTAATGATTAAATTAACTATTTTGGCCAGAATGGACGATAAAGACAATTATTCACTAACAAATTAAATGTTCATCTCTTACTTCATCATACCTTAATTAAAAATGGAAACAATTCTTCCACAATTCATAAAAAATGAAAAACAATATATATATATATATATATATATATATATATATAGGGATGAGATCCTATGAGACCATAGCTATAGGTAGGAACATGAGACTCAATCCACACCCTCCAACCAAATAAAATAAAAGGCTAGGATTTAATGGCATTTTAGAGTAATTAAAAAATAGTGGGGACCAAATAGGGTACAATTGGAATGTTAAAATCACCAAATAATCGTTTTCCTAAAATCAAGGAATAAAATCTTACCATAATCACCATCTTCTTCTCCCAACGTGAACGCATCGTCCAAAACCGTAAAAAAAAACCCACGCCCGGCACCCGAAAACCGGCGTCAAATATCGGCCTTCAACATCGTCTTCTCCCACGATCAAAGCGTAAAAGACACAGAGAAATCTCACGCAAAAATCAAACCAACAAATATTCTCGTGATCAAAAATACCAAAAATCCACATCAACGGATCGGTATTGCAATGTCACAAACACAGATACCCTCCACAAACCAATCAACAAGGTAAAATTTCACACCAATTCATCAAAAAAATGTGTGGTTCGAATGCATGTAATGTTGAACAATCAAAAAATTCACGAATTAATTCTGTACATATAGCTTTGGAATTCTGTGCATATAGCTTTGTAATTCTGTACATATAGATTTGCAATTCTGTAACTTGTGTATATTATATGCTTAGAGTATGTGTGTTTAGTTCGTATTAATGATATGCGTGTATAGTGTCTCGAATTTGTGTATTTATTATGAAAAATATGTATCACATATAATGTATCACATATAGCTTCTGTACATATGTGTGTTTAGTTAGTATTAATGAAATGTGTATATAGTGTCTCGAATCATGTATTTATTATGAAAAATGTGTATCACCTATAATATATCCAAAATAGCTTCCGTACATATGTGTGTTCAGTTAGTATTAATGAAATGTGCGCATAGTGTCTCAAATTTGTGTATTTAGTATGAAATATATGTAGTACATATAGCTTCTGTACATATGTGCGTTTAGTTAGTATTAATGATATGTGTGTATAGTGTCTCACATATAATGTATTCCCTAAATATGTTTTCGCCTAAATACAATGCATTTAATATATGTTTAGAGTATTAATTATGAACACAAATGGCATTAAATATGTGTACTTATACAACAAATATTGGTGAGTTCAATTTTGCACCATACGTTCATGTTCTAAATGGGTTTACACGATACATTTAAAATCTGTGTAAATAGTATTCAAAATTTGTTGTTTTAATATATAAATATTATGTTTTTGCAGATCAAGATCCAGATTACACATTCACGTTGGTCAAAGGCTCGAAATCTCACCGTATCAACTAAATATTGGATCCCGAGAGGTTGAACAAGAAAAAATCTCTCGTGCCAACATGCATTTCCGTACATTAGAGGCAGAAATACAATTTTATAAGGATTATGGTTTGTGTAGTGGCTTCGACGTTAGAAGAAGCACTACGAAGAAATTCAAGAATGAGGATATTCGCGTGCAATACGTGATTTGCAATAGAGAGGGCTACAAGAACTCTAAAAACTATACCTGGTGAGGTATCCGAGCATGACGGCAACGTCCCAAAACAGGGGGGCACGGAAGAGAGCCTCGAACGGAGTTAGGTGCAACGCACGCCGTATTTTTGAATACACTAGCGCGGTTCATATAAGGTAAAAACCTTTGAGGAAAGACACACTCATCCGATGACAATTGATAAACACAAGCAATTCTTGAAGGTGAATAGGAACCTAAACTTCGCACCAACAATTTATCATAAATTGCACAAGGGCAAACATTGGGAGTGCAAAACAACACGAGCTCTATAGAGAAATTGCCGGTTATTCACAAGTTGGCGCTCAAAATTGATTTTAAAAATTTCAAACGAGACCTGAAAGCATACATATGCGGTGCGGATGCACAATTGGTGATAGACAAATTCCTTAGCAAAGAAAAGAGGCAAATCCGGGAATGGTATTCGATTATGATGTTGATCAAGATGAACAACTAACGCGACTCTTTTTGGGCGCACTGCATACCTATAATGAACTATGCCGCATTTGGCGATGTGATATCATTTGATGCTATGTACAATACCAACCGTAATATAATTCACCGAACTAATTTATCTTGCATATCCGTGATTACAATAGTTTACATTTATCCTTATATACCGTCCATTTAGTTATATAAATCAGGGTGACAAGTTATTTTATTATGTTGGTGTGTGTGCATATTTAAGTTAATATGTGTATATAATAATGTAATTGTGTACACTTACACTCATATATATGTTTACATAGTTATTGAAATCAGATACTAAAAATAGATTTCATACATGTGTATATAATAATGTAATTGTGTACACTTATACTCTTAAAAATGTTTACATAGTTATTAAAATATGTATACTAATAATAGATTTCATATGCAGTATAAGATGGTGTTCGCTCCATTCACCGGGGTAGATAACCATTGTAGGTGTGTAACTTTTGTAGTGGCCTTATTTTGAAAGAGGATGAAGAGTCTTATACGTGGTTGTTCGACGATTCTTAGATGTTGTTGCTAAGGAACCATATTATTATTTTGTGCAAGCATGTATATTTGGTTTGGGATTATGTGTTTTTAGATGTAGAATTATGTGTTTTTAGTTTTGCAATAATGTTTGTTTAGTAATAGCACTTTTTTTGTTTTTTTGTGCGAGCATGTATACTTGTTTTGGAATCATGTGTATTTAGCTATAGAATAATGTGTGTTTAGTTATATAATAATGTGTATATAGTTTTGGGTTAGTGGATACTTAATCGTACATAATTTTGTGCGTAAGACACACAAACGTGGTAACTACAATACAATATTAACGCCGTATAACAACATTCCGACCATATGTAAGTGAAAATGCAAATTTATATTGATTAAAGAAAAAACACCCCACGTCCCGAACCATTCATATCCACAATTCAAGAAACCATCTAAGCCATATACAAATGGCTCCCAAAAACAAAAAACACCAACGATGGTAAACTAACTATACAAAAAGATGAGCACAATTATGCATACTACGTTGTCTATTTAAAATAAAACTACAATACGATCTTCCCCCGTCCAAAACTTTCTCGGCTTCTTCCAAACATCTATCATTTAGCTCATTGCTATGGTGGAGGATTATTGCGATTGAGTACTTCGCACGTAAGTTAATTTCTAATCTTGTTTTTTTTTCTCTCGGTTTTTGGACGATGCGTTCACGTTGGGAGAAGAAGATGGTGATTATGGTAAGATTTTATTCCTTGATTTTAGGAAAACAGCTTATTTGGTTGATTTTAACATTCCAATTGTACCCTATTTGGTCCCCACTATTTTTTAATTACTCTAAAATGCCATTAAATCCTAGCCTTTTATTTTATTTGGTTGGAGGGTGTGGATTGAGTCTCATGTTCCTACCTATAGCTATGGTCTCATAGGATCTCATCCCTATATATATGTATATATATATATGATAAAGGTCTTTTTATGCATGTTTTATGTGTATATTTGAGTAAAAATTGAGTTATTTTGTTGTTAGTTTCATTAGTTTTTGATTGTATATTGTTTATACTACGTGAGGTGCTTTCATTGGTGTAAATTGACCATTTGTGGCTAATTTTGGTGAATTTTGGACCATGGATTCATGTCAAAACATACCGGGGATTTAAGGATGCAAAAACGCTCGAAATCCCAAGCCAAACGCGTCATTTCGGGCCTTTTTGGTCCAACACGGGCAGGTGTGTTGGGCAACATAGCCGTGTTCCGCGGAGCGAAAAACTCGAAAAATTACACAAAACAGCCTCCCGACACGCCAAACCGTGTTCCCCAATTAAACAGACACGACCTGGCCGTGTTGGGAAGCACGACCATGTTATCCTCGACTTCCCGCACAATTAAACAAAGACGACCTGACCGTTTTGGGCGACATGGGCGTGTTTGGATCACTTTCCAAAGATCAATTTCTCGTGGAATTTGTTAAAAAGTCATCTACCAACCTTTTTGACAACTTTTGAGCACATTTACACCTCATTTTGTTGCACTATTTTCTTACTTTCCCACATGATCACATGGAAATAATGATCTTAACAACCCAACTCATAAAGTTGAGCATTAAACTATCAAAAGATAACATTATTAAGGAATACTTTCTCCAAAATAATGTCTATAAAAGCCAAGAGTGTGGGTTGAAGAATTCATTCATTGATATACAGAGAAATCAGATTTTAGAGATGAAAGTTCATATTTTGGAGAGGAGAAACACATATTGTGGTGAGGAAAAAGTTAGAAGGCTTGGATCACCATGGAGAGGCGCTAAGGCACAAGGATTAAGGATCGCTCGGAGAAGAAGATGAACTCCACCACTTCATCATCATACTTCCAATAGGGAGTCTTATGTTGGTTTTGGAAGTTTTAACTTCAAGTATTCATGTTGATTTTGAAAGAAACTTCTTGTTTAATTGTTGTTTTCATTCTCAAATCCATCATGAGTTAAATCGCTAGTGTTTGAATGTGATGAACCCTAGAACTTATTTGTGATTATTGGTTTGAATGTTTTAATATATTTTCTTATGCTTTTATGCGAGTCGCTTATGTTATGCTTGTTTATTCGAATTGGTATATGCGCAATATTGATTTGAAGTTCATTTTTCACTGGGAAATCGAGAGATTCATAGTGAAATAGAACCAACATAAGTGAAAGGAGTTGCATGCAATCCTAGATATAGACGCGACATAAATCTTCCGGATTAAGGTCAAACCTAATATGGGAATTCACAAATCGTTAATGCAATCTTGGGGTTTTAACTAGAAAGAGATTTCAGTTAATCAACTTGAGATTAGGAGTTTTTCGCCTTGAGAAAGGGTTTAACTTAATTTAGGAATGCCTACGGTCCATGAAGCATGAAAATATGTTAAGGGATAGTTAAAACTTAAGGTTATGGTTGTATTCATTTTGGTAAAATCACAAAGACGCTCTAGAGGGATTCATATTCAAGCACATTTATATCCATCATCTTCCAATCCGAGTGTATCTAATATCCTTCGTGTTCTTAGTTGCCTCTTCCACTTTTATTTGCTTTCGTTTTATTTTTATTTTGCAACAAACTATTTTGACAAATTTGTAGGCTAAATAATAAAAAGATGGTAATTACTAGTACTCATAGTCCTCGTAGGAATGACACTCGATACTCGCTTAGCTTTGCTATAAACGATAGGTGCACTTGCCAGTCGTTTTTAGGAGTAGCTTCCGAACCATCAAGTTTTTGGCGCCGTTGCGGGGATTGTGATATTAGGAACACTTTATTTTTATTAATCTAGTCATTTTTTTATTTTTCTTTAATTGTTTTTCTTGTTTGGGCGTAATGTGAAACTCGTCGCGAACATGGAACTTTACTTGGTAATATTGTGACTAAATCCGCACGACAAATCTCCACAATAAGGTGATGTAGTCTAGCTATAAGACTATAAAGAAAGCGTGACCGAGGCAACCCGATAGTTCATTGTTTTCTATTTTTTTATTGAGTCATAGGTTGTTAAAAAGTCATGAGTCAATAATTGGATATTTTGGTGGGTGTTGGTATCACATCTATCTTACTTGAGCAAATTTGAGCTTTCACAAAGATTTGAGTTTTTGTTGCAAATTCTTATTAGGTATGCATATGCCCGTGAAGACCCTAGATTGAACAACTGATAAGTGTATTTTTATGCATGTTTTATGTGTGTATTTGAGTAGAAATTGAGTTATTTTGTTGTTAGTTTCATTAGTTTTTGATTGTACATTGTTTATACTACTGTGGGGTGCTTTTATTGGTGTAGGTTGACCATTCGGGGCCAATTTCGGTGAATTTTGGACCATTGATTCATGTCAAAACATACCGGGGAGTTTAAGGATGCAAAAACGCTCAAAATTCCAAGCCAAACGCGTCATTTCGGGGCCTTTTGGTCCAACACGGGCAGAGGTGTCGGCAACACGGCCGTGTTCCGCTGGGAGCCAAAAACTCGAAATTTTTGCACAAAACAGCCTCCAACACGGCCTGGCCGTGTTCCCCAACACGGCCGTGTCCTGGAACACGGCCTGGCCGTGTTGGGAAGCACGGCCATGTCAGCCTGAGTGCCTGAACAATTAAACAGCACGGCCTGGCCGTGTCGGGCGACACGGGCGTGTCCGGGACCCCTTTTTGCAACTTTTCCATGTGAAAATTATGGAAAACTCACCTACCAAGCCTTTTGACCACTTTTATACACCTTTAACACCCAATTTTGCTGCAACATGTCCCCATATTCCCTCAATCATCATGTGTATACAATGATTCAACCAACTCAACCATGAATGTGCACACAATGATTCAACTAACAAGCATGGAAATGGGGCATTTGTTAATATGGTATTTCACAAGATGGTGCTTATAAAAGCCAAGAGTTTGAGTTGGAAAATCATTCATGTAATATTCATTCATTGGTATACAAGGAAATCAGATTTTAGGAATGAAAGTTCATATTTTGGAGAGGAGAAACACATATTGTAGTGAGGAAGAGAGTTAGAAGGCTTGGATCACCATGGAGAGGCGCTAAGGCACAAGGATTGAAGATCGCTCGGAGAAGAAGATGAACTCCACCACTTCATCATCATACTTCCAACAGGGGAGTCTTATGTTGGTTTTGGAAGTTTTAACTTCAAGTATTCATGTTGATTTCGAAAGAAACTTCTTGTTTAATTGTTGTTTTCATTCTCAAATCCATCATGAGTTAAATCGCTAGTGTTTGAATGTGATGAACCCTAGAACTTATTTGTGATCATTGGTTTGAATGTTTTAATATATTTTCTTATGTTTTTATGCGAGTCACTTATGTTATGCTTGTTTATTCGAATTGGTATATGCGCAATATTGATTTGAAGTTTATTTTTCACCGGAAATCGAGAGATTCATGGTGAAATAGAACCAACATAAGTGAAAGGAGTTGCATGCAATCCTAGATATAGGACGACATAAATCTTCCGGATTAGGGTCAAACCTAATATGGGAATTCACAAATCGTTAATGCAATCTTGGGGTTTTTAACTAGAAAGAGATTTCAGTTAATCAACTTGAGGTTAGGAGTTTTTCGCCTTGAGAAAGGGTTTAACTTAATTTAGGAATGCCTACGGTCCATGAAGCATGAAAATATGTTAAGGGATGGTTAAAACTTAAGGGTTATGGTTGTATTTATTTTGGTAAAATCACAAAGACGTTCTAGAGGATTCACATTCAAGCACATTTATATCCAACATCTTCCAATCCGAGTGTATCTGATATCTTTCGTGTTCTTAGTTGCCTCTTCCACTTTTATTTGATTTTGTTTTATTTTATTTTGCAACAAACTATTTGACGAATTTGTAGGCTAGATAATAAAAAGACAGTAATTACTAGTAATCATAGTCCTCGTGGGAATGACACTCGATACTCGCTTAGCTTTTTACTATAAAACGATAGGTGCACTTGCCTACGGTTTTAAAGGAGTAGCTTCCGAGCCATCAACAACCCAATGATCTCTCCAAATCAATTTCACTCTCGCATAGAAGGTCGTTTCTTTCCTTTTTTTTTTTCTTTTAAGTTTATTGTTTTTGTGTGTTTTTGTTTGTATGTTCATCTCTTTTTTTCACATTGTGGACAATGTGAATCTTAAAGTTGGAGGTGGATGTGATTGCATGCTTGTTAGAAGTTTTGTTTGGAATGCTTGTATGCTTGAATGTGTGAGATGTGATTTTTTAACAAATTGAATGTTTGCTAGTCAATAAGTTGGCCCAATTATATCTATATTAACTTGTTAATTTGTGTTTTCAATGTGAAGCAATTGATTGTTTAGGATAGATTGACGTGGATGCAGCTAAGTTTTGATGAGATGTCCAACACCATAAATGCTTAATGTGTTAAGGCATATACGACGATACCTAGCGCTATGAACGTCCGAGAACTCATGATTTAGTAGTGGTTAACTAGTTGTTAAACCAAGCTTGTGAATAAAAAAAGAAAAAAATGAAAAAATGAAGAAAAAAACGGACCAACCGAGGTTATACTCCTCTATTTGTTGTTGCTTAGTAACTAGGAGCATTCATAAGCCCTATGTTTGTCTTTTTTACGTAAAACGACGACACGAATATGAGTATGGAAACCACCCTATAGTTTGAACAAAATTCAAAATATAAACCTAGTGGAAGCATGCCTCGGGAGGTCCCAAAAAAATAACGAAAAAAGAGAGAATGAATACTCCTTGACTTTTCATTCCAATAAAGTTCAAGAAGCTTGGTTATATGACTAGTAGGCTAACTACAATGATCTATTGAATTCTTGTATTTTCATGGCGTTATTGAATTGAAGTTGTTCATAACTATCAATATTTGTGGAGTGATGATTTCAAGTCCGAATAATGTCTCACGATATTACGGTCTTTCTTGACAACCGATCGCTTTGCAAAACTATGTTTTTCTTGAATGGTTAATTCGGGTTGAGAAGGCCAAGAACTTAACCGCTTATATGCAATGTGTTGAAAAAATTCTTCTTTGTATGTTGTGATTTATTGAATCCCTCTTTTTGATTTAATGTTTTGCTTGAGGACAAGCAAAGTTCAAAGTTGGAGGTGGTTTGATAAGGGTGTTTTTATGCATGTTTAATGTGTATATTTGAGTGAAAAAATTGAGTTATTTGTTGTTAGTTTCTTTACTTTTTGATTGTAAATTGTTCATACTAATGTGAGGTGCTTTTATTGGTGTAGATTGACCATTCGGGGCTAATTTTGGTGAATTTTGGACCATGGATTCATGTCAAAACATACGGGGGGTTTAAGGATGCAAAAACGCTCGAAATCCCAAGCCAAACGCTGTCATTTCTCGGGCCTTTTGGTCCAACACGGGCAGGTGTGTTGGGCAACACGGCCCGTGTTCACGGGAGCGGAAAACTCGAAAAATTACACAAAACAGCCTCCGACACGACCAAGCCGTGTTCCCCACGGCCGTGTCCAGAGACACGGCCGCCTGGCCGTGTTGGGAAGCACGACCCATGTTATCCCGACTTCCCGCACAATTAAACAAAGACGGCCCCGACCGTTTTGGGCGACATGGGCGTGTTCGGATCACTTTCCAAAGATCAATTTCTGGTGGAATTTGTTAAAAAGTCATCTACCAACCTTTTTGACAACTTTTGAGCACATTTACACCTCATTTTGTTGCACTAATTCCTTACTTTCCCACATGATCACATGAAAATAATGATTTTAACAACCCAACTCATAAAGTTGAGCATTAAACTATCAAAGGATAACATTATTAAGGAATACTTTCTCCAAAATAATGTCTATAAAAGCCAAGAGTGTGGGTTGAAGAATTCATTCATTGATATACATAGAAATCAGATTTTAGAGATGAAAGTTCATATTTTGGAGAGGAGAAACACATATTGTGGTGAGGAAGAAAGTTAGAAGGCTTGGATCACCATGGAGAGGCGCTAAGGCACAAGGATTAAGGATCGCTCGGAGAAGAAGATGAACTCCACCACTTCATCACCATACTTCCAACAGGGGGTCTTATGTTGGTTTTGGAAGTTTTAACTTCAAGTATTCATGTTGATTTCGAAAGAAACTTCTTGTTTAATTGTTGTTTTCATTCTCAAATTCATCATGAGTTAAATCGCTAGTGTTTGAATGTGATGAACCCTAGAACTTATTTGTGATTATTGGTTTGAATGTTTTAATATATTTTCTTATGCTTTTATGCGAGTCGCTTATGTTATGCTTGTTTATTCGAATTGGTATATGTGCAATATTGATTTGAAGTTTATTTTTCACCGGAAATCGAGAGATTCATGGTGAAATAGAACCAACATAAGTGAAAGGAGTTGCATGCAATCCTAGATATGAACGACATAAATCTTCCGGATTAGGGTCAAACCTAATATGAGAATTCACAAATCGTTAATGCAATCTTGGGGTTTTAACTAGAAAGAGATTTCAGTTAATCAACTTGAGATTAGGAGTTTTTCGCCTTGAGAAAGGGTTTAACTTAATTTAGGAATGCCTACGGTCCATGAAGCATGAAAATATGTTAAGGGATGGTTAAAACTTAAGGGTTATGGTTGTATTCATTTTGGTAAAATCACAAAGACGCTCTAGAGGGATTCATATTCAAGCACATTTATATCCATCATCTTCCAATCCGAGTGTATCTAATATCCTTCGTGTTCTTAGTTGCCTCTTCCACTTTTATTTGCTTTCGTTTTATTTTTATTTTGCAACAAACTATTTGACAAATTTGTAGGCTAGATAATAAAAAGATGGTAATTACTAGTACTCATAGTCCTCGTAGGAATGACACTCGATACTCGCTTAGATTTGCTATAAACGATAGGTGCACTTGCCTAAGTCGTTTTTTTTAGGAGTAGCTTCCGGTCATCAATATATATATATATAGGTATTGGTTCAAATGAGACCAATATCCTAAGGTGAGACCGTAGGGATTAATCAAAAGCGTTTATTTTGTTTATTGTAGGGATTAGATTAATCCTATATTTTAGGTAAATTTAATTAAAAAAACGCCAAGAAGGTCAATTATGTAATTCAACAACTTGGCCGGTTGTTTATTTTTGGGGAGGTTATATTTTTGTTCCTTAATTTTCGCCCTTAATGCAATTATGGGGGAAATCTTTTGGTGTATCCAAGATTCATTGGGAATCAAATTATTCCTCGTCATACGCCTATTCACATTCACACGCCATCTCCTCTTCCAACCTTTGTTTTTCTTTCTCAAAAAAAAGAAGAGTCCATTGCTTGCTAGTTAAAATATTTTGCAAAATTTCTGGGTTTTGAAGATTGTTCGCAGAGGCCGAAATATATCGTAAGTTCATTTTTTTAATCTTAATATTTTTGCTACATTGGTGTTATTTGTTAAGTGCTTTTTTCGTATTTTTACGTAATTTTTCTTGCATGTACAATTTTTTTATATAGATAATAACTAATGCAATTTCTTGTATATTCATAATCAGTGAAATTTTTTTAACTCTGTTAGGAGAATTTTTATAGCCATTATAGAGAACTGTTTTGTAGGGTTTTTTTCGGATTTAATTTTTGTGTTTTTGATGTATAGATTAGTTGATTTTTTTATACATACTTAGTAATTTTTTGATGCATAGGTTTTTTAGAATTCTTGAAAATTGTATACAAACTTGTTGGGTGAAACAAGTGTTATTTTAGAAATTTTTGAGTAGGATTAAATTTTTTTTTCCAGTTGTACATTTTTTCTAATTTGTTGCATATTTTACAACTTTATTGTATATTTCTTTTGTTGGGTGAATTCTTGATACATAATATTGTTGCACATTTAGAACCATTTCGTTGCATAGTTAAAGACATAAAGTCATTTTTTGGGTTGTAATTAAACAAAGTGACTTTTGTTCTTTTTGGCAATGTTCTGGTAGTCCATTGTTGTGTCATTGTTAATATATTGGATGTTTCGATTTTGGCGTTTTTATTGCATTTTTTTGTTTATATGCACTGATTTGGTGTAATATATGCATACAAATTATGTCTTTCATGCATCTATATGTTATGCATCAATCAATTATTATATATATATATATATATATATCGCTTTACCATTTTAGCTACTGTTCTAGATCATTTGTAGACATATTACTATTATGTTGTTTATGCAAAGATAAATATAATTATTTATGCAAAGATAAATAACATTATTTATGCATGTGTTTTGTTCAGTAAGGGGATATTTTTGATTCTCGCTATCTATGGCCAAGACTAAACAAAAAAGAGAGATTTCGCTCGGAGGGCATGATGGAGGCAATGGGAGGGTACATCCGTACCAAAAGGCCAAAGAGTGGGAAATCAAGTCAAGAAGGCGTGGAAGCTCAAAAATCCGGGTCTTGACTAGATCTAACCCTGCTTTGTTGGTTAAGGCGATGGCGGGTTTTACGGATTTCCGTAAGGATGCAGATTTTGAAATGGGATTTGGAGGGTTGTTGTCGCTTAGAATCACTGAATACCCTAGTCGTTTTATTTGGTGGTTGATTGAAAATTTCAATCCGATTAGTTGTGAGTTAGTCTTAGCTCAAGATGCATTTATCCGTGTTGACTATTCCGATATAGAGAGAGTTTGGGTTTCCAAATGGCCCGATCAATATTGACAAGAAAACCAAGTCAACAAAATGACTTGTATGACAATTAAGTAGAACCTGTTGATGACCAAAATTAAGATTCCTATTGACCTTGAGAAATTGCTTGTATTCTTCCTCGATTTCAAAGTATGAGTGTGGCGCTCTTGAAAAATTTTACTTGGTAAGCATGGATATTCTTGTACTAAAAATGCAACGTGCGTTGCATCCAACCCTATTGGAAACTCTCCTACGGGCGTCTTTGTGTTCGTGTTATTTGTATCATCATCATTTAACGTGGTTGGATTCAGATCTTTGAGTTCTTAAAACCTTCCCCTCGTTGCATAGTACATATTGCACACGTATGACTTCATCTCTAAATTGTCTTGTTGTGCTTCTTCGGATATCAAAACCACATATCGATCCGTAGTCCATGTAGAAACGAACACCAGCCTCTAATGTAGAAAATTCCATTCCCACACGCGAATTTTGTCATGCTCTACTGAATCCAAGATTTTGTTGACCCAGGAGATATTTCAATCCTCTCCTTTTGGTTGTTAGTTGTACCTATAGACATATAATTATCAGTAAATATACAACAAACAATATAAATAATGCATCATAATATTTTTTCATAATGATATACCCGAGTGTGAAAAATGTATAATATGTAATATATTATAAGTATATGCATCAACATTGGTACATATGTATGAATTCTATAACGTTGAGATCAAGAAAATTACATAAACGCCCGAGAATAAAAAATTTGATTTATTCGTGGAATACTTGCATCTATTTTCTGTATTATAGTTACACATGCATGTATATATGTTGTATACAAAACTTTGATACAAAATAGATGGAAGCCTTTCATTCAATTTACTTGGAAAATTTTATAATATGCAACATATTATACTTACACATGCATCAATATGATTTGTTTATGCATATTTTCGAAAATTACCACGTGCACATTTATAAAGCTACATATGCATTTAAATAATGCTATACCAACAACATTTTATATGCATGTTAAATATGCAAATTAATTTACCTATTTATACATGCGAATTGTTGTATTTAAATATACACGCCAGTTGATATGCACCATACCCAGACAGACAAGATTTGCATGTAAAATATGCATCATACATTTATATAGTGTGCTTGTAAAGTGGAAAAAATGCAATCATATACACTTACTCGATTTTTAATATTTTACAAATATACAACATATGTATGCTAAATATGCATAATATATATGCTATTTATACATACCCATTCCTAAAAAAAAACGTTATATTTCTTGCATTTTATTGTGGAGCAAAGATTGTTCAATAATTTTTTTACAAGCTATATAGGCAAAGATGCTTAAACTAAATATATATTCGAATTTTGTATTCATTATTTTTGACATTTATTTATGCATATTTTCGGAAATTACCACATGCACATTTATAAAGCTATATATGCATTTAAATAATGCTATACCTACAACATTTTATGAGCATCACAAATGTTTACAATTTGTATAAAAATTTTCTCGATTGGTACGCGTATTTGTAGGCTTGAATCTATTTTTTATAATTACAATAATTATATATGAAACATATTGTCCATATCAATACATCAATATCACATTAATAATGCAATTTTAATTAGGACACTAAAAGTACAAATCAAGCAAAATATACATCATATTTTCCGTATATATGCATCAAAGATATAGTTACATATGCATAAATTCAATATAGTTGGTATAAAAAAATATATGTAAAACCCATGGTGATAGGAATTTAGTTTCACTTTCAAATTGAACATTACCATATGCAACTTTATAAACCTATATATACATTAAGATAAGACTAAACATACAACATTTAAAACAACATAAATACCTACAAAAAATCGCACCGAAATATATTGGTAATGTATCCGTAGCATATTTTGAAGCATCTTAACGGTTTGATTATGCAACGATTTTAGCATGCAAACCGAAAGTATTTAACATATACTCACCTAATAATCTTCTTCACCGTTGTTGTCGTCCGTACAATAATCCATGCTTGATTTTTTGTTTCAAAATGACGTCTTTGTATGAATTTTATTTTCTTATCCTCCTCAAGCGTCCGCTTCTTTCATCAATGGGGTTATGATAATTACGTTTTTTGGGAGGAAAGATATCGATTTCTTTTTGGTAGAGATAAACGTTGATTGCACCTTCTAAATTATAGGAGGTGGATATGGTAAATTAGATTCATCAATATCATGCATAAAAATCGGTTTTCTTGTTTTACCCTTATACCCCCACACGATTTTAATGCTTGCAAAAGCTTCTATATTTAATTTCTAATCTTGTCCATTCATTGATAAATTCCTACTTGATGCCTGGATGAGGTCCTACGTGCCTCATCCCAATATATGGTCTCACAAAAACCCTCCTATATGTATATATATATATATATCATGTAATACATTCAAAGATATGGTAAAAACACCGGCTAGACTCTATTATTCCAAGCCCGAAAAATACCGTGCCTCAAGCCCACCCGATAGGCTTGAAAATTGAGGCGGCCCGGTTGACCCAATTTTGACCCAAGTTTTTCAAAGTATTTTTATGTTCGGTTGGGTTTGAGTTAAAATTAGAGGTTCGGTCACGGTTTGGCCCCGCCCGTTTGATAACTCTGATTTTATTAATTTGCGTGGGTGGGAGGCTGGATCTTTTATTACAAGATATTATTTTATTTCATATTTTATTTCATTAGTGTATAGTACGTGTAAATTGATGGCATGATATAACATACGTGATAAAGTAGTGGCCTACCAGCATAACTATTCATTTTTGAGTGCAAACTTGAAATTTATAAAGGCAAAAACTTTGCGTGAGACGGTCTCACTGGTTTAGATCCGTGAGACTTGAGCCCTTACATAAAGTTTTAAAAGTTTTTTTTTCCAAATTTTATTTTTCTTTGGGTTTATATTTGTTTTTTTAGGGTTTATTTTGTTTCTTGGGTTTATTTTTAATTGATTTGGGTTTTTAGGATTTTTAGTTTTTTTTTGGGTTTATTTTTTATTTTTTGGGTTTATTTTTGTTTTTCGGGTTTATTCTTCATGGTTCATGTTTTTTGGGTTTGTTTTTGTTTCTTCATGGTTCATTATTATTTTTAAATTTATTTTCATGGTTCATGTTCTCAAGACGGAGCCCTTAGAGGTCCGTCTCACAGATTTAGATCCGTGAGACCGTCTCACAAGAGACTTGCTCATTTATAAAATGTTTTGGCATCTTCTTCCAACACTATTAAATTAATTTCTCCAACAATAAGTATGATTAAATTACTATTTTGGCCAGAACTGAAGATAAAGACAATTATTCACTAACTAATTAAAAGTTCATCTATTACTTAATCATACTTTAATTAAAAATGTAAACTTCTTCTCTCAATTCAATAAAAATGAAAAAAATGCATGTAATGTAATATACTCAGCATATGGATATATATAGAGACAAGAATGTTTGTGAAGATTTATTAGTCTTAAAAATAAAACAGAAAGAGACGAGAAAAATCCAAATGCAAAACCCGGAAGAATATCACCACTCCGACACGGCGGTGTCCGCCGCCGCCGCCGCCGCCAGAGGCGGCGATAGAATGAGTGGGCCATTGAACAAAAGGGGCGGCAGCAAAAAACACACCCGCTTCAACCTCCCCGACACCACCACCACCACCGCCGCGGATGACTACGTGGAGATCACCCTCGACGTCCGTACAGACTCCGTGGCGGTGCAGAGTGTCAAAACAGCCGCCGGCGCGGCGGAGGACGGCGGGCTGACCAAAGGCCTGGAGAAAAAGTCAACAATGGCGAGAAATGCTTCGTCGAGAATCAAACAGGTGTCGCAGGAATTCAAGCGCTTGGCTACCCTCACGCGCCGCCCCCAGCCGGGGCGGAGATTAGACCGGAGTAAATCCGCCGCCGCGCCGGCGCTCATGGGACTCAAGTTTATTAGCAAGACCGATGGCGGCGCCGCCTGGGCCGGGGTGGAGAAGCGGTTCGATGAGCTTACCTCCGACACCAATGGGTTGCTACCTCGTTCACTCTTTGGTGAATGCATTGGTAAGAAGAAAATACAGAATTAATTCAGCTCTTTGTCGTTTCGATTCGTTAAAAAAAAATTACATTTTTAAGAAGAAAATACAAAATTAATTCAGCCATTTGTCACTTCGAATAGTAAAAAAGTACAAAATTAAAAAGAAAAAAAGGTCTTTAACAACTATCACCTAATTAGTTTTCGTGCATGATGAAATAATTATGTAGCTTCTTGTTTACAATTCCAATCATTTTATTCAAGAAAATGAAATCTTATTTTTTTATATGTAATGTGTGTGTGTGTTTAGGTATGAATAAGGAGTCGAAGGAGTTTGCCGGCGAGCTTTTCGACTCGATATCTCGCCGGAGGAATATCGCCGGAGATTCGATCACGAAATCTGAGTTAAAAGAATTTTGGGACCAAATTGCTGATCAAAGTTTTGATTCTAGGCTTCAAACTTTCTTTGACATGTAAGGATAAAAGATTCTTGGATGGTACATTGAATTTTAGTCTTGATCAGCAACTAATTATTAATCTTGATTGAGAAATAATTATATTTGCATGATTTTAATTTGTAATTAATTCTTGAAATGCAGGGTTGATAAAGATGCAGATGGCAGAATTACTGAAGATGAAGTCAGGGAGGTAAGGGGATTTTTTGTAATTAAGCTAAATCTCGGGGAGTTTTTGTAATTATCCCTAGTACTTATACTTTGTTTCCTGAATTTAATTTAATTTCTTGACAATGGGATTTTTTTTTTTTTTTTTTTTGTGTGTGGCAGATTATAAGCTTGAGTGCTTCTGCAAATAAGCTGTCCAATATTCAAGAGCAGGCAGATGAATATGCTAGACTAATCATGGAAGAATTAGACCCCAACAAGCTTGGCTACATTATGGTAAATCCAATTCCAACACAAAAAACACCTTAAAAAATCAATTAATTTTAGAGATAATTATATAAACTACCCTGAGGTTTTGTAATTACAAAAAAAAACTAGACAAATTTCACAATTACAAAAAAAAAAAACACGTTGAGGTTTGATTGTGTCTTAAATTTAACTGTAATATTTTTGCAAATGTAAAGAGATTGTTTGAAATATTATTGCTTATGAACTGTAATAGAAAATCAAATTTTCACGATCCTCTGGGTCTTAATGATATTAACTCAAACCTCGGGGCTAATTTTTGTAATTATCCATTAATTTTAGGGAAATTTATAGAAACCCTTGAAGTTCAGGCTAATTATGAAAAAACTAAAAGATTTTCAAAAAATTACTAAAAACCACTTTAAGTTTGATCCATCTTATATTTTCCCTCTTTATATGCAAAAAAAAATATTTCAAAAGCTCCCCTAATGTTTATCAAAATATTATCAAGGGGCTTATTTGTAATTTTCAAAAATCTCTGGGTCTTTTTGCAGTTAGCCCAAACTTAGGGGGCTTTTTGTAATTATCCAAATTTAACACTAATACTAGATACTTTTGCAAAAATCTTAATGTCTTTTTGCAAAACAGATAGAAAACTTGGAGATGCTTTTACTACAAGGTCCAACCCAAACGGCTCGAGCCGCCGCCGGAGGCGAAAGCCGACACCTGAGCAAAATGCTGAGCGAGAAGCTTAAGCCGATAGAAGATGATCACCCTTTGAAAAAATGTTACAGAGATTTTCACTATTTTTTAATGGATAATTGGAGGAGAGTTTGGGTGATGGGACTATGGATTGGGATAATGGCTGCTCTTTTTGCTTACAAATATGTGCAGTACAAAAACAGAGCTGTTTTTGGTGTGATGGGCCATTGTGTGTGCATGGCTAAGGGAGCTGCCGAGACTTTGAAGCTGAACATGGCGCTGATTTTGTTGCCGGTGTGCCGGAATACTATAACTTGGCTTAGGAACAGGACGAGACTAGGAGTGGTTGTTCCCTTTGATGACAACCTCAATTTCCACAAAGTGAGTTTGAACCACTCTATTTGTGTTACTGTTTTAAAAATCCCCGCTTAGTTCTAGCCTAGGCATTTGGCACTCTTTGGCCTCCCATGTTTTTCTTCCGATTAGGTCTCACCTAATTCTATCTATATCCCGCCTAAGTGCTAGACCTCGATTGCCTAGCGCCTAGTGCTTTTTAGAACATTAATTTTGATACAAGATCTCTATTTCGAATATTGTTTCACCGGATAAATTAAAATTGTAGGGATAATTTAAAAAATTAGCCTTGAGGTTTGACCTACGTACAAAAAATTCTTGACGTTTTTATTTACTTAACAAGTATCCGTGCTGATGAGGGTACAATTTGTCAAACAGAAACAAATATTAAGAAGTATTTGTTATTTTAATAAATAATTAGATTTTTTATAGTTAGAATAAACCTCAAGGATATTTTTGTAATTAAACCTAAAATACTCATCCAAAACACACACTGGACAATACAAGATCCAGACTAGTTTGTTTTTGTCCCACAAGCCTTGTCTAATTCAATAGTCTTGTGTTGCATTGAATTCTTGATTTTCCCAAGTACTAATCTACCTGGGACAAAGCTACAACATTCTTTGTAGCATGTGGGCATGTGAATGTTTGAGATTATGTGGTCCTATACATTGATTCATACTCGACATATATATATACATTAAAATATTATATATCATTGGTTAATTCGTCGTCGTTTTTTACCATCTATAAAAATTTAAAATAACACACATATAAAAGATCTTGTAGATGCTACACCCAGAGATAGATAGGGGGGCGGGGGGCTCGGCCTAAGACACCCCAAATTTTTTTTTGTCCGTTTTTTCAGGTGGAAAAAATTAAAAAAATTTATATGTGTTTTTTAAAGAGAAAAAAATAATTGAGCTAGGGGAAAATGAGGGAAAAAATTTTGGGCTAGGGGTAGCTAAATGGCACCGCTACGCCCGGCTACACCAGTGTAATACACTATACCATCCACCATTCAAGTGCTCTGTGTTTTAGGAAATGGGACACTTGTCATTCATCCACCCATCACTTAAACACTTCTCATTCATGCACTCATCAAGTATATAAAGAGTTGGTGTAGCATGGATAACACCGTATAAAAATCATTTTTTTTTGGCCTTTAACCTCGCGAGTTATGCTTGTTTTGATGCAGGTTATTGCTATGGCAATTGCATTAGGGGTTGGAATACATGGGATTAGCCATTTAGCTTGTGATTTCCCTCGACTTCTCAACGCGAGTCCCGAGAAATACGCGCCGATGGTGCCGTATTTCGGGGACGATCAGCCAACAAGCTATTGGCATTTTGTGAAGGGATGGGAAGGGGTGACAGGAATATTGATGGTGGTACTAATGACTATATCCTTCACACTTGCATCACCATGGTTTAGGAGGAACAAAGTGAAATTGCCTAAGCCCTTTCACAAACTCACAGGGTTTAATGCCTTTTGGTATTCACACCACCTATTCATCATTGTCTATAGCCTCCTCATTGTTCATGGGATCAAGCTTTATTTGACCCATAAATGGTACAAGAAAACGGTGAGTTCATATGCTTTAGGATAATATCAAATTTAGCCTAATTACAAAAAAATCCAGTTATCTTTTAAAAATTACACATACTCCCCCCAATTGTTTTTGGCTTACAAAATTGCACTGATTAGACCTCACGAAGCCTCAAAAGGGGATATTTGTCACGTAATTACAAACAAGGGGCTATTTGTAATTTTGAAAGATTACAGGAGTTTTCGGTAATTGGGCTAATCCATTTGCAATTTTCAATGGATTTTGTTCAATTTCTGACCTTTTTTTTAATAAGTTGGGAGTACTGGTTGGAGGGGAAAAGATAAATATCAAATAAACCGAAAGATACATGGTTCGAACCCTGGTTAACACCTTTATAAAGGGTTAGTGATATGTTCAATTTCTGTCCTAAAAATTCAACAAATTATGTATTCTAATTCACGACTTGGATGTATCTCATTGTTCCTATTGTACTTTTACGCTGGCGAAAGATTTGTTAGGGCATTTCGGTCCAGCGTCAAAGCCGTCAAGATCCTTAAGGTAAAGACAATTTCAAATTCTCTAGCTATATGATCACGCGTATCTGATATACGAGCGTTATGTAGTTTATGTAAAATACATCTTTAGTATTTTATGCATTGACAAGCGTTTATTTGGGAAATAAGGTGGCATTGTACCCTGGAAATGTGCTAGCACTTCACATGTCTAAGCCTCAAGGATTCAAATACAAAAGTGGACAATATATTTTTGTCAACTGTGCAGCTGTTTCTCCATTCGAATGGTAGGTGGCAAATTTTTATATTTATAAAAAACAAAGTACCAATAGTACTTAAAATATATATATTATTACAGATCAAGTTCATCGATTTATCCATTATTAGTGGTGGATAATTAACATTATCATTAGTTAACAGAATAATCATTAGTGGTGTCCACTTAATGCAGGCACCCTTTTTCCATTACGTCAGCACCTAGGGATGATTATGTGAGTGTTCACATTCGGACACTTGGTGATTGGACTAGACAACTTAAAGCTGTTTTCACAGAGGTAAAATCTCCTTAATCAGTTTCAATTTTTTTTTAAAGAAAAAAAAATTGTATAGTTTTACGTCATTACTATTAAAAATTGTAATTGAGGTTTAGCAAGGAACTTTTGGAGATAAACTTGAGAAAATAAATTGATGTCAATTTTAAACCACCCTTGAGAATGTGTAATAGACCAGACAATCAAGTAAGATATTTAATATGGGATTTTGTCTTATTTTCTTGTATTAATATATAGAGGGTTCCATTCCAACAACTCATACTTTTGTTAAACTATTGTGATAATAAATATTTACTAGATTTTGCCCAGATTGTTTGCTAGTTGGCATGTGGCTTATTGCTAATTGATTTTGGTATTTGTTAGGTTTGTCAGCCTCCACCAACTGGGAAAAGTGGGCTCCTTAGAGCTGACTTTTTGCAAGGAGAAAATAACCCCAAGTAAGTCATTTTCCAACTCCATACATGTAACTCTATAGTGGACTAGACATCCAAGATATGTACATATATAGAGATAAATAAATGCACTAAATTAGAAAAACAAAAGTACAATTATTCTTCATTGTGGATTTGTATCCCTATGTAAATTGCAAGATTATTTTATTCCAAAATTTAATTTAATGAAATTCAAATCAATCGTTTCTGATTTTGTTCATGGATGTGACAGTTTCCCTAGAGTATTGATTGATGGTCCATATGGAGCACCAACACAAGACTACAAGGAATACGACGTCGTCCTACTAGTGGGGCTTGGCATCGGCGCTACACCGATGATCAGTGTCGTCAAGGACATCGTAAACAATATCAAGGAGATAGAGGAAGAAGAAAATACTCTCGAGGATGGGGTCGGAGCCGGAGGTGGCAATGGTGGCCCTTCGCCACCCTCCTCAACGTCTAAACGAAAATCGGGATCAGGGAGTAGTCGACACGATTTTAGGACAAGGAGGGCGTACTTCTATTGGGTGACTAGAGAACAAGGTTCTTTTGATTGGTTCAAGGGTGTGATGAATGAGGTGGCTGAAATGGATCACAACAGAGTAATCGAAATGCACAATTATTGCACGAGTGTGTATGAAGAAGGGGATGCTCGTTCTGCCCTAATTGCTATGCTTCAATCGATCAACCATGCCAAGAATGGAGTGGACGTTGTCTCCGGGACTAGGGTTAAGTCCCACTTTGCTAAGCCTAATTGGAGGAATGTCTACAAAATGATTGCTCTTAATCATCCTAATGCAAGAGTTGGTAAGTTTCTAAAACTAAATCTACTTTATAAAATTATTTAAGGATTTACAAAATTCACCTTTATGTTTGGCCAAATTACAAAAAAGCTCAGTTATCTTTTAAAACTACAAAAAAACCTAATTTTTTTACTGAGACATCACATGCATACAGTGGACGTGTATTACACGTTCGACAAAAAAAATTGTTATGACCGTTAGAATAATTAAATAGTAAAGGTCCACTTATCTAACAACTTAAGCTTTTAAATGAGACGGTCATTCAATATGGTTTCAGAGTCAGGCCAAACAAAGAGGACTTGAGTTTGAATCTCATCATCACCTTTACAAATATTCCATGCTTGAACAATTCTCTGCACGTGAGGGGGCATGTTAGAGTAATTAAATATTAATGGCTCACATCTATAACAGTTTAAGCTTTTAGATGAGACGGTTATTCAATAGAGACGCATCATATATGTACATCTCAATATGTGTTACACATTGTTCGACTTCAAAAGATCCTAATAACTTGAATCTTCTACTTTTTATCATTCTATCAAAGTTAAAAGAGGCATGTCCAAATGGTAGTGCTATTTGTTTGATGATGATAGGATCCCTTGAATCCTCATTGTTACATAATCAACAAAATTATTGTTATTCACATTTTTGCAGGAGTGTTTTATTGTGGAGCACCACCACCAGTGAATGAGCTAAGACAGCTAGCTTCTGATTTTTCTCACAAGACCTCCACCAGATTTGAATTCCACAAAGAAAACTTTTGACCTACCAAAAGTAAGAAGAGGAGGTTTTTGATGAATCCAATGTAATCACAGAATGTTGCCAGATTGAGATAATCACGTACATTTAGTTGGGCCACCCAACCAATTACCAACCCACGAAGAATGGAGGAGAAAATTATAAGATAAACCATTTCTTTTTCTATTTTTCCTTCTTTTGATCTCACAAAGAATCATGCTTGAATCAGCAAAGATAATTTGTGGGGTCCATTTGATTATTTTCCATTTTTTTCGAATATTAATTTATAGAATATAATAATGATCATGGTGAAGTGATGGGGAGTGGAATAGTTCCCCAACCACTTCCCTTATATGTTGACCCCTACAAATGTATGTGTTATTTGCTACTTTCTTTGTTTCTAATAATGAGTATGAGGCCTTTTCATGTGTCTAGGTTTGTTAAGATCACATTTGATCTTTGTCACGTGAAGGATCCATTAATCAATAATCGTGATATAGTCGGACCTGTACCTATGGATCTTAAATTTGTTAAGTTTTTGTGGTTTTTCATTTTTTTCTTTACATTCACAAATGGAAATATGGTTCAACGTTCCAAGTTCGAAGTATCCTTACTGCACCACACATCACTCATAACAAATTAACCTTTGTAAGCCAAGCCAATTATTTTTCCTTCTAAAGTTTAAGTCTTAGCCTCTTAGGTAAAAATGCAATGTCATAAGATAATGTCAACTTTTGGACAGCAATCAGGCAGCTTTCAACAACGGACCCACACGAAACACAAGTTTGAGATTATGCTTCGTAAATTACATAAACGCGTTAGTGTATTACAGCATGACATGAAACTGCGTGGGTATGAGGAAGGACTGAGTGGGGCAACGAAATTGGGAAGATGTTAGTGGTCCAATTCCTATATCATAATTATACAGATTGCAAAATTATCTATCACTGTCGAAAATTATTTATTTTTTAAAAAAAATCTAAAAATTATGAAACCACGAGTTTTAATGAAGTTAGCAAATGAGGACATAGACATGCACTAAGTTTGCAAATATTCATAGTAAATGAATTAGGAGAAGAGCAATCTTACAAGATCCACGAAAGGCGTAATTGGGCTATGCACGATGCAATCCACTTGCTATATCTTCTTTTTTATCTTCTGGAAACTGGGCTTTAATGGTTGGCTTGTTATTGGGCCACCGTCAGTAGCCTTAAACGGTATCAGGGGCTTCTTTGCCGCTGCACAAACAGCAGCAGAAAGACTGCTTGTGACTGTTGGTGAAACCGCTTTTCTTTTGAGCTGCCTTGGGATTTCCAGTCTCTCAAGGATTCTTGATGTTTTCTCATCCAGTTGTCTGTTACTCTGTGATGGTGAAGTAATAACCAGTTGATCTAGTTTTGAGTTGGGATTACACGTAGGAGAAGGCATGATAACTCCTAGTTCGGTGACGATAAGTTTTTCCCATTCCTCTGTAAGACATGGGCCGGTTTTATTTTCTCCGAGTTTAATGTCACGTTGTGGTTGTTCATCTCCTGTGACAACTGTGTTTGCTGCCTGCTTTGATGGTTGATCCTCGGGACTTTGCAGGTCCAAGTCTGATTCTGATACTCCAGTGCTTTTAGGATGGATTGCCCTACAACAAATGTGAATATCAGATGACAAAATTGGAACAATTCAATGCAAGCCTGAAAATGGATCCTGCTAATTATCATTAATAGAATACACCAAAAAGATAGGATCAAAGGGTTAAAGGATGCGAAATTGCAGTATATTTCAAGTCTACTAAGTTCTGGAAAATTAAACATATGAATTGAATTCTGATCTAAGTTCAGCTACTAAGTCTTCAATACCACCAGGAATAATAGCATTTGAGATGCATTGAGAAATCAGCAACAAGCGAAATTGTTTTGGTAAACTTTTTTATAAATATTAAAGTGGGTGACATGCCATGTGACAAAATTTCATTTGCGTAATAAGACTATTTATTAATTCATATAGATATGGATATGAATGATGGAGCTGATTAACTGAATTTGCTTCACAGTGGCATTTATCCAAACTCAGGGTAAATATTGAGTCCATAATATAGACTTGGTGCCACTTTAGTAAATAGATTCCTAGATCTGAACCAATATTATGACAGTAAACATGATTGTCTCATCCTCGTGAATCTAAGTGTAAGTAGTTCTACCCTTTCAGAAACTTGCCTAGCATGCCTCAAAACAGTAACATATGGTGATGAAGTTCTTAAATATTTAAATGCTAGAATCAAAAATTTGAACAAACCAGAGTCACAGGAAGATATATGATGAGAGAACCTCAATACAATAGTAGAGAAGATGATTACCCAAATTGCAGGCTCTCTTTAACAAGAAAGTTAAGTTTTTTATGGAAACCTCTCTCATGCTGGGCTGGATTATAGTCACTTTCTTCTATCTGGGAATAATAACATGCATAAAATCACAAAAATGATAAATTTCACCCAAAATAATAAGTTGAATTATCATCTTTAGCCGGTTGGTAAGAAAAGTGTGTCAAACAATTAATATTGCTTTAGAAGAGGTCAAATGGATTTTGTGTTTTTCTTCTTAATTGCATGTATGTGTAGAAACTTGCATGTGTTTACATCACACGGACTTGAACCTAACACAGTTTACTTAGTTTTCCTTCCTCAATTCAAATGTCCTTCACATTTAATTTTATGATTTAAGATAAAATTAGTTGCCAGCCAATTTGCTTTCAAAAAGCATATCAAACTTACCGTCATTAGCGTCGGAAATATAAATTTGAAAATGCAACTGCATGCACATGTTAAAAGAGTAATCCAAAAGGACGTAGACACTAGGGATTCAACCTGTAGCAAAGAGGATTGGACTGTATTTTCAATCTCTTCAACTACCACAGAGCTAATGAGGTGGCTGACGTCAGGGATAGGCAAAAACTCCTCCAATGCTGAAAGTCTCTGCAAATTTACATAAGTGACACAGATATAAGATTAGAAATGGAGATTAAAAAAAAAAGGAAATGGAAATAACTTGGGTGAAATTTCTCAGATTGAAAAATGTTACCCATGTTCAGAGACAATGGTCTAATACAAAGTGGAAACAATAAAAGAAGAAAAAAATTGAAATTTAATAAACATACCAGAACAACAAAAGTCCTACACTCGTCATTCTTCAACCACAACTCATTGACTAGCTTTGGTAATAAGCAGTTCAATTCTTGGTTGGAGATAGTTTATTAATTCAGGGAGTTTAAAAATTGAGTTAAAAATGAAAATAAAAGATGCTTTGGATAGCTGAAAATATCGGACAAGACTTTGAAGTGCTCAAAGTAAAAGAAACAAAGAGTTCATATTGAAGGTAGAGAAATCTATGTGTAAAGGTAAGCAGAAAGAATGACAAAGTAACTCGGAGGTCCGCAACTTACAGACGCATACAAAGAGAGGGAGAAGGGGTGAAGAAAGGAGAAAGCAATTACCCTGAGAAGCATCAGCCCTTTGTCCGAAGGTAAAAGAATGTAATAGCACTGGAATGAAGTCTCCATTCCAGTTTCAATGTTACAAGTAGAAGAGCAAACCAAACCCTGATCGAGGGAATTCAGAACACTGCATACCACTTGAAAGACTGTGAACCAGAATATAAGTGAAAGATGAAATCAGTGTCAAACTGAGGATCGTCTAAAAACTAACCAATACTGACAAGTATCTACTCAAAGACTAAGAGAGCCTTCCTCATACGTTGCCTGTTTAGCTCTGATTTGTTGTTGTCATCTACACCGTGAACAGTTGATGGAGTAACAAAGTAGGTAGCACCCATTATTAGCCCTGTCAAGACCAATGAAAAGAAATAAAACCGGAACACAAAATGAAATGTTATTTGCAACTAAATTCCTATTTATGAATAATGTCTAGTTAAGGGTTCAGAGATGGAACTGCTATGATGCACAATTCAGTGATCCGTTGCAGTTATCAATTTTTTTTTTAAACTTGCACATGAGCCATTTGACATAGAAACCTATCATCAATCTGCAGCTAATATAGAAACAAAATCTACAAGGAAAGAAGCCTCTTCAACTTCATCTCATGCAAACAAATTTCACCAAATAATACTATTGCTTTAATCAAGCAGAAACAGAATTTTATATGCCAAACTTAGACAAGTGGACACTTATAGAACTTATATTGATTCAATTTTCAGGAATAAGGTAGCAGGACAAGGGAACTTAACTACAGACATGTAAATCAGACTGCATTAAAAGTATAGATCACGGTGGCCATGAGGCATAAGAAAATTGGACCTCGAACTGCTCTCCATGAAAGCATTATCAAAAAGGTTCAAAAATTAAAAAGTAGATAAATTGGTGGATCTAATATTTAATGCCTGCATAGATAGAACTTCAAAGAACAAAGTAAAAATCCTTAAAAAGACAAAGATGTGCCTTGTATTGGATATGTACCTTCACTAAGTGTTCCTAAGTTGGTTCGCTGAATGACATTGAAATCAATAGATGATGAAACTTGCTTCGGCTTTGAACTGCCCTGGAAAGAGGGCATATAGAGGATTGTTTGTTCACCAACCCTGACGGAGTTTTCAATGATATCTAAACCTCCAGGATCATCCTTGGTTACTGGACAAGAAGATCTCTTGGGCTTCATATTTGAGTGATCCAACGGAATGCCATGACATCTGCATGTCTGCTTAAATAAAATGTAACTGTGATGACACTGATTTCCCGTTCACTGTTAAAGCATTGCCACTGGAAATAAGCGAACAAATAGGAGGTAAACTAATGATTTTTCATATCAATTCATGGAGCATGGACATTACTCCAAACGTGAATAAATTTGCCAGTCTTGCTACATTTTTAATCCAAATTGACACAACATTAAAGATAAGGAACATTCTCTTTTCCAGGGTAAAAATGTTTAAATGCCAAATTACACAATTGGCAGCCCAAACTTCTAAAAAGCGAGGATTCTGATCATTGGCACTTTAAGCCGGTAGAACTTCCACAAGCAGATGATTGCTGTAGATATCAGTAGGCAGAAAATGGATTTTATGCAGTCCCAACAACCTAATACTAGGCATGTACCCAAACTTTATGGTTTAATGTCATAATTTTTCAATTTTACAAATTTGAGCTCAAGAAAAAGCAGTTTAAGCAGTTGCAAGAAAATGTTCAGACCAAGTGTACACATATATGCAAACTGTATACATGCATACATCATATATATGCATGCACATAATTAACCTACAGTTGAAAATATGAATGTTATGCTGGAATGGTACATATCTTAGGATCCTCAGAGTAAACATCTAATGTACCAGAATCACTATAAAATTCTCATGCCAATTGTCACATATTCTGTCTCAACGAAATACTATAAGATACCTGACAAAAATGGAACTCATCGACTATGGGATTGAAAGATGTGCACATGTTGCAGGATATCTGGTTCAGTGTGTTTACTAAATTGGTCTTGAAGACAAATCTAGCTTGTAATGGTCCTTCTCTATCATTCTTTAATTCCCGGAACCATCTTTTCACGAGACCATACAGTACCTGTAGATCTGAAAATTTAATTTTGATAAACATCTTAAATGAAAAAATTTATTACACCAACAATTTTTTTTAACATGTAACATTATGGACTTTACTATTCACCTTTGTGTCTCTCGTCAAACAGTGTGACACGACCTAACTCAAGACTATTCAAAATTCATTTTCCATGACCTTGGATAAACACCTTTGTCTCTCTCGTCAGATCTTGGACATTGGCCAAGGCATGGCAGGTAAACTACAGATTCAATTTATTTGTCCTCTCCAGAGAAAATTTTTACTATTTCCCAAGCAATCCAGTAAATTAAGATCTGATATAGTATACACCCAAGACAAAAGTTGCACCTAATAAAAGCCTGGTGTAACAGCAAAGAATTATGTGGATTCTGATTGCAGAAAATGGTGAAGAATGGGATGAATGGTTTTGATCTTCTCCATTATCTATAAAGCACGGTCTATGAATACCATTCTGTTTTTAATCCATAGTAATATTAAACAAAAAGTAGTCATCCATAAACTAGTGTAAAATTAAGATTTAAAACTTGTCACAAAAAGTTCAGCACATGCTGTCATAATATCTGTTCTTAACCTGGAATACATGTCCGAAATGAGCAGTTTTTCAGAGAACCAGTCTGCTTTACAAGGTGGCTGATATTCTCAGTGATATCACCAAGGTGGTTTGATGTTTGCTCCAGGAAAATAAATTCCACCAAAACATTCTTGTTGGCTGCATCCTGTCAAAAAACTTATTAAAGCCTACAATGACCGCTAACATCCATGTGTTGAACAGACAACTGAAAATTGTCTTACCATCAAAGCCTTCATTGTCGCAGAATCCAGGGTATCAACAAGACAAGAGCTTATTGAAATCACTTTTCTTGCAATCTTTTTATCATGACCTCCCCAAGTGTAGAGAATTTTTTCACTCAGAACATCTGCCAGCTTCAGGTCTGCAACAAATCATGAGAACGCACAAATAATTAACCCACTCGAAATTAATAGCTTTTCCTAGCAGATATGGTTGCATGTTCTTATCATTAGAGGATTCAACACAAGGGAGAAACGCCAAAGATATTACCCCTACATAAGGCTCCAGAATCATTGGATTGTGAAAAGGCATCAGTAGGCAAATTGTTCAGAGCATGGTGAAGATCACGTAGATTGAAGTTTCCGTGGGGATTATATGCAATCTTCAGCTGTTTACAATAAAAGTATTCATCTCTTAACTTCTATCATCCGCCAATATTATTCTTGGAATCAAAAAAAAATTGAGAAGAACCGCTATTTCTCACGCACAAATAATAAAATTAGACCAAAAGTAAGACAATTTGGCATACAGAAGTTCAAAAAAAAAAATATTTCACACATTTCAACTTTCTAATTCAAATAACTCCTCTATGCATACAGGTCCTATAAAGGTGTAATGCACAAACACAGAAGCTTGAGATAATCCAGGAGTTGATATAAGATACAAAAAAGAAGCAGTAAGTACCACATTTGTATGGTGTAGTGTACTTCATGTTTCAATCTTAAAAGTTTCCATTTAGTTCATGATAATTATCAAGTTTGATTTACCCCAAAGTTTAGTCAAAGCATTCACATAACCAGATGCAATTTTTAACATCCTCAGATATTGACTTAAAATAGAAAAACACTTGTATCTATGCTGCTTGCATTGAATAATAAAAAAACCATAAGGTGAATGTTTTCACTTATTGCAGGCAACAAAAGGTATAGTTCATATTAAATTTAGCTTTAACGAAAATGAGAAGAAAAAAATAAAATATATTAAACAGAAACAAAAACAAGTATATAGAGTACGTATAAACTGGTGAGCAAAAATACCTCATCGGAACAAGAAATTTGATTCCGCGAGACATAACAGAGTCCAATGCGATCAGGCAGAGGCTTCGAATTCGATTGAGTTCCATCAAAACTATTGTTAGTCTTCGGAGATGAAACTGCATAGTAATTTGCAAGCTGCAATAATGACTGGTACAGTAGAAAAAATAAAGTGAAAATCGGATTTGATTCATGTTTGATTTACGAAATAATTTCTGAGTTATCTAAATGTTCTACGGTTTAAGTAACATAAACGATAAAAATCAAGAAGATAAAATCGAGAGAACGATCTTCCGCAACGCAATCGATGAAATGGACTTCTTCGAGTATCTATAGGTGTTTGTGCGTGTATATACCTGCTTCAGATCCCGAAGAATTGGAGGCGACAAGTTCCGCAAATCCAATACAAAGCATAGCAATACCATATTTCAGTTTTTTCGGTTTGTGAAATTTCGCTGCTTCGGTGAAAATGCGACAACGAGCTTTGTCCAGTTTATATACTTAGCAATGGCGATCATTGGCCGATACACTTGAGTCGGATAAAAAACTAAAGAAAAATCATATAAACATTAACTAAGAAATATTTCTTAAAACGGCTCAAAAAAAAAAAAAAAAGAAATATTTCTTAAAATAATTACTTAATAAAAATATTAAAAAGATGGAGCAGGCTCAGATTGGCCCTCTACCTTTGTCAATATAATGTTGTCCAATTTAATAGAATATGAATGATTGTGGAACAAAAATCGCAATCCATACTTGATACCATAGTCTCGAACTCTCAATTTATTCATTCTTTTGTTTCTTTTTGTTTGAGTTATATATATATATATATGTGTGTGTGTGTGTGTGATTGAATTAATTGAGACTCGTAATCTGGGTAAGACCGTAAGGATTGGTCTCGATTGTTGGTAGATAATTTGGATACCACAAATTTGATTGATTGATCTGATTAATCTTTCAAAAACTAGTTGAACATTATAACAAATATTAAGATTTGAAAGTCTAATAATATTAAAATTACTAGAATAATATAATAAGTTAATTAAATAACTTGACTCATCGAAGGTGCAAGATGTTCATCCACCTTATTTCATTATGTAGTGATTTAAATATTAGATGAAGAGATCAATAAATATGCTCGGGAAGTCGTTGGCATTCTTAAAATTTCAGATGCATCATTCATTTTTTCCCTCAATAATTTGCCTAGTTTATGATAAGATAGGTTCTTTTGTTCCAAAAGGTATTGTAACTCATATTAAGACAGATCATCATTACGCGTGTATAAAAGTTATCATATTAATTTTGAAATATAACTCAAGCCTAAATTGTGAGGTTTTAATTTTATTATAATGGTTTATACACGCGATAATCATCCGTTCTACATTCTTTCCAAGAGAAGATTTCATCTAGTCCATCGTACCCCCATAAAGATACAAAATTAAGAACAAAATTACTCTAATTGCAATTTTGTATTGCACCTTGTATTGCACATCATTTGCACGCCAATGTTTATCGGATTAAATCCAACTATATAAAATTACACTAAAAAGTCCAATCAAAAGTTTCACAATCATATATACATGAACTTTTGTTAAAAGTCTGACAGAACTCCAAGCCATTAACAAAGTTACAAAGTTACAAAAATCAAATTTCACAACTACATAATACAACAAAATGAACCACACATTCATGATCAAGAAATAAGTTAGAAAAACAAGCTTTGATTAGCCAGCCTACTCCCCAAACAATTCAAAAGTACTAATCCCATTCAACTCTCTCATCCCCTGAGATTTCAATTTCTCCACAATCACTTCTTTTGCATTCGAACCAAACATGGCACCAGAAATGCTAGCCATCCCCGGATTCTGGCTATTCATCACAGAAAAAATCGTGGCATCCTCAAAACCAGCATTAAAGCAAAAATGCAATAGCCCTCTCGAAACAAAAACACATCCCCTTCATTCAAACTCGTCTGGAAAACATTATTATTCGAGTCGACAAATCCAACCACCACGACCCCAGCCCGAACGAAGATCATCTCCGACGCCCTAGGATGCGCGTGCGGCATAACTGTCCCGTCGACCTCTATGTCGGTCCGGGCCACGGATAAGCCGAGCGTGTTGAGACCGGAAACTCGGCCGCCGTGGCTAATATGGTAGACGATCGATAAAAATTGTCCGTGTCGCCCGGTTCGTTTAGCAACGAGGACTTGAAATCGGAGGCGATTATGTCCGAAGTGTTCTTGCATGGATAGCCATTGATGAAGATGTTGTGGTTTCTAGTGTCTGTTGGACAGACATCATAGAGGTTATCACCATCCCCTGCAAAGCAGAGGATTATGAATGTCAGAAAACATGTTAGGAAGGGTAAGAGACTCATTTTTGAGGGTGTGTTTGTTTGTTTAGCAGATTTTTGGATTTGGGAATATATATTGGGAGGCTTTTGCAACATGTGGAAGTAAAATAGTTACTTAATTAAGCTTGGAGTTCACTTCACTTAACTATTCTTTTCAGAGGTTGCTTATGGTGTCAAAAGCAGAATTGCTTAAAAGAAAGTTGGGATACACTTGTCTATGAGAATTTGCTAATAAGATGATCACAGATTACACATGATGCTTCCAGTTCTTAATTCAGGCATAAGTTCCATAGATAGTGAAAGCTTCTTTCTTCCCATCTAGAAACAACAGATAAAATTGAATTAGGAGACACATTGAGTTAATGATGATCATTAGAGACACCTTAATGAAATTAGAGATGGCAATTGGTCGGGTCTCGGCCTAATCCATCCAGACCCCAAGACCTGACCCGTTAAGAAAACACAAGATTCCAAACCCACCTCATGTTCCAAGACAATACACGTATATTTGACCACATTTGTATGATATTTATGTTGGAATTTGTTTGGTAAAGTGGGTATTAACCCGATTTTGACCAAATATTTAAGTGGTTTCCATTAGTGAAAAATAGAATTAAATTATTTGTAAAAATTCTACTAAGAGAGTAGATGAGAATAGCATTTGGAATTTCTCAAAACTAATTCCAGGTGAATGAGAAATTAATGCTTTAGAAGTTAGCCACTTAAAACTAGAAAATGGTATAGAAAATGAAAAATGTGGGGAAGGAGAAATGATCCATCCCACATAGGAAGAGGAGGCAAAGTTTGGTTACTTTATAAATCCCAAGTTGACTTATGGATTTGGGCCCTTGTGGACACCCAAGTTTTTAGGGGAAATTACACAAAATACCCTCATTTTGGCACAAATCCCGATTTTACTAATATCCGACATCCATACCTTTTTTTAACTTTTTGTACGCTATTTTTCTAATTTTTCCCTCATTTACACTGCAACCTTTTCGTGTCCAATCTGGCACTTCTTCTCTCTCTTTCCTCTCGACGTTTGGTTTTTCCTTTGCATGTCCGACATTGTTGGTTGTTTTCGATTCTGGTAACTTCTTATTAAAAATCAAGCCCCAATTTCTTCATCTTCTAAAAAGAAAGATGAAACTTGTGGATGTTGATGAAAAATAAGTTATTAAGGGAAAATCATCCAAAAGAAAGTTGTTGGATTTAGAGGCGTTGATCTTCTAATCAAGTATGTTGTTTTTTCTTTTATATTAATGGATTTATTTTGTTATTTATTGTTTCTATGGATTTTTATTTTTTCGTTTCGTGTTTGTTTTTGTTTGTGTGTTTCGATGTTGTTTTTCTGCTTTTCTATCTTGTTGATCCGTTGTTTTAATTATTTTTCAAAATTTCCGTATAAGATGTATTGTTTATTTTTTGTTTCGTTGTTGTTTCTGTGTTGTTTCTTTATTGTTTCTTTGTTGTTTTATTTGAAACATGAAAGAAACATAATTGAAACAAATATGAAACTTGATGTCTATTTTCTTCTTCTATTTGTTGTTTTTTTGTTCATGTATGTTTTTCTTCTATTTTCCCGATGTGCGATCCCGATTCTTCTTCCTTTGTGCTCGAAAAGATGTTTTCTCCTTGTTCTTCTTCGCACAGTGTTTTCGCACTTGTTATGGTTGTTGCGTTTGATCTCTAATTGGTGCTCTATTTTTTTGTGGTTGTTTTTATATACAACGTATTGTTTTTGGTAATCTGGATTTGAGCGTATTTGTTGGTAATTAGAATGCGGCAACGTATTGTTAGGTAATTTTGGTAAAGTCTTAGTATTTTGCGGTAGCGGTCAAAAATAGGTGGGCATTTGTGTCATTTTCCCAAGTTTTTAAAGGGGTAAGGACCTACATGCTTGTGGGTTTAGGGGCCCCCAAGTTCTTAAAGGGTAATGACCTATATGCTTGTGGGTTTGGGGGCCCTTATTCTTTTTGATCAAAAACCTTTAAAATATTAGTTAATTAATTTTTAATTAATTAATTAAAGATTCCAATCAAGTGTTCGCAACCAAGCACGGGCGGACGCACGGCCCATGCTCCGGTCGTGGCCAAGTCAAAACTTTGCTATTTTGTTCGCATCCAAGCACGGGTCGTGCGCCAGTGTCGTGTGTCAATGTGAACCTCTCGAACAAATGCACATGTTCGTAAACATGTCTTTTTCGAGCCAAAGACATGATCTTTCCATCCTGGCACCTTGATGCCTATATAATCGAGCCCTGCGATGAATTAACATACGAACAACACGAAATATCACTAATAATCGAGTAATTGTATCTCGATATCGACATTCCTTCCTCGTTCAAAGCTTGAAAGCCTTAAAACTTCCATTCGTTGTAGTTCCGACTTTTGCAAGTCTTCTTGCTAAGTCTTAATAGATTAAAGTCATTGTATCTTAGGGATGAACGCTCGAACCATAAGACTTAGTATACAAGGTGTTTTCTGTTAGTCCAAGTGGCTACGATAATCTAGAGGGGGTGAATAGATTATCTCGGTTTTTCGATTTTGCCCTCTTTTTCGAATAATCAACCAAAGACGAGAATGTAAATGCGGAAATGAAACAACACTCGTTGATTTAAAGAGGTTCAACCCACCTGGGCCTAATCCTCTACCACCCCAAGATATCCGGGATGGATTTCAAAAGAAAAAGATTTTATTAATTTACCAAAAATTAATACAACACCTTGAGGATTACCACAACCCTCCTTCACCACTTTGAGGATTACCACAATCCTCTTACACCACCTTGAGGATTACCACAATCCTCTTACAACACCTCGAGGATTACCACAACCCTCTTACAACACCTTTGAAGATTACCACAACCTTCAAACACCTATCACCTAGATCACCCAAGTGTATTCTTACCACAAGAATACTCACAAGGATGTCTTGTGTTGAATGATGACCAAAATCAAGATTACAACTCAATAATGATTGATACAATATGAGTGCAAGTGTAATCAAGAATTGAAAGCCTAGACCTCAAATTTGTGCAAGTGAAAGTGCTAAGGCTAATACAACAAGATATATGAAAGTGTTTGCTTTGTTTGCTCTTTCTTGTATTGAGTGTTGTATCTTGTTGCTTGAATGAAGCCTCTATTTATAGGAGGGTCTTGGCTTTGATTTCCGACATTGGCTCCTCCTCGGGGAGTGATTTGCTGCAAAAGAAACCATTTAAAATCATCAATATAGTCTAGAAAATCAATCCCACAAAATAGGAAAAGTCATGCAAAACGCAACGGATAGTTTGTCAAACATGGGGTTCGACCGGTCGCAGAGAGATAAGATTGAAATTGAATTCTGCGAATTTTTACACAGGGGGGACCGGTCGAAGGGGGAGTGCGGCCGTGCGCCGCCGCTCACCGTGACCTTGCCCTTGACGTTTTACGAAACAAAGAAGTCCGAACAAAATCCAACTTGCAGTGCAATGTCGCCCTCCGGTCGGCCGACCACACACCGCCGCCCACCTGGTCGACCGGCCGCCTGCCTTTTTTTTCTTACGTCCCATTTTCTGTTTCAAAACTCAACTCAGTACGGGTTGCCCCCATAGGCGACCGTCGAGCTGAAACAAAAGTGTTGTCCAATTTTAAATCGAAAATAAACCCCAAGAAATACTCCGAAAAATAGTAAAAACATTTTAGATCGATCGGAGGTATTGGGACAACATTTAGAGACATTGTTTTGGTATAAAAACTCATTTTAATAAAATCATCAAAATCATGATAAAAACATTTATCTAACAAACTCCCCCTTTTTGATGATTACAAACCAAAACAATTTACAAGAGGACGATTTTGAAAACAAAACAATTTTCCGGTTTTAGAGTAAACTATCCGTTTAATAACATTTTACAAAAAGCTCCCCCTATCAATAAAGCATATCAATAAGAAGTATTGTATAAGCTAGAAGCACAAGCTTTTACAAAATAAACAACAACTTCATGAGCTAGAAGCTCCCCTGTCACAAATCTTAAGACAAGTCCATAAAACAACCATTGGACAAGTTTTCTTCACAACTTATGGCCTAAACAAGCCATAGCTTATAGCTTCTATATCGAGCTTTTATTAGCTTCTTTGAGCTAACGAGCAATTTTCTGTTTCTCCCCTTTGGAATCATCAAAAGAATGTGAGGACAATAAAAACATCATACAAATATATCAAAGTGCGCCAAAGAGACGATTTATCAACCATAGAGCAATTTTAGGCTTAAAAACCAAGGAAAATGGGAGAAATGTATCATGAGGAGTTCATACGCTCGTTTTATTTCCCAAAACATGATCTCAAGGAGTATAGAAGACTTTTGGAAGCGAGAGAATCATGTAGAAGTTGAAATTTTCATTGAAACATTTCATCAAACACATTGTGGGCGTGAAAAATAAAAAGAGTTGTATATAGCCCTTGTAAATGATCCAAGCCAAAAAATTTTCATCACCAAATCATACCAAACAAAGATAACAACTAAGCTCATCATGATCATAAAATAATTTCATCAAGTAATATACAAGAAAGGCCATAAACTCGAGGTTCAACCCAATTGAGCAAAGTAAGGAAAATTCTTACCATTTGATCGGAAAAGATGAGCAATGATGATGATAAACAAGTCATATAAGGTGAATGATATGAATTGAATTCATGAAAACAAATTTTGAGTGAAATTTGTGTGAATTTGGCAAAGGGGACGAAAAATGGCCAAAAAGAGTGAAAATGACTAATCTCAAGACAGAACAATTTTAAACCAAAAATGGCTTAGGGCGTACGTGGTTGGTTGAGGCGACGGCCGACGTTGAGGGCGACCGGTTGCCCTCAACCTCTTCAAATTTTGTTTTTTGCAATTTTTTCCAAAATCCGAATTTTCAACCAAAAATCCGATTTTTCGCCCCTAAGTTTTAAAAACGTGCAAAATACAAACATAAATTTCATTCAATATGCATTATGCCTAACCGAGCTCAGACGACGCAAAAGTCTCGGAAGTTAGCGGTTTTGTGAAAATATCCGCTAATTGATCTTGAGATGGTACAAAAGATATCTCAATTTTTCGTTTTGAGACACAATCCCTTAGAAAATGATGTCGAATCTCAATATGTTTAGTATGAGGTTATGATGAACCGGGTTTTGAGAAATATTTATAGCGGATACATTATCACAAAAGATAGGTACGTTTTCAAAAGAGCATTTGTAATCCGCTAAGGTTTGTTTCATCCAAAGAAGTTGAGTACAACAAAATGCGGCGGAAATATATTCGCCGGCCGTTGAAAGAGAAACACGCTTTGCTTCTTTGAAAACCAAGAAACTAGGCAATCGCTTAAAATTGACATGATCCTAAGTACTTTTCCGATCATCAATATTTCCCGCATAGTCCGAATCACTATAACCTTTAAGAGAAAAATTTTCATTCTTTGGATAAAATAAGCCATATTGAATGGTGCCTTTCAAATATCGAAAAATCCTTTTAACGGCACTCATGTGAGATTCTTTGGGATTGCTTTGAAAACGAGCACATAGGCATACGGCATGAAGAATGTCCGGTCTACTAGCGGTTAAATAAAGTAAACTACCAATCATACCTCGATACTTGGATTCATCAACCGACTTGCCTTTTTCATCTTTGTCAATTTTGACATTGGTTGCCATAGAGTCGAGATTTGGTTCTTCCTTCTTCAATGCCGAACTTCTTCAAAAGTTCTTTTGTATACTTTGATTGCGAAATATAAATACCTTCTTGGCATTGCTTAATTTGAAGTCCAAGGAAGAAGTTTAGCTCCCCATCATACTCATCTCGAATTCACCTTGCATTAACTTGGAGAATTTCTTGCACAAAGATTCATTAGTAGCACCAAAGATAATATCATCAACATAAATTTGCACAAGTAAACAATCTTGCCCTTTTTCAAAAACAAAGAGTGTAGTATCAACTTTACCTCTTGTAAAACCATTTTGCAAAAGAAAAGAGCTAAGTCTATCATACCATGCACGGGGTGCTTGTTTTAAACCATACAAAGCCTTTTTAAGTTTATAAACATCATTAGGCCTAGAAAATTTTCAAACCCCGAGGTTGTTTTACATAGACTTCTTCTTGAATAATACCATTTAAGAAAGCGGATTTAACATCCATTTGGTAAAGTTTGAAATTTTTGAAACAAGAATAGGCAAGTAAAATACGAATAGCTTCTAAACGTGCTACGGTGCAAAAGTTTCATCATAGTCAATACCTTCTTCTTGACAATACCCTTGAGCTACTAACCTTGCCTTATTTCGAACAATGTTGCCTTGATCATCAAGTTTGTTCCGGAATACCCATTTTGTACCAATGATTGTTTGAGATGGAGGACAAGGTACTAATTCCCATACATCATTTCTTTCAAATTGATTCAACTCCTCTTGCATTTCCAAAACCAATCTTCATCCTCAATAGCTTCCTTAGCATTTTTAGGCTCTTTTTGAGATATAAGAGCTTTCTCGGCAAAATTCCTTCGAGTCATTACTTTATCAAGGGGATCACCAATAATAAGATCTTTTGGGTGATCTCCTTAAATTTCAATGCTACGAAGATTCGAAGTATCACCCCTATCTTCTTGAGGGACATTTGAACTTGAAGGTTGATCATTATGAGCATCACTTTGAACAATAGGTTCAACAATATCCTCTTCATCACTATCGTCATTGGGTATTCTTTCAACACCCGAGGCTTCATTAAATTTAACATGAATAGATTCTTCAACAACCATGCTAGTCTTGTTGTAAACTCGATATGCTTTGCTCTTGGTTGAATACCCCATAAATATACCTTCTTTCGCCCAGGGATCAAGTTTGTCCAATTGATCCTTAGTATTCAAAATAAAGCACTTACATCCAAATATTTTGAAATAACTAATATTTGGAGTTCTTCCTTTCCAAAGCTCATATGGAGTTTTATTCATTTTAGGACGAATATAAACTCGGTTAATGACATAGCAAGCGGTACTTACGGCCGGCCCAAAAATACTTTGGAAGTGAAAATTCATTGAGCATGGATCGACTCATTTCTTGTATTGTTCGATTTTTCCGTTCGGCTACTCCATTTTGTTGAGGTGTCCTTGGAGCCGAGAAATTATGAGCATATCCTTTGGTTTCACAAAATACTCTAAATTCACCGTCAAATTCTCCACCTCGATCGCTTCGAATAGACTTGATAGTATCTTCTTTTTCATTCTCAATAAGTCTACACAACTTAACAAACTCATTAACGGCATCGTTTTTATTGGTAAGAAAAAGAGCCCAAGTATATCTCGAATAATCATCGACTATAACAAAAGTGTAATGTTTTCCACTTAGACTAGCCGTACCAATATCCCCATACAAATCAAGGTGAAGCAATTGTAGAGGTTTGGTAGTGGAAATTTCATTTTTGGGCTTAAAACTACTCTTAACTAATTTGTTCTTTTGACAAGTGTCACATAAGCCAAGATTTTCAAAATTCAATTTGGGTAGTCCTTTTACATGTTGGTTTTTGTAAATATTTTTCAAATTCTTGTATCCAACATGTCCGAGTCGCCTATGCCATAAACTCGTTAAATCATTATTGGCGACAAGACAAGAAACATTTTGACTAACCAAATCACTAGTACAAATTTTGTAAAGATTGCCTTTTCTATTTGCTTCACAAATAATATTACCATTTTTAAGAATAAGGCATTTTTCTTTATTAAAAGAAACATCATAATTTGAATCACAAAGTTGGCTAACACTTATCAAATTAAACTTAAGCCCTTCTACTAAAAGAACATTACAAAGAGAGAAAGAAGAGTTACCAATTTCTCCATTTCCAAGAATTTTTCCTTTGCCATTGCTTAAACATGACCATACCCTCTTCTTGGAGCTTGATGTTGGTAAAAAGCTCTCTCCTCCCGGTCATATGGCGTGAACATCCGTGTCCACGAGCCATTTGAATCCTCCATGGTTGTTATAGCCCCTATTACCTACAAAATCATTTCTTTTAGGTACCTATAATTTTGGGGTCCATGGGGTTAGTCTTGAGACCTTTGGGTCTCCAAACATGTCTTGAGCTATTTCTCAATTTGCAATTATTAGCATAATGTCCAACTTTGCCACAATAAAAACAAGTAGGAGTATTATAATTATTGGCACGTACAAAAGTTGGACCTTGGTTATTTTTCTTAAAAACACTTTGAAATGGCTTATAACCAAGTCCCGATTTGGAATGCTCACCTCTTTGTGCATCTAAAATTTTTGTGACTTTATCCGTACTTATGTTGAAACGATGCACGTCATTTTTCAAACATTCAATATTTTTGTGAGCGATTCCTTTTCGGTTTCAAGAGAATGAATTCTAGTAAGAGTAAGAGCATGAGCTTTGTCTAAAGATTCATAAGAGGTAAATAATTTTTCCTTTTCAACCTTAATCTCCTTATGCTCCTTTTTCAAATTTTTGTATTTAACGATTAAATTTTGAAACTCAATTTGCAATTCATCAAAATCACATTGCAAGTCATCAACTATGGAGGAAGTAGAAGAATTTGAGTGTACCTCATTGTTTTCATCGCCTATAGCCATGAGACCGTGTTCGTTTTCTCCTTCCTCATCGGTTGTTTCGAGTAGTTCATCCCATGTTTTGACTTCCGCATTTAGAGCCTTCTTTTTGTAAAAGGCTTCCTTTTCTTTTGCTCCTCTTCATCGAGCTTTGGGCAATCGGGCAATGAAGTGCCGGGTTTTCCGTGATTTAAAGCAAGCATTATCTCTTGGTTTTCTTGCTTTATTCTTATTCACAAATTTTGCAAATTTTCGAACAAGTGCGGCCGTCTCCTCATCATCATCATCATTATCATAGTATGCATTATTAGAAGAGGAAGCAAGACCTTTAGGAATATTTTGCGTACCCGATTGATTGATGGTTGGTTTGGTATTTTTCCTCTCCTTGAGATAGACTTCATAGATGAGGAGGTTCCCGATGAGCTCAAACTTGAGTGTCTCAAGATTTTGTGCTTCCGTGATTGCCGTCACCTTTTTCGGACCATGAGCCGGGAAGAGCATTCAATACCTTAGTCACTTTGTCTTCTTCTGGAGATGACTTTACCGAGGGCCACAAGAGGATTGACAATGTTGTCAAGCCTTTCCACCATCTTGGAGATGCTTTCACCATCATACATGTTAAAGTTTTCAAAGTCTTTAACAAGCATGGTCTTTCTAGCTTGCTTGACCTTCTTTGTCCCTTCATATATAGTCTCCAATTTTTCCCAAACCTCATGTGCCGACCTTATGCCTCGTATGCGATTGTACTCGGTGGCGGTAAGTGAGCAATGCAAAATATTTAAGGCCTTACCGTTTAGAGAAAAGCCTTCTTATCATTTTCATCGAACTCCTTGAAAGGTTTAGGAGTCGAGGTGCCATCCTCCATTTTTTTCGTTGGTTGATCAACTCCTTCAATAACCACATTCCATATGTCAAATCCGCACCCTTGTAGAAAGCACTCCATACGGTCTTTCCAAAATGCGTAGTTGTTGGCGTCGAACAATGGTGGCTTGTTGGTGGAGGCGCCGGTGGTGAGATAAGCGTCATTCGTAGCCATGGATCTTTCCTCTTTACTCGGAACGAGCTAGCCAAAGAGTTTGGCTCGATACCACTTGTTAGTCCAAGTGGCTACGATAATCTAGAGGGGGTGAATAGATTATCTCGGTTTTTCAGATTTTGCCCTCTTTTCGAATAATCAACCAAAGACGAGAATATAAATGCGGAAATGAAACAACACTCGTTGATTTAAAGAGGTTCAACCCACCTAGGGCCTAATCCTCTACCACCCCAAAGATATCCGGGATGGATTTCAAAAGAAAAAAGATTTTATTAATTTACCAAAAATTAATACAACACCTCGAGGATTACCACAACCCTCCTTCACCACTTTGAGGATTACCACAATCCTCTTACACCACCTCGAGGATTACCACAATCCTCTTACAACACCTCGAGGATTACCACAACCCTCTTACAACACCTTTGAAGATTACCACAACCTTCAAACACCTATCACCTAGATCACCCAAGTGTATTCTTACCACAAGAATACTCACAAGGATGTCTTGTGTTGAATGATGACCAAAATCAAGATTACAACTCAATAATGATTGATACATATGAGTGCAAGTGTAATCAAGAATTGAAAGCCTAGACCTCAAATTTGTGCAAGTGAAAGTCTTAAGGCTAATACAACAAGATATATGAAAGTGTTTGCTTTGTTTGCTCTTTGCTTGTATTGAGTGTTGTATCTTGTTGCTTGAATGAAGCCTCTATTTATAGGAGAGTCTTGGCGCTTTGATTTCCAGGACATTGGCTCCTCCTCGGGGAGTGATTTGCTTTGAAAAGAAACCATTTAAAATCATCAATATAGTCATAGAAATCAATCCCACAAAATAGGAAAAGTCATTCTGCAAAACGCACCGATAGTTTCTTTGTCAAACATGGGTTCGACCGGTCACAGAGATAAGATTGAAATTGAATTCTGCGAATTTTTACACAGGGGACCGGTCGAAGGGGGTGCGACCAAGCCGCATCTCACCGTGACCGGTTGCCGCGGCGTTTTTAAACAAAGAAGTCGGAACAAAAATCCAACTTGCAGTGCAGTCGCCTCCGGCCGACGGCCGACCACACCGCCGCCCACCCACCTGGTCGACCGGCCGCCCGCCTTTTTTTCTTACGTCCCCATTTTCTGTTTCAAAACTCAACTCAGTGCGGGTTGCCCTATAGGGCGGCCGGTCGAGCTGAAACAAAAGTGTTGTCCAATTTTAAATCGAAAATAAACCCCTAAGAAATACTCCGAAAAATAGTAAAAACATTTTAGATCGATCGGAGGTATTGGGACAACATTTAGAGACATTGTTTTGGTATAAAAACTCATTTTAATAAAATCATCAAAATCATGATAAAAACATTTATCTAACATTTTCGACTTGCGAAGACCAGTATCAAATACACAGCCTCGACTAAGCCAAATATCCAAATACTTAGCCATATTTTGAAACAAGAAACCATTTCCTTCATTTTTAACCAACAATTTACTTATTGAATTGCTACGAAAAATAATGTCAAACGCGATATTTATATAATTTTGTAGATATTATATGAATTACGAATTAAACACCAAGAAAGTATGTAAAACAAGAACTATAGAACAACAAATATACACAAGATATAATATATGGGTTGGGTCCTACTAAACCCGTTACCCGACCCAAACTCATCTAGGTCTAAAATTTCATATTTGTTATCTGCCCTAGACCCGTTTCCATGTCCTGGACCCGCTCAATGAGACAGGTCTTATTCGGGTTTGGGTGTTACTCAGACCAATTGTCATTCCTAAACCGAAATTCTCCTGTTTGAAAGGGGGAAAAAAGGGACCATTGGAGCACTAATACAAAATAGGAATTTTCAAAAATAAAATTCCATGATCTGTGAACCTAATAGATAATATAACTCTATCTGTCCGGGCTTAAAAAAGGTGGAGCCTCGTGGAACTTATTTTGATTCATTCTTTGGGAGAAATGCAATAGGACAAGGCAACTTAAGTAAAGACAAGCAAATCAAGTCCATTATGTCACATTAGCCATGAGGCTTAAGGAATCAGATACGTTATTGTTAAAACTTGTTTGAATTTTTATTGAGTTTTAATTTTTTTCTTGAATTTAGTTTGATTATTAACTGAATCGATTTTGAACAAGCTTTATCGGGCAGGACATGTTTTATTATTGTTTCACTACTCGACCCATACTTCATTTCTCATCAATCGAAAAACTTTGGTCAAGTTTGATTTGTTTTACGCAAAAATTTGTGTGAGACGGTCGCCGTGCGACGGTGATATTTTTAGTGTAAAAAGTGATATTTTGTCTGAATACATTTAAACTAGTGTATTCTGACAAAATATTACATTTTACACTTAAAGTATTGTTTTTATACTAAAAGTACGTATCACCGTCGATATCGTCTCACGGTGAGACTGCCTCTCACAAGAGATATGATGGTTGTTTTATTAACAAATGGAGTTCGACCGAACTTTTAATTACTGATGAGTCGAAGATCGAATAACTTTGTTTAAGTCCTAACTAACCCTGACAAAGTTCTCAACTATATCCAAAGCTCCAAATAATCATTGGTTACCGTGAGCAAGACGTCGTCTTGGTCTGATCCATATTTGAGTGGTCCAACGTAATGGCATGACATATGCGTGTCTGTTGTTTATAAAGAATATAAACTGAGATGAACTGATTTCATGTTTCTAGTTAAAGCACTGGCAGCGAAAACAAGCCAACAAATAGGAGGTAAATTAAAATTATGATTCTTCATGGAACATATATAAGAATACATCTGTTCCGGATAAAATTGTCATTTCATAATTATCGTTATTATATATTTGATCTCATTAATTAACCAATTTATCAATTTATTGCGCCATAGTTACAATTCTACGACATATTAGAAACTTATACACTGCTCAAGTGCCTACTTTATCCTAAAAGACATGTGACTCATCAACCCAAGTAAAAATTCATTTGTCTCGTATATGTAGTTAAGTTGATTAATGATGGTAAATTACATCCTCACGCTCTTGGGGGCTTTCTTTCACCATCCCAAGGACTCTAACCTTGTCATGTGTTGCAAGTTAATTCTCATTCAAATATTCTACCAGGTTTCGCGAGAAGAAATTGGACTTTTATCACAAATCTTGATTTGGAGTGATCTCATGGTTTTTGCGAGATCAAAATCAATTCATGGTGAATAGAATGCATTATCTCAAACACGAATCAATTTATGAGTCTTGATACAGTTCTTAACCCAACTAATAAACATTAACGATAAGTAATCTTCTTTTCAAGGTAGGCTAAATTGTGTTTTTGGTCAAGTTATTTGTGGGTGTGAAAAATTTGGTACAATAATCTAAGGCCTTGTTTGTTTATGTATCTAACAACCTATTTTCAATTTCCAACTATTCATAAACTGGAATTATGTTTGTTTATAAATTTTCCAATGGAAATCATCATTTTCATATTCTATTTTTCACATAAAACTACTTCTCAAACCTATAATTTCATTCCCAACTCTATACACTATCATACATCACTCATCAATCACTATTATCATATTTTCATCCAATTATACATATGGGACCACCATTACCAACTCTATCCACTTAAAATATTATTATTTTTAATTATTTATACCTAATGGGTCCACCTACCACACTACAATCTTACAAATATAATATTATATATCCAATTAAAATATTCAATCACTATCAATTTTTCAAATTATTATATACATAAAATAATACTTCAAAACTACTCAACCAAACACAATCTCTTTTCCAAACTTACATAAAACTCATTTTCATTCATTCATCCAAACGTATTTCCAATTTTCACACAAAAACCAATAAATTCTCAAAATTCAATTTCTAACACTATAAATTAGAAATGGTCCTGAAACATAACCATACAAGGCCTTAATTTGTAATTCTGTACACATTTAGGATAGTTTTACCGGCAATTGCAATTTCTGCCCTAATGTTGCATGTGAGGCTCATACCCGAGCCTGGTGTTATAAGTTAAGTCTTATGAGTTTGATAAATCTCAAATGAGTTGGGTAAGTGGGCCTCTTGGACTTTTTTGTTGAATTGACCCAACATTATTTTATGTGAGCTAATAATAAATTAAAGGAGAAATTAAATCAATGACATGATATTATTAAATTTTATAATTTTACTCCTCATCAAATATATAACTAGTATTTAATACATGCACTTAATATAAATTATGTGATATAAAATACAAGATACGAAGTTTTTTTCTAGTACAACGATGGATAGTAGGAGTGGGGATACATGCACTCATATGGAATTGAACTCGGATCAAGTCTTGACAACGCAAGCTTCTACCAGTCTACCACTGAAGCATAAGCAATGGTGGATCCATGGTTTTGAAACTGGGGGTACAATATTAACTAAAAAAAGAAAAATATTTACATAAATATTGTTTAATATTTAAACTCGTGCATCCCAAAATATGCAAATAAAAAATCACATACCATTGAAATAAGATTTACAATTGAAACTGAGTTCGATGTGTCTTCATTTTTTGAAAGCGATCTATGACATAATCATCGGAAACTTGTAAAAACACATTTTGCTCAATAAAAATGACTGAAAAATCATCTCATGTTTGATCACTCGTGTTATTCTGCAACCTATTTAATAAGTAAATAAATTATCAAATAAGTTTCATGTTTCTTGTTTCAACAAGCATCATGGATAGGACACCAAGATCATACAAATTCAAAAACTTGTCAATTTGTCATCTATTTGCATATCTTCAATGAGTGTATCAAGTTAATATTCAAGAGTCGTCAAATCTATACTTGAAAACTCAAATTTAAAGTTAGGCCAAAATTTATGTAATGAGTATCGGTTAAGTAATGTTGCGCTAAGAAAAGAATCCATGTTGAGAAAGATTATTTTACCTTTAAATGATTATTAAAGTATAATTTTATGTAAATAATGGTGCAAATTTATTATTATTTATTATTTTTTTACTAAAAACTGTTTATGGATTTTTTTCTTCAAATGGGGTTACAGTTGTACCCTCTACATCCACCACTTAGCATTAGCATAAGGTTGATCTGCAAATAAAATGAAGTTGAATATAGGGGTGAGCAAAATTGAACTTGAACCCAAAAATTGAACCGTATCGATGAAGTCGGTGCGATTTGGTTCGATTTTTTTTTATTAAACGATTTGGTGTGACTTTAAATCTAATAAACCGAATTAATTTTTGGTTCGATTTTATTCTAGAAAATATCAGTCTGTACCAAACCGAATTGAACCGAATATATTAATTTCCATTTTTTAATATTTTTTTTATTATTTCACTTTTTAAATTTATTTTATTGTTAAATTGTCAAATAAATATAATATATATATATTTTTAGGAAGAAAAAAACCCAAAAAAGCCCAAACCGAAAACCGAACCAAAATAGTTCAGTTTGGTTCGATTTGATTTTTCTAACAGTGCGATTCCATTTCAGTTTGAAGAAATATAAATTCGATTTTCGGTTTTTCGCGGTTCAATTCGATTTTGTACCGAACCGATCATTTGCTCACACTAGGCCCTAGTTGAATAACAGATTCAAAATGTAATCACTTGGCACAATTGTATGCAACTAGACAAATTATTTTGTATCTCGTGCTTGGTCTGAATTTAATATCTTAAATCTGGCAATTGGGGCGGAGCTAAAGGGTAAAGGGTTGTGGGGCAGCCCTCCTCTCTCAACTCTATATGAATTTTATGCAAAAATTTATTAAAATAAATCTTTGTCCTTATAAGAAAAAATTGATTGTAAAATATCTTGTTATTGACTATTTTTCTTCTAAAAGTATAATATTATCAAACTTAAAACTTTCCGATTCTATCCATATTTGAATAATACTTATGCTCACCTCATAAAAAGTGCAAATATCTAACCGAAAAAGAAAAAAAGCACCAAAGCTGCTTAGATACTATCGATGAGATACTGGGAGTGTTTGCAAAAACACTAAAAATAAGTGTTTTTCGGTTTTTTGCTTAAAGATTTTAGTGTTTGTATATACCAATTTCTGCTTCTAATTTCGCTTCATTTAATCGAATCTAAAAGCGAGGGAGAGGGGTGATTTAGATTAACCTGCTTCAGTTTGAATTTTACAAATAAATAAGTATTTTTACTACTTTTTCACCAAACACTCTCAACTTCTCATTCTCAACTTTTAATTCTATTTTCAAACACTACCAACTTCCGATTCTCAACTACTTACTTTATAATAAATCGCTTCTTCTAAAAGCGAGAAGTTTTTGCAAACACTCCCACTATCGATGAGGAAGTAAAGCCGCCTATAAAGAGAAGTCCTCATTCTTTTTAGTTAGAAATCTAAACTTTATTTTTTTTTCCAGAAAATTAAACCGTAGCTTTCAACCTTACTCCATAATCAGTTAAAAATGGGATGAAAATATTCGATATCTTTTACATATGAGTATACTATAAAATTTTGTCAAAAATTACGAAAAACCCCACGAAGATAAAAGAATAGCTCAGCAGGAAAAAAATAATTTATACTGATATTTATGTATTGTGCTGATAAATATGTTCCATAATTTTCTAATCCTAGAGAAGTGGTGAGTAGGGAAAAGATCTAAAATGTTAAAAATAGATTATAGATAGATGGAAAATTACAAATAAAAAAGGTATTAAGGGAAAATCTTCTCATAAATATCCAATAGTATATAATTGGAATATTAATTTTTAAATTTAGATTGATAATATAAACAGATGGAACGAATTACAGAATGGGAGTAGGAGATACAATGCGATTTATACTTTTGAAAAAATAAGCATTCTTACATAACAATTTATACAAATATCCCTACACAATCCGTACTCTATTTAATTGATAATTATTACTCCATCCGTCTCAATAAGATAGACAAGTAGAGTATTTCGCATGATTAAGAAAAACACAATAGATATAATTGAGATCATAATCTTTTTCAAATTCTTCCCTTACATTAAATGAGAATATATCATTGTTGATCTCAAGCAAAGTGAATTAAATAAGGGTAGTTTAGTCTATTGTTGTGTAATCAATACTTTCAAAAAGAAACAAACCTATAATTTGGGACGGACGAAAAAGAAAGGCGATCTATCTTATTGGGTCATAGAGAATATAATAAATATTGACGCCGAATCCGAAGATTCCACATGTCAAGCAATCAAACGGATCTCGTGGTAATAACATGCAATACGAGATGAGAGAAATATGCTAATATATGAAAACAATGAATATATACTAAACACGACATGAACTAGTCATATTTGTATTCCTGTCGGGCCAACTAGGCCCGAACCCATCGGGCTTTTGCAAAAATCGGCCTGGTCGGGTCGATCGCCCGAATGTCCCCCCACTCAAATTTCCATACATACACCGCATGCACACAAAAAATGGATCGGCCCAAAAAGTCGCTAGCTGCTTGACTGGACCGTTGGCCATTCGAGCCTGACAAATAGGCCCAACTTTTTCTGGACCTAAAAAACGGCCCAACCCGATCCAAATATCGACTGACTGGGTCGACCCCCAGGTTGGGCTTGATTTTGCCACCTCTAATTTATTAGGTCGTAGCCTTAATTGATCATTAATGCTTTGAATATAGAATAATTGTCAATCCCCTCTTAGTCATAAATAATGGTATTTTTAGGAATTAACATCATATACGTGTTATGCTACTAAAATATAGTGTAATGCTACTAAAATGTAGTCTTATTCGTCAATAGGTTATCTAATAAACCCTCTGGTCATTAAAATGGGATGTCGTGACTTGAGAGGGATTTGATGTGCATTAATGACTCGATGTGCATTAATGTCGACATGTATTTAATCGATTTGACTCATTAAAATCTCATTTTCCCAAGTCTTTTGAGACGCGCTTGAGTAGTTCGACCAATTGCTCGAGTCGATGCCCATATCCTCCTTTATGGGTTCTTGGTCTTGGTTGGTCGGCCGGTGTCATGGGGAATGGGCCTTTAGATCGGGCTTACCGTCACTAAGCCATGGTTTATACACGTGAGATTAAGTACAACAAGAAAATAATCATATTATTATTTTTTGTATGAATTATTATAGTTACATTTTTTAATTTTATGATTTTCAACTAATAGATAATTTTGATAGCATTTATATATATTTTTTAAAAATAACCATATATAATAAAAGAAAAAGCACTAAAGACACATGCTAACATTTCACTATTCTAAGGCATGTGGTAACTCCTCATTTTTCCAATTATTGGTGACAATTTTCACATTTATCTATGGTTTAATCATTTTTACCACATAATTTAAAAGGTAAAAGATAAGATGAAATGTAAAAACTAATCTAAACCTTCTATCTATATAGTCTAATAAGTAAACTACTTAAAAAAATATATAATTAAGAATAATTTTTACTATTAGCACAATTAATTATTTTAAACGCCAAAAAACTTAAGTATTAGCTATTACAATATACAATTAATTTCTAAAAATTTAAAGTAAAAATAGTTGTAACAATATAATTAAAAATTAAAAATTCACGTCATCCTCGCAAGCTAAAACACACATGCGCACACAAAAAGATGTTCAAACTTATTAATAATAATTTTTTGTTGTTTACAAAATAACATAAAAATTTAACTAAAGTTATTTTACGTTTGACTACATTGTGTGCAAATTTAAATAAATAGTATTTGCCTATTTATTTATATCTTTAAACACCAAACACAACGACGGTACTGGGAATTTTTTTAATTTCTTTTTGAGAAACTCTTGGAAATTTCTATTAAATGCGGTTTACAAATAAAAATTTTAGAATTTGAAGTAAACGATTTGTATGATACTCTTCTAAATTTTGAATTTATGTTTTAGTATTTCTTATTAGTATTTTGAATCTCATATAACAACTATCACAAATAAACTTGGAAACTTTGTCTTTTGACAAATCTTTTTGTATAACATACGGTGTTATTATAATTAATGAATATTTGGTAAAACATAGTATTTCGCATAGTAAACATATCGTAAGAATACACGTATTCTCATTTGAATTGAAAACATGTATGAAAAATAAATGAATATATTTTTAAACTATAATAGAGATTTTCACAACATTACCAATATTTAATATTTTACCTCTCTATATATAAAGGTGTTATTTATAAAAATAAGAAAAGGGAAATAGAAAATGTATATTTCAATATTCATTTTTTATTAAGTAGCGTATCAACACCAACTTTATGTTAATCGTAATTACATTTTCAAAGACTCGATGCACTTTCAAAATTAAAATCATATTTCAGTAAAACCAATAAAAGTTATATTGTTATTTATTTTATCACTTTTCTTTTCCTTGAACCTTTTTAGTTTTTAACCCTTTCTAGACTTCTAGTTCATGTAAAAACCAGTAACAAAATTGGTATGCCTCTGACGTGGCAATTTAACAACCATCTCCACATCACATGTCATGCTCTAATTGGCTGATTCTTCCATCTGGCAATCCATACTCGTCACTGCAACTAAAATCTCATGTCCTTATCGGTCAACAATAAAATTACTTCATCTAGCTTGACCAATCAAATTCAAGAAAATTAAGAAAAAAAAACTAAATTTAGAAAATAAACGCAATTTTTAGGTAGATTTGGAGTAGGATAAAATCATGTGCCTCATGGCAATTTTCAGTAATTTCTTTCAAACTGAGAGGTTATTTTTGGTTACGTATTTTAGCCCCTCCCCAGGACCCCAGCTATATATAATACCAATCTTTACATAGACATTGATATATATGCAAGTTCTGATCCGCCGTCCAGAGGCTCTCTCACAAACACCCCTCTCAATTTTCGCTCCAAATTAGGAAAAAATAAAAAATAAAAGTTTCGATTTTGAGTTCTTATTTTGATTCAATTGTGATGAATTCATCATACTGAAACAGAAATCGGATCGATTTACTTGTTTCGCGTTTCAATCTCCTCGAGCCTTGAATTAATCGGAATTTATTGGTGATTTATAGGTATTCTTTCCAGATCTTGGTTATTTGAAGCTTTTTTTTTATTAATGCATGCTGTTGTGTTTGGTGATGTGATATTTTTTGAATTCGATTTATGTGTTTGTGTTTGAGATTGTGCTGATCGCTGATGTTTGAGCTACAGATCTCTCTCGCTTTTGTGTTAATTCGTGTGTAATAAGTGTTTGCATGTGTTTATTTACATGTATATACTGAATTTTCGTGTATGCTGTTCTGATTTGTGTGTAATTTGCGTACTGCATCAGGCTAAATCTGTTAACCACTAATTAAATATTTGCATTCGATTTTTGTCAAATCACGGATTTATGAGTCCAAGCAGTGTCCTATGTGTGTCTTGATAGATATATGGATTTATGAGTTGAATTGATTTTCTCGTGTGATGTGTCGTGAGTTTTGAGTGGGAATCTTAAGGTTTTGCAGAATATGTGGATCTGTGAATTTCTGCAATTTTTTTGGCGTTTTTGATTTTGCATATGGATCTCAAGATTTCTTATTTAAAACTAATTTGATTATATTATTTGTGACACATGTTGATTATTCAAACTAAAATAATTATTGGTTAATGATTTTGCCGAACTTTTGTTAAGAGTTAGTTAATAATTAAAGGTTTGATCTTTTTTGCCACGTTGAAGTTTTCCTCAATAGTAAAATTGAATGGTTGTAAAAGTATGTGAAGTTAGTTGTTTAGTCTTTGTGGGGTATTGGCATCAATGGTTAAAACGATTAAAGATGGCAGTAATTGGAGGTATCCATACTTATTTGTGTGATTATTACTTCCAATGGGAATCTGAAGAAGAAAACATGAAAAACACTAGAAGAGGAGATATGACGTGGTTGGAGTAGAAGATAAATGTTTAATAAATTGAACAAGAGGTGAAAGTCGTCTATTTTCCCCCTCTAGGTATATGTTTGTTGGTGTGCATGTAAATGTGTTATCCATAGGTGCGAGATATTGTTATTGGAATGATATTATTATTGATATTTGGCTGAATTTTGTGTTTTTGCAGTCTTTGCTGTTGAAATGGCATCAACAGCTGGAGCCACAGGATGGTTGAGGGGAATAGTGAAAGCTGTTCCATCTGGTGACAGCTTGGTGATAATGGGGAACACCAAAGCTGAGATTCCTCCGGAGAAGACTATCACTTTGTCTTCTCTAATGGCCCCTAAGTTGGTATGTTCAGTTTATTGGATACATTGTGTCTTACCTTTTGGTTGGACTGAGCATTTGTCTGCTTTCCTGTCTGCATGAAACTTTATGTTCTTGTCTAAGTTGGTATGTTCAGTTTATTGAATGGTTATAATTTTGTGAACAGTTTACTCTCTTATTCAGCTTTGCTGTTCTTAGAATATTTGTGTGAAATTGTGTGCCCCTGATATTTCTTTGGTATATGTACTCCATAGTTGTCTTGATAGCTGTTGTGCTTTTACTAATGTTCCTTTTATTTTGTAAATTTAGCTTGAGATAGCTGTTTAAATGTGGCTGGATTGGTTTTATGATTGATCCTTCATGTGATGTGTGTGGGATAATAAAGTAGTATTTATTTTACTCTTGTTTTCGTGGTTCTTATGTTTCTTTTGCCATTTATAGGCCCCCCGCAGAGGTGGTGTTGATGAGCCGTTTGCATGGGAGAGCAGAGAATACTTACGGAAGCTTTGTATTGGAAAAGTATGAGTTACTTCGGATTTGTTTGTCCCAAAATGAAGTTCTTTACTATCACATTAAATGTCATAGTCTATTGAAAAGTTACACCCTGAAATTATTTGTTATTCTGCAACTTAGGAGGTAACTTTCAGAGTGGATTACACTGTACCAGCCATCAACCGGGAATTTGGCTCTGTTTTCCTTGGAGATAAGAATGTGGCTTTGCTTGTCGTCGCTGCAGGCTGGGCTAAGGTTTTCTATTTTATATTTATTTCTCATTTGAAGTGCTAGTGTTTTCATTTGGTTTATGCTTTGCATCACATATTTTCCCTTTATCTAATGCAGGTTAGAGAACAAGGTCAACAGAAAGGAGAAGCCAGTCCCTTCTTAGCAGAGTTGCTACGTCTTGAAGAACAGGCCAAGCAGCAAGGTCTAGGTCGTTGGAATAGGGTCCGTATGCTTTCACTTATGAATGAGTTCCTTTATTTACCAAGGAGTTATGTGGCATTAACTTTTATCATTACTTGTATTTCAAGAGAATTAATACTTGACCTTGTGTCTTCAGGATAATTTTGATATGTTTTATTTTATTTGATGTTTTTATGTAGTACTTTTGATTCAGAAGATTAAAATAATATTCCTGGTTTTTTATTGCTGGATTTAGGTGCCAGGTGCTTCTGAGGCTGCCATTAGGGACCTACCTCCTTCAGCCGTTGGTGATTCTGGTAATTTTGATGCTATGGCTCTATTGGCCACTAAGAAAGGTAGCCCGTTGGAGGCTATTGTGGACCAGGTTCGTGATGGAAGCACAATTCGTGTTTATTTGCTTCCAGAATTTCAGCATGTTCAAGTGTTCGTCGCAGGGATCCAGGTATCGATCAATCCTTACTGGCAGAGTTTCACTACTTCGATTTTCCATGCTTTTCCCCCTAAATTTTGATACTATCCGTTTTAATTTTCTCAACCAGTCTCCATCTGCGGGTAGAAGGGCTGCATCGGAAGCTTTTGTTGGAACTGAGGTAGCCTCTAATGAACAAAATGGAGATTCCGCAGCTGAACCGCGTGCTCCCCTAACATCTGCACAAAGGCTAGCTGCTGGTTCAGCATCTATGGTTGAAGTTCCTGCAGATCCATATGGGAAAGAGGCCAAACATTTCACTGAGATTCGTGTGCTGCACAGAGATGTGAGTATATTTAGTAGCACTGAGTTTTTTTTTTAAAAAAATAAAAATAAAAATGCTTAGGTCTCTGATATATCTGTGATGGGGTGGGTTACAGGTCAGGATTGTATTGGAGGGTGTTGACAAATTCAGCAATTTGACTGGTTCCGTGTATTATCCTGATGGTGACTCAGCAAAGGACTTGGCATTGGAGCTTGTTGAAAATGTAAGTCATTTCATAATATCAGAACACTTGAGTCTTTTTGGAAAATGTATGTTAAATTAGCTTATGATCCGAAGTGAGCCCTTTCTTTCCTCCACTCTTTCCTTTTCTAAGCTCCCCTTGTGTGAAAAGAGATGATTATGCTGGTTAGTGTCTCACAGCATTCCTCAATGTTATGATGCTTAGGGTTTGGCTAAGTATGTTGAGTGGAGTGCCAGCTTGCTGGAAGATGAAGCCAGACGGAGGTTGAAGAGCGCTGAACTCCAAGCAAAGAAGTCCCGATTAAGAATCTGGACTAATTATGTTCCACCTGCGACTAACTCAAAGGCCATTCATGACCAGAACTTTACAGGAAAAGTGAGCTGTTTGTACTCGTGTTAGTGTTGGCCTCTTTTTTTTTCTGGACATTCTTCACAAATAACTTACTTTGGAATTTTATGCAGGTCATTGAAGTTGTAAGTGGGGATTGTATTATTGTTGCTGATGATTCCTTGCCGTTCGGAGATCCATCTGCAGAGCGACGAGTCAATCTTTCAAGTATAAGGGGCCCTAAAATGGGTAATCCTCGTAGAGATCAAAAACCTGACCCCTATGCCCGTGAAGCGAAGGAATTTCTGAGAACACGCTTACTTGACCGTCAAGTATGGTTCTTATTTTTGTTCATTTTATTTCCTGTGCTCAAATACTATAATATTGAAATCATGTGCGTCTGTTCAGGTGAATGTTTCAATGGAGTATTCCAGAAATGTTAGCATGGCAGACGGACCAGCTGCCGTGCCTGGGTCCACAGATACAAGGGTGATGGATTTTGGATCCGTATTCCTTGTTAATCAATCTAAGGATGGGGATGCTGCTGCTTCCGGAGCAGCCAGCCAACAAACTGGGGTAAATATTGCTGAGCTTTTAGTTGCTCGTGGGTATGCAACTGTTGTTAGGCACCGAGATTTTGAGGAGAGATCCAATCATTACGATGCCCTCCTTTCTGCTGAATCACGTGCAATATCTGGGAAGAAGGGTATGCATTCTGCCAAGGACCCTCCCGTGAGGCATGTAACGGACTTGATAACGGTTAGTTCTACTCAATGTTGAATGGATAATAAGTCTTTTCCTTTAAGGCGTCAGATACTTATTTAGATTGATGAATGTTGATCAAAATATATGATGAGAATATGAGATTTTGGATTAGGATTAAATGTGTAGTTCATATGGTTATTTGAGTGATATACTAGTTAAAGTTCTATCAAATGTGTAATTTGATTGTTACCTATATGGATTAATATGTCCCGTCTAATTTATCATTAAAAAAAATTCTCATAATATAATTTTGATTTAAATTATAATATATGATATAAAATAATAGGTCGAAATGGTCAAAATGTTGAAAAGTTTTAAGCGCAAGAGTGAGATTATTTCATCCACATCATAGGTGGGATGAGTTATCCAACAATAATCTCGTATCATACCGAGCTTAGGTTTTACCATGGGCCTTCGTCATTAAAAGTAAACATGTGATTAGGTTGGATATTTTAATATATGCAACCTAGTCAAAAGAAGTAAACAAGCCTTAGGTGTTGTTATTGTGGGTGATGCATGTTAAATGACTGAAGCATGTAAATTTACTGGTTGTGCATTGTTTAAACATGCAGGCTAATGCAAAGAAAGCAAAGGACTTCTTACCATTTTTGCAACGCAATAGGAGGATGTCTGCTGTTGTCGAATATGTATTCAGTGGACATAGATTTAAACTAGATATTCCTAAGGCAACATGCAGTATTGCTTTCTCTTTATCTGGGGTTAGATGTCCTGGCCGTAATGAGCCTTTTTCAGATGAAGCCATTGCATTTATGAGGCGGAAAATAATGCAGAGGGATGTGGAGGTAGTGTTTTTTTCTCTCATCCTAGTTCTCTGTTGTGCTTTTATATATCTAACCGTTATACTGCTCTTGCATCTAGATTGAAGTAGAAACTGTTGATAGAACTGGAACTTTCTTGGGAACCTTATGGGAGTCCAAAATCAATGTGGCAATACCACTTTTAGAAGCTGGCTTGGCGAAGCTTCAAACTTTTGGCATCGATAGGGTCCCAGAAGCTCATTTGCTGGTTCAAGCTGAGCAGTCTGCTAAACAGAAGAAGTTGAAGGTGAATAAACAAGACATTTCTTTTAAAGTCCTCTGCTTGTATGTGCTCTTTGCTAATATTCTCTATCACAGATATGGGAGAATTTTGTTGAGGGAGAGGAAGTTCCTAATGGTTCAAGTTCAACAGTTGAGAGAAGACAGAAAGAGGAGTTTAAGGTATGTGGATCATCATGCAGGTATTCTTACTTTATATGTTTTGTTCTGTTTCTGTAGGATACTCATGAATAATTATTATTTCTCAGGCTGTGGTTACCGAAGTTTTGGAAGGTGGTAAATTTTATGTTCAGTCAGTTGCTGATCAGAAAGTAGCTGCTATACAGAAGCAACTTGCTTCTTTAAACCTTCAAGAAGCTCCTATAATTGGTGCCTTCAATCCTAAAAAAGGGGATATCGTTTTGGCTCAGTTTAGTGCTGATAAATCTTGGAACCGTGCAATGGTAAGATACCATGCATTAATTTTCTCTTTATATCTGTGGGGAAGATAGTATTGCAACATTGTGATTCATTTATTATGTGACATGAGTTAGAGGGTGTTTGGCTGAACTTATAAGCTCTCCAAAACATATTTAAGATGTTTGAGAGATTATAAGCTCTCTAAAAGTGTGTGTAGTTTTTTCTCCTAGATTGTGATTTAGGAGCTTGAAAGCTGTTTTTGAAAAAATTAAGAAGATCCCAACTATTTTTAAAAAATAAGATCTTATTTTAACATTATCCTTTAAATAAGCTCCAAAAACTTGTGTTATGCAAACACGTCTAACATCTTATAAGCTCCAAAAACATATTGTCGGATCTTTTAAATAAGCTTAGCCAAACACCCTCTTAGTAATTGGTTTTTAAGATCAAATTTATTGGTCAATGCGGTTTTAGTAACTTTGCAAATCATGATTCTATCTTTCTAATTATGTAGATTGTGAACGCTCCTCGTGGTGCTGTGGAATCAGCAGATGACAAGTTTGAAGTGTTTTACATCGACTATGGAAATCAAGAAATCGTTCCCTACAGCGAATTGCGTCCTCTTGATTCTTCGGTATCCGCTGCCCCTGGCCTTGCTCAGCTTTGCGGTCTGGCATTCGTCAAGGTTCCGGGCTTGGAAGATGATTATGGTCAAGAAGCGGCCGTTCGATTGAGTGATCTCCTATTAAGTGCTCCAAAAGAATTTCGGGCTGTGATAGAAGAAAAGGACACATCAGCTGGAAAAGTGAAAGGTCAAGGAACTGGAACCATATTTTTGGTTACTTTGATTGATCCAGAAGCTGAAATGAGCATAAATGCAACTATGCTACAGGTATAGTCTACTATCATCTCATGTGTTTTGGAAGTATTTCTCTTTACTTACCCATACTAAAAGCTTATAATTTTCAGCTATCTATTTCATATCAACCACGATATTTTACATCCAATTAATTATATTCATTAACCCCAGACTTGGTTTATCTCTATTTAGAGGGTATTTGGCCAAGTTATAAGCTCTTCAATACATCTTATGACATGTTTTCAAGGGCTTGTAAGCTCTCCTAAAGTGTTTAGCAATATTTTTTAAAATCAAAAAGATAAGCTCCTTAAATACTACTATCATCTTAGAAGTTCCACCATATCTTTTGATCCAAGCACTTCAACAATTTTTTCTCAAAATAAGATTTTAATATCTGATAAGCTGTGAAACCATCTCATTTCGATGATCTTTTAAATAAGCTTTAGCCAAACACACCCTCTTAGTGGAAAGAAGACATTTTGTTCGGTATATGCACATTAATTAGTTTCTCTGCTACATTCCTTATACGACCTAACGTGCGTCGTGTAAACTTTTTCAGGAGGGACTTGCTAGATTGGAGAAAAGGCGTAGATGGGAACCCAAGGATAGGCAGCTGGCTTTGGATGAATTGGAGAAATTCCAGACAGAAGCTCGAGAGAAGAGGCTCGGGATGTGGGAGTATGGAGACATTGCATCCGATGATGAGGACGCACCTCCCGCCAGGAAAGCTGCTGGAAAGCGGTAAAAGACTTGCTTTTCTGCAGCCTGTAACAATACTAGCGGCATTGCTCTCGATTACCAGCCGGTCTGAGTTCAACTACAGGCACATTATGTTTTTTGTTATAGAGTAACATAAAATTAAGTGAAGGCCGATACTGTTCCAATTTTCTCTTGTAACTTATAAAACTCGGCCATTAGACGGTTGTTGGTAGGTGAGGAAACAATTTTGTTCTATTTGTTTTTTTTTTCTTTATTTGTTTTCTAATTTACAGACTCATAATAAGGGTGGTCCAGAACTTGTCTTGAAACTTTGTTTTGTCTCCTCCTTTCAGGAAATAATTTTTGCTTAATTTGCTTGGTTTACATATATCAGCAAGTTGCCCGAGCACCAAGTTCATTGCCATAGGGGTTTTTTTTCTTGTTTTTAATTTTTGCATTTTACATTTTCCTACTTTTTTTTTAGTTAAACCTATTTTTCTTGAGCAAGTCTCTTGTGAGACGGTATAGATCCGTGAGATGGACCTCCTTAGGGCTCCGTCTTGAGAACATGAACCATGAAAATAAATTTAAAAATAATAATGAACCATGAAGAAACAAAAATAAACCCTAAAAACATGAACCATGAAGAATAAACCCGAAAAACAAAAATAAACCCAAAAATAAAAATAAACCCTAAAAAAACTAAAAATCCTAAAAATCCAAATCAATTAAAAATAAACCAAAAAAAAAAAAATAAACCCTAAAAAACCAAATATAAACCTTAAGAAAAATAAAATCTGAAAAAAAAACCCTTTAAAACTTTGTGTAAGGGCTCTGTCTCACGGATCTAAATCCGTGAGACCGTCTCACGCAAGTTTTTGCCATTTTTCTTTTGTGGGTGTGTGCAAGTAATAATGCTTGTGGTTGAGAGCTTCTACTTCTCTTAATCGAAATAATAAAATTGGATTGATTTTTGAAAGTTCTTTTGTAAAATGCCACCTGAATGCTTGCCAACATAGTTTATTTTTCAACTAAGAGGCTAGGCCTTCAACCGGAACCGGTCTCTAGCACCCACAAAACCGGACATGTGGCTTAACTCTTTGTGATGGTGTAAAAATATACTTTTTTTTTTCTCTCGAAATGATAGAATTTATATAACCAGATCCAAATGCCGAACTGGGAGTAAAAAGTACAGGCCTACGGGCCACCCAACACCTCCTTGACATCACATATTAATCCAAGGGGGGAAATTACAAAGCCAATCATGGCAAACAAAACAACATGAAGCGGCAAAGAATCGCTAATCTAACACAAGCGGTTTACAATCAAAAACGAAGCAACGAACAAATAGCTATCGAAGAGATTACATAGAAAAATGTCTTCGGCTATTGTCAAAGAGAAACCAAAGAGCCCCACTGTTTAATCTTTCAAAGAATATCCTCATCATCAATTTTGATTACAACTCTTCTCCAACCCGCTTGTGAGGCACGCACAAGAGCAAAACGAATGGCCATCAACTTATCCTCCACTGGATTGAAAAGACCATCCCTAGAGACCTTCCAAGCTCTGAGTATCACCCCCTTATCATCAACAGTCACCCCCCCAAAACTAATAAGATTCCCCTTGGAAAACGCTGCACCGACTGATTAGTACATCATCCCTACAATAGGAACAAATAACCCCTTCTTCAAGGCCACCTCTTGCTTCCCCACCTCCTGAAATTTTTTCCACTCAAGCACAACCCCATCCACAATCTCCTGCTTTGATTTCCAGATCTTTTGGAAGACCCAAAGATTTCGAGTCTTCCACAACCACCACAAAATATAAACAGACAACTCCACCCTATCCTTCAACAACTTACCCCTCTGCCTAGCACAAATATGTATCCACCACAAGTTAAAGGAAGCTTGTTGAGACTGAATATCATCCCAGCAGACCAGACTGAGCTTCCAAACCAACATAGCCCTCGGACAAGAAAAAAACAGACGATCAATAGATTTAGCAACTTCACCACACATGCAACAAATATTATCAACATCCACCTTTTTAGAGATCAAATTGACAGCAACATGAACCAAGTTATGAACACGTTTCCAAACAAAGAACTTGAGCTTTCTTTTAACATTGAGCTTCCACATGTTATTCCACACCGCAGGCATGACACAACTATTAACACTAGTTTCAGGCACATCCTCCAAGAGCAACTTTCGATGAGTCAAAATTTTATAGGCAGAGTTGACTGAATAAATCCCATTAGATGTAAAGTGCCAAATCAACTTGTCTCTCTGGCCCTCCTAAGGTATAGGGAACTTAAGGATTAACTCAACATCCTGACTGCAAAATAACTCAAGAATAAGAGCTTCATTCCAAGCCAAACCATCAACATTCATTAATTCTCTAACCCAAAACACATTACAATCCCCATTATTCCACAATTGAGGTTTGAAAGAGGGCAGATTTGGAAGCCATGGGGATTTTCAAATCCTAACAGATTTACCATCCCCAATTTGGTATCTAATTCCCAAAAATAAAGTATCTCTAGCCTTAGCCCAACACCTCCAAAGCCAAGATTCATTATCCTTAACAGAAGCAGCTGCTAGGCCACCAGTTGGAAAATATTTAGACTACCATTTTACTCATAAGTAGATTTGGATGAGTCACAACTCTCCAAAGCTGCTAGCAACTAAAGCCAGATTAAGGTCCTGAAAATTTTTAAAACCCAGCCCACCCTTCTCTTTGACAGCACACAACTTATCCCAACTAGCTCAATGAATTTTGTTCCTCCCTTACCCCAACTGACCCCACCAAAAGTTGGAAGACAACTGACTCAAAATTTTACAAATCCAAGCAGGGAGAAGGAACACAGACATAATGTAATTGGGAAGAGCATTCACCACAGATTTAAGAAGAACTTCCTTCCTAGGATTTAAAAAATTATTCTTCCAATTATGAATCCTACTTCTAGCCACCTCCACAACATAGTTAAACACGTCCTTTTTAGATCTACCAATAACTATGGGCATGCCAAGATATTTAGCATTACAGTGCTCTTGAATCCCCCCCTCCCAAAATCTGACAAATATTAACCTAACAATCCCCCTCAATTTTCTTGCTAAAGAAGCAAGAAGACTTATCAAAATTCACCAACTGGCCAGATGCACCACAATACCTATGTATAATCTCTTTAAGAATTCTAGCTTGTTGAACATTGGCTTCACAGAACAAAATAGCATCATCCGCAAAAAAATAAATGGGAAACAGTAGTAGCATTTTTACAGATTTTGACACCCTTGAGGAAAGAAGACTTACATGCCTGATTGATAAGACTAGAAAACACTTCAGACAGGATGATGAATAAATAAGGCGAAATAGGATCACCTTGCCTAATACTTCTAGAAGGAGTAATAAAACCACAAGCTTGGCCATTCAGATTAAAAGAAAAAGAGACAGATTTAATACAAGCCATAATCCAATTCACAAAAATACTGTCAAAGACTATTTTTAACAAAACAGAGGCCAAAAAACCCCGGAATTGGGATATACAAAACTGCCGCTTTACTCAAAAAAGAAAAAGGGTAGAGAAAAAAACCCAACTTGCGCGTACATCCTCATATTTTTTTTGCTTATTTTGATTGTTTTGCTTTCTCGATTCAATAAGGTTCCCCAAATTTATCCATAATTTTGGCCCATTTTGATCCTTTTCCTTTCTCGATTTGCCTTATTGAAGATTTCCCTAATTTATCCATATTATTTAGCTTATGTTGATTCTTTTCCTTCTCGATTCAAGGTTCCCCAATTTTATCCGTAATATCTTTTACTTATTTTGATTCTTTTTCTTTCACCGCAGTTAAGGTTAGCCATTAAGAGTACCATTTTTGGTGTGTGTTGGCAGATACTAGGGGTGTCAATCGTGTTGTATTTCGTGTTCACGAGTCGTGTTCTCGAACCACGGGTATTACAGTGTCCGACACAAACACGACTCGTTTATGACACGGTAACCCGAACCCGACCGCGACCTATTACGAAAAACTTATATATTTTAAAGTTGACACAAAAAAATAAAAAAATTGGAGAAAAAGCTGAAATTACAAATAAAAATTACATTATATGTTAAAAATTATTAAAAATGCATTTAATAATTTTTTCATCATCATATAACCAACTAAAACATCACAAAATATTAAAATAATATGTCACTATAAAGTTAAATGGTTACATATCAAACGTGTCGACACGGGGTCGGCTGACCTGATCTATTTATTTTATGTGTTAACCGTGTCCGACCTGATTTTGACCCGAACATATTATGGGTTGTACCTGTACCTACTAAATTCGTGTTAGGTTCGTGTCGGATTATCGTATCGTATCACAAATTGACGCCCCTAGCAGAGACGAAAGGACATTGGCCTATGTGGGCACTATGCCCCATGAGAATTTTTTTTATTTTTAAAAAAAGGTATTTTTGTTAATTCATTTCATTACTTAAATAAAAATTAAAGAAAAAAAAAAGAGCAATTGACTAGTAAATCCAATTCTTCAGGAGGAGCCACTAGCCTTTCACGCCATTGCACAAAAAAAAGCATTCAATGGAAGAAAATTGCATCCATATGCCTATGCATGAGATTGAACGAAGTCAAGGAGGAGTGGTGGATTCAACTCATAACCACACAATTTATGTATTAAGGCTAAACCCTTTCACCTTATTATCATGAGATTTAAATTGAATGATAATTGAATTATATTTAGAGCTTATGTTATCAAAGTATATATTAATTAATTTTGTATAGTTTGTTGTTTCTTCTCTATTGATTTAACTTCTTTGTTATATCATTGGTTATTATATGAATTATTAGGGCTACTTTTTGTAATTTATTATAATTTATAGTTCCTGCATAATTGTTTGCTTATGTTGTATTAGTTTCTATTTATGTTTTTCCGCATGGAACAATTCTTTAAAAGAATGTAACCTATTATGGGTTATACATGTACATGCTAATTTCGTGTTAGGTTTATGTCGGATTATCGTATCGTATCACAAATTGACGCCTTTAGCAGAGGCAAAAGAACATTGGGGCCTATGTGGGCACTATGTCCATGAGATTTGTTTTTTAAAGAAGGCATTTTTGTCAATTCATTTCATAACTTAAATAAAAATTAAAGAAAAAAATAGCAATTAACTAGTAAATCCAATTCTTCAGGAGGAGCCACTAGTCTTTCACGCCACTACACAAAAAAAAGCATTCAATTGAAGAAAATTGCATCTATATGCTTATGCATGAGATTGAACGAAGTCAAGGAGGAGTGGATTCAACTCATAACCACACAATTTGTGTTAAGGCTAAACTCTTTCACCTTATTGTCATGAGATTTAAATTGAATGATAATTGGATTATATTTAGAGCTTGTGTTATCAAAGTATATATTAATTAATTTTGTAGAGTTTGTTGTTTATTCTCTATTGATTTAACTTCTTTGTTGTATCATTGGTTATTATATAAATTATTAGGGCTATTTTTTGTAATTTATTATAACTTATAGTTTATGCACATTTGTTTGCTTAAGTTGTATTAGTTTCTATTTATTTTTTTTCCCATGGAATAATTCTTTAAAAGAATGTCACCTATTATCGAGGAATCATCCTCATTAGTGAATGCACATTCAATTGTTCAACTTTAAGCACCACCAAGTCAAAATAAAGTATTATCAAGTCAAAACGCTTTTGAGGTTGATTTGAAAAATCTTCCAAGTGATCCAGAATTATGACCTAACATAATGAACTATCCATCTGATTTAATTGAACGGGTGCGTAGAACTTACTTATTAATAGGTCTGTGTTAGCCACGTGAATGTAATCATGATTCTCATGCTTATATACATTTGTGGCAAGTTGGTGGTGCGCATAGCAGGTGGAGATTGCACGAGGGAAGAGAGAGGTGTGGCTTGTAGTTGAGATTGCAGGGATAAGAGGAGAGAGATATCTACACCGTGTAAGTCAAGCGGCTACGATAATCTAGAGGGGGTGAATAGATTATCTCTATCTTTTCGATTTCGCCTATTTTTCGAACCAAATGCTCAAACACAATAATAAAGGTGCGGAATGTAAATAACACACGTCGATTTAAAGAGGTTCAACCCACCTAGGGCCTAATCCTCTACCACCCCAATATATCCGGGATGGATTTCAAAAAGAAAAAGATTTTATTAATTTACCACAAATTAATACAACACCAACTTACAACAACATCTTGAAGAGCACCACACTCTTCTTCAACAACACCTTTGAGATTACCACAATCTCTTCTTGAAGATTACCACAATCTCCTTTGAAGATTACCACAATCTTCCTTCAACGGCACCTTGTGAAGATTACCACAATCTTCAACCTTGAATAATACCAAATTCTTCAACACCTCAATAAGAAGATCACCACAATCTTCTTCACCTATCACCTAGATCATCCAAGTGTGTTCTTACCAAAGAACACTCACAAGGATATCTTGTGTTTGAATGATAACCAAAAATCAAGATTACAACTCAATAATGAATAATACAATTTGAGTGCAAGGTGTAATCAAGAATGGCCTAGACCTCAGGATGTGAAAGTGATAAGCTAGGAAAATTTACAACAAGAATAATAACAATGAAAGACCAAGTATTTGCTTGAAGTGTATCTTGTTGTGTTGTATCTCAATTGTTGTATTGGTTGCTCCAAAACTTCCTCTATTTATAGGAGATGATTGATCAAGCATAGGCTCCTCTTGGGGATTGAAAATCTCTGAGAAAAATACAATTAAAATCAAGAATATAGTCTGTTAGAAATCAATCCCACATTTTAAGGAAATGTGTCTGTCAAACGGTCATATTTTTGTCTTTGTCAATACACAAGGCGACCACCGCATTTAAATAAGAGAAATAAGAACACTTTGAAAATTTCAACAGTATGACCGGCCGACATAGGCTTCACCCGACGACGCCGACGGCCGACGACTGCTTGTTTTACTTGTCTCATTTTCTGTTTCTAAAAACATCTCCAGTGTACGGGTTGCCCTATAGAGGCGACCGATCGACCACGAGATGAAATGTTGTCCAATTTTTGTCGAAAATAAAACTCAAGAAATACTCCGAAAATTCAATAAAAATATTTTAAACCAATCGGGAGTATTTAGACAACATTTAGAGATCTTGTTTAGGAGTAAAAACCCATTGATATAAAATCATTAAAAGTGTTGTCCATTGTTATTGTTAGGAATTTTATTGTTTAGATTTTGATGAATGCCATGTAAAACTTAGAATAGAAAGTTGGCACCCCAATTCTTGGCTGTAAAATGTATTGTAACAATTAGAGTGGCCAAGCCGAGTTAAGTCGGCCTACGCCCTAACATGCAAGAAGAAACCAAGACCGGAAGGAAGACTTTCTTTGTGAAACAAATTGAATATGGCAAAGAAAGAGTGAAGACGGGAACTCTCTTGAAGAAAACGGTGAGATGCGGATGAGTGGAGCATCGGTCAAGTCAACTCAAGAAAAGCCAAGTCTCAAGTTGAAGTGATGAAGAGTCATCCATGATTGGAAGTCGACTCTAAGTCACCTGGGGAAAGCAAGGAAATGCGGTCAAGTCGAGATAATTGTAAAAGAACCGTTGCCGAAATCAAGAGATTTACTTAAACAAGTAATATCTCCATACCACCTTTCTTGGAGTGCTCGATCCCGAAGCGTGCAAAAGGAATGAACCAATGGGAAGCACTACACCGTGTCGAACTCGAAAGGTGAAAGAACAATTCATACGAGGAAATGGCAATTCCAAGGATCGCAACAAGACAAGCCAACGATTAAAGTGACTTTAAAAAATAAGCTATCTCTTCAACGGGCAAATTTTTGAAAGATCACTATATAAGGCGAGGAATGACTCGAGAGAAGGTTACAGAACCACGAACATTCAAGAAATCAATAAAAGTACAACCGAAATACTCTCAAATCATTCAAGATTAATCCTCAAGCCTACATTACGAAGTACATCAATCCAACACCTACCGTGAAGGAAAGAGAACTTCAATCGGTTGAAGAGGAAACTTTTGAAGAAAAGGGGTCTACATTCCACGAAGGATTGTAGGAAGGTTCAAGGTCGAACCAAGTCTCAAGCTTTTGGAGGGCTTCGTGATCAAATCCAAAGAGTTTGAGCTAGTGAGTCATGTAGCAAAGCGCACCCTGTGAAGAAGGCCGAGTCGTGCGAGAAGCCGGTGAGTGATCAAGGCGTCTCGGAGATCGAGTCCCAAAGGATCAAGTCAATCGTGTGATCAAGACTTGTATCCTGGGATTACCACTTTGTATACTTGATCATTACCTAGTGGATTCCTCCAGGAGTTGGAGAAGAGAGGAGTAGAAGAATTACCCCATCTTCGAACCTCTATAAAAACTTTATTGTGTCATTTACTTTTCAAAGACTTTAATTCTTGCATTTTAACCGCTTATATCTGCTAATAAATCCGCTATCCACTTGATAATTTATAAGTACTAAATCAAGCTTTAAAATTGCTTAATCAAGCTTAAGGGTGTTAAGTCTTCCTTCCGTAAAACAAAACTACATTGAGTTAATTTAGAATCAACAATGAGTTATTCCATCAACAACTCAATTTGAGTGCATTGAGAGACTAACTCTCTTGATTGACTAAATCGATTGTCCATCTAGGACACACAGTAGAATCAACTCAGTATATTTAAAGGACTAAATCGAAAATTTGGTAAGGTTTATTCAACCCCCCTTCTAAACCTTACACTTACACCCCTTGGGACCTACAAGTGGTATCGGAGCGGTTGGTTCATTGAACCCTCCGCACCGGTTCTTAACTAGATCTCCAAACCTTTCAAAGTCTCGCTTTAGTACTTAAACCTTCAAAACTCTTTTTGCCATTAAAAGTTATTATCATGGAAGCAAATTTGACACGCATCCCTATGTTCACTATTGAAGAATTTGATGATTGGAAAATTCGTATGCGAGGCTCATCTATCAAAGATTACATGATGAGATGTGGATAGTGATAGAAGATGGGCCTCTGCAAATATTAAAGGTGAACACAAATGCGAAGAGTTGCACTGTGAAGGAGAAGAAGATCTTTGCTCCCGGACACATCATGGTTGAAAAACCAAGAACTCGAGTGGACAAATGATGACGAAAAAAGATATAACCTGGACAATGTAGCCAAGGACATCCTCTACAAAACCTTGGACAAAGCCATGTTCAATAAAGTCAAATCATGCAAACGGCCAAAGAAATCGGGACAAGTGACATTGATTTGTGAAGGCTCGAGCAAATCAAAGAAAACAAATTGTCGATGGTCTGAAAATTTGAGAACTTCAAAATGATCTCGGAGAGAACCTGGATCAACTAGACGCTTTCGGTTCACATAAATCACAAATGAGTATGCACTTGGAAAGGAATATACACGAAGGAAATGTGTATGAAAAACCTAAAAAGTCTTCCAAATGAATGGGAAATGAAGGTCATGGCACTGAGACATTCCATGGACCTATCAAAGACATCCAACCATGAGTTATTCTCGGACCTCAAAGCCTACGAGTTTGAGTGAGAAGAAAAGACCCGAGGAAGAGACAAAATGTACCCAAAACAACTGCTCTAATTGTCAAAGATGGGAAGAGAGGCGAGGTCAAAGAAGTCATTGACCCGAAGAAATAGCCCCGATGGTTAAGCGATTTAACAAGTTCTTTAACAAGAACTACAAGAGAGGAAAGGGTGAATCTTCCGGAAGACACTCGGCTCCTCCAAATCAAGGAAGATAGGCCAACCAAGAGAATGATCATCAAAAAATTGAGTATCAAAGGGTGACAATCCAAGAATGGAAAGAGGTGATCAAAAGGTTGAATATCTATCTTTGAATCAGACAACCAGGTCACTATGCCATTGATTTGTCCATATCCTGTAGTCAACAAATACGAGAGATGAAGAAGAAAGGAAGGTCTTGAGAGAAAGAAGACAAGAAAGGAAAAAGGCAATGATGGTCAGCAGAGACTCGAAACAAACCAAGTCAAGAGAGACACAAACATTGAGAGAAGCGGTGAAGGCGACTATTCAAGTGACTCGAAGAAGAAGCCCCGATCCGCTTGATGGCCAAAGAACAAGATCAACCTCGATCAAGAAGATGAGGTACAATCTAACTCAACAAACTCGGACACTAGTGATAGTGATCATGACACACACACTTCATCACCCACCGATCTTTATGATTCATTAGGCAAAATGATGAAAGATTTTGAACACATTAAATCCTCACACACACTATTGAATGAGGAAAACATCCTACTCAAAAGTCAAAACTCAAAGTCGACTAAGGAGCCGAGTACTCTAAGTCAAATAGTGATGATAATGAAAGTTTAAAAATTTAAAAATGCTAAATTAATAGCGAGAAATTGCTGCTATAGAAAAGAGGGAGAATGACCTCAAGAATGTTATTGCCTCATTCACTAAGGCATCTAAATCATTGGGCGATCTTATTATGAGTCAAAGAGAATGTGGAGACAAGACAGGCTTAGGATTTAATTCCTCGTGCTATGTCAAACCTCAAAATTAATTTTGGAAAAAGGATCTTCAAGCCATGAAGAGTCCGAAAAATCCAAAACTCTAAATGTTGCACACACATTCACTCCAAAGCACAATAATAAGCAAACTGGCTTGGTTACAAAGGAAAAGGAAAACGGCCGGATTGAGTGTCTTTGAAAGACAGTGAGAAGAGATTCAGTAAGTCCTCAAGAAACTCCAAACAGAAAATACTCTGTAAAGAAGAAGCGAGCTACCAAAAATCCTAGAAAACCCATAAAAGAAATACATATGATGGGAATGGTAGAAAATATCCAAGCCAAGCCGATTGGAATAATGTGAACTATCGGCAGGACTTATGGAATATAAGCCCAAATGGCAAATGCCTAGAACTCGGAAGGGCCATTCCAAAAGCATAAGAGCTTTCATCAAGACACATATGCACCTAGGCACTACACTCAAAGACACCACAATTACCCAAGGAAGGCGATTGCTAAAACATATGCAGGCATACGCAAAAAGAGAATTTGTATGAACCTAGAATCCCCAAGCAATTTGCCAGGATTAATTATGATTATGGCACGATAGATGGCAACCCCTTAGAGTCAAATCATTTGGTCAGGGTTGGTTGGATCATCTTACAATTCTAACCCCTCAGGACCCGGACAAGTATGGGTACCTAAAATTTAATTTCCTTGATTATTTCAAGTTGAAGTGATGCCGAGTGCCAAGGAACCTGGTACATGGATAGTGGTTTATTCCAAACATATGACAGAAATAAGAAAAATCTGTCAAAATTCAAGGAAGTTAAAGGAGCAAAAGTCATATTTGGAGGAAATGAAGCTCTGGTGAAATAAGAGGCATTGGATCCATCAAGAGGAATGGATTAGAAATCACGATGTTGCATATGTTGAAGGACTCAACTTCAACTTATGTCGATCGGCTCGTGACAAGGGCTACAATGTTGGATTTAACATGGGTATATGCCAAATCAAAGATGTTGAATCAAATGAAGTTGTCTTTGCCAAGGATGTAGACAAAAAATATGTATGTAGTGGATTGGTCAATCGCAACACCCAAAGACCTGTCTCTAGCAAAGAGCACAAAATTTGAATCAAGTTGGGCTGTGGCACAAAAAGTGAGTCACCTGAATTTCAAAACAATTAACAAGTGGCAAGACGTCATCTTGTAGAAGGACTTCCGGACTCGATACAAGAAGGAGAGTATATGTGATGCATGTCGGAAGGAAAGCAAATCAAGTCGTCATTCAAAGAAAAGACATGCCCATCCTCAACAAGAATATTGCATCTGCTATATGGATCTATTTGGCCCGATGGAACCAAAAAGATAAGTGGAAAGAAATACACCTTGGTGGTAGTAGATGACTACTCAAGATATACATGGACAATATTCATGTGTAAGAAGAAAGAAACTCTACAAAAACTACCACACGGTGATGAAGAGGATTCAAAACGAGAAGAGTCAAACCATTATCAAAATAAGATCGGATAGAGGAACTGAGTTTGTCAAAGGAATAATAACTCGATCTTGTATTGAGAATGGTATTGGTCATGAACTATCGGCACAAGGACTCCACAAAGAGAATGGAGTTGCGAAAGAAGGAAGAAATAAACCCTAAAAAAGAAGCGGCCAGACCATGTTAGGCGAAGCGGGGTTACCAAAAAGATTTTGGGGTCAAGCAATCAACACAACTTGCTACACCCAAAATGGATGTATGATAAAATGACATCCGACAAAGACTCCTATGAGATCGGGTGGAAGAAAACCAAGTGTTGCATATTTGAATATTTGGATGTAAATGCTTCATCCACAACAATGGCAAAGACAACCTAAAGGCTTTTGATGCTAAAGGCGATGAGGTATCTTCTTAGGATACTCAAATTAAAGCAAAGCCTACAGGATACTCAACAAAAGAACTATGGTTACGAGAGGAATCCATTCATGTAGTATTCGATGAGCCAAATGTAAATGGAGAAGACATTGAAGAGTCACCGATAAATGAATCATCCAACCATACGAAGAGTCCCTATCTTTGAAGCTAAAGCCGGAATTATCAATTGAGGAAGAATATGAGATAGTGAATCTCAAAAACAATGGAAAATTTGCGGCTAAGTGATAACGAGAGAGTGACCTCAACAACACAAACCGAAGTCGATCAATCCACTAACTTACTCCAACCTCGATGTAAGATGGCTAAGAGACCATCCACGAGAACTTGTCATTGGAGATATAAGAGAAGGTGTCAAAACAAGATCCGAACTCAACAAGAAGCTATGTTCACATGCTTCATCTCGCAAATAGAGCCCAAAGATGTGTCACAAGCATTGGGCGACACACATTGGATTCAAGCTATGCAAGAAGAGTCAATCGAGTTTGAGAGAACTAAAGTATGGGAATTAGTGCAAAGACCCATGCATCAAAATGTTATTGGCACCAAATGGGTATTCGAAATAAAATGAACGAGGAAGGCTCTGTGGGTAAGAAACAAAGCAAGACTAGTAGCCAAAGGATATTGCGAAGAAGGGGATAGATTTTGATGAAACATTTGCCCTGTGGCAAGATTGGAAGCTATAAGGATGTTTCTTGCCTATGCGGCTCACAAGAATTTCATTGTATATCGATGGATGTAAAAAGTGCATTCCTAAATGGTTTATTGGAAGAAGAAGTGTATGTTGAACAACCTCCAGGATTTGAGCGAGAAGACTCTTGGAGATAAGGTATACAAACTCAAGAAAGCCCCGTATGGATTGAAGCGGGCACCCGAGCATGGTATGATACCTTGTCACAATTCCTAACGAAAATGGATTCACAAAAGGAAAAGTAGATAGAACACTTTTCGAATTCAAGACAAGAAGAGTATTCTACTTGTTCAAATATATGTTGATGACATCATCTTTGGATCCTCAAACAAAGAGTCATGTGAAAAATTCTCAAACCTCATGCAAAGTAAATTTGAAATGAGCATGATGGGAGAGAGGCGACATTCTTCCTTGGACTCCAAGTGAAACAATTGGTGAAGGATGGAACCTTCATAAGTCAAACAAAATACACCGGAGATTTAATGAAGAAGTTTGGTATGGAGGAGAAGTCTTCGTAAAAATACCAATGAACACATCGATCAAATGGACATGGATGCGGATGGCAAGCCTCACAGTAGATCAAACAAGATCTGAGCACTTATTGGATCAACTGCTCTATCTCACAAAGAAGCGGGCGGACATCACCTTTGTTGTAGGTGTATGTGCAAGATTTCAATCTGCTCCAAAAGAGAGCCATATGACAAAATGACTAAGAGAATATTGAGATACTTGAAAGGAAGCCAAGAAGTAGGCCTATGGTATCCAAAGGAAGGTGGATTCAAGCTAATTGGCTATTCGGACTACGACTATGCTAGATGCGAGTTGATAGGAAGAGCACTTGAGGCACATGTCAAATGCTTTAGGAAACAAAGCTAATTTCTGGTTTAGCAAGAAGCAAAACTCAATAGCCACCTCTACAAATGGCGGAAATACATAGGCTGGGGCATTGTTGTGCCCAAGTCCTATGGATGAGACAAAGAGAGACTACGAAGTTGAAGAAAAAGAAATTCCAATCATGTGTGATAACACAAGTGCAATTGCAATCACTCAAAATCTGTGTTGCATTCAAGAACAAAGCATATTGATGTCGAGATATCACTTCATAAGAGATCATGTTGAAAGGAAGGACATCATCCTGGAATATATCTCAACCGATAAACAACTAGTGACATCTTCACAAAACCATTATGTGAGTCAAGATTTGAAGAACTCAAACATGAGTTGGGGTTAATTGAACTAAGCCGAGACACGGAGAATCAAAGAAAAGAAATGGAACAGAAAAAGGGGTGAAAAAGAGTGAAAACAAAAATCATTCGATGAAATCACCATGTCGGAAAGACAACTACACCGGAGTCACGGTGATAAATGAGTCACTAAGAGAATCTGTGAGAAGTAGAGTTAAATCGGCTAAGGGATAAAGTTTGAATAACTTATGAGCAAAGTGACAAAAACGCATCGTTTGACTAAGCGAGAATGTTTTAAGGAATACGTCGGATAATGATGATGTGTCTGGACATAAAAGCGCACACCAAGCTTATGATTGGATATAAATCTTTGCCGCATTAAATACGAGACATTAAATGCTCAATAGGCGTGCAAAATCCAAGCCGTTGATTTCGATCACATTTCAAAAATCACCCGCACGTCCTTTCATAAACCATATTTAAACCATTTTCATCCCTTTCTCTCTCACACTTCTAAAAACTGTTCATCTCTTTCTCTCAAAAGCAAAAGCAAAATACTCTCGAAGCCCTATCTATCTCCAAGTCAATCTCCAAGTTTTTCCTTGATATAATCCTGAAAAATGGCACCAACTTATGACTTTACCAAGTTAGGAAAACAAATCCACACCGGCTCTATGGTGGATTTCGGGAAATGGTGAAGCGGGGTCCGACGACACCCTAGTAAAGAAAATCGTTGAAAAGTTGGAAACGACCGGGCTAAAACCGTTTCTAACGTTAGAATATCCGATGACCTATGTGGAGGAGGTCGCACAATTCTCGTGAATGCTTTGAGATTCACGATGAAGGAATCAAGTCATCTTTCACGGAAAGCGGTGACTATCTCTCTGCGAGGATTTGGTGACCACCGCTCACTACCGGGAAGGAGCATCGAGAGATTAACGGCCGATGTAAACCTGGGCCGATGCTTGGAAAAAAATAGCCAAGCGACTTTTTTTGATAAAATAGTATATACAACAAACAAGAGAAATGCAAGGAGGATTATCACAAGTCATTGGACATAGTTGCCAAATGTATCGACATCAAATTTGGCGGCTTTGACCAATCAAAAAGGCAAAAGCTGATTGTAATGGCTGCAATCATCGAAGAAAAGAAGATAAAGCGGGCTGAGTTTGTCTCAGCAGTGACTCTGCGAGCGTGGGAACAAATACTTCAAAGAAGATGGCACATTTGGAGGATCCTAGGATATGGCTAGTGATTGGCCGGCTAATGGAGGTGAAAGGAGTCCCTCTTAGACATGGGAATGCATTCCATGTTAACAAGAGGATGTTCGAGCAAACCTCTCTGGCGCCTGAAGAGAGCTTACGCCAAGAGAGTCGACACCAAAGGTGAGGGGAATCAGTGACCCAAGATACAACTGTTTCCTCTCGGCCAAGAAAGAAAGCGCCCTGCGGTACCAGAAGATCACTTGCCCCTGCAAAGAAAGAAAACTAAACATGCTCCTGCCCCTGCAGTGAGTCACCTGCCCCAAGAGCCGTGTGTCCCCCCTGCCCTGCGGCGGTCGAGAAGGACTCACAAATACCTTCTCCGATCGTCAAAAAGAGAGAGAACCGAGAAGCCACGACGGCCTGCTCCTCGAGAAAGACACCAAGACGGCCCCGGCCGCCCCAAGACTCGAGGACACCTCTGAACCGTAAATCCCTCGGTACAAACTAGGAGACGAAGAAGAATCGTCAAGCGATCCGAATCGGAGAAAACAATGACTCGATTACCCGGCTAAGCGCAAATATCGGAGACTACTGGAGAAGTAGAGTCTCCGGATGTAGTTGATGAAAACCAAGTCTGGAAGCGTCGTGAGAGCGAAGACACAAACAGTAGTTCACACACACCGAAGCACTGAAAGAACACCTAGGCGGATAGTGATGTAATGATCCTATCTCCACCTTACCCCGGACATCCAAAATCGTCTGCGTGAGTGGAGGAAATGGAAGTTGAGTAAGTCCAGGGAACAGTTCCAACGGCTGAGTTCATAGAAGAAGAAGAGGAAGCTGTGAGCTTCCTTGGGTGACCATCGTACTCGGCAAAGATCGGATGAAGACAAGCTGCACGGACATCTGCCGCAGATATACAAGGAAAAAAGGAGAGAGAAAACGGCGGGAAGCGAGACACGTGAGAAGGCAAGCATCCGCCTATCTCGGCACCACACGAACACACACATCCTCTCCTTGATGTCTTCTCCGACAAAGACGAGGAGAAACCGGAGAATCTTCTGCCCCCACGTAAGAGTTGCAAATGCAGCAAGCATTGCACGAATCAAGAATCCTTCACGAGCAAAGACTAATGGAGGGACCAGGAGAGTCCTCCAAAACACAGCCGAAATCGATCCAATGGGAGTGGTTCACAAATAGCCACCGTTGTTGTTCTTCTTTGCCACTTCCTCACTCACTGAAGGCAATAAGGAGCCGGCGATGAAAGCGGGATAGTGGGGACCCCGAGCCAACCCTTATTGAAGGTGTGCTACCACACCGCCCCAATGGTGAACAATCAATCGAAAGCAGTAGGAGTTTGGAGACGAGTGACCCCATTCAAGTCACTCGGTGGTGCGCCCGGTGAGGAAACTCCTCCACCTGCGGCAAGGTCGGAGGATCTGCGGATGACTCCTACAACGAATCAAGGAGGCGAAGTAGAGAAAATACAAACACAAGAAGAACAACAAGTTGCCATCAACGAAGCTCGGACGATTGAGACTGTCTCGGTGAGTGCCAATACTCGAAGGCTAATGACATTCTTTGATGCGGTCGAGGCACATGAAGGAACGACCGGGAGTTAACACTGGGCGATGAAAGTGCAATCCATGGGGTTGAGACTCCAATGGATGCCATCAAGAAGACCCTAAGGCAGTGACACTTTGTCGAAAGGGAGGACCAAGCCTCGCGGCAGATGAGAGAGACTGCTTGGAGGTAATGAAGGCCCACGGGAGGTTGAGACTTCCCCGGGGTAAAGAAAGCGATGTAGAGAACATCCATCCTGCTATCATCGACCCATCCGAGAAGGAGATAAGCGCACTTCATGATTCCCAGGACAATCCTGATGTCACTTTTCCGAGATCGGAAGGCGAAGAAAGAAGGCGAGTCATCCCCGTGCCAAATCCAAAAGACTCACCATGCGGATGTTCCAAGCACGAGTAAGTCGATCCCAAGACTACTCGTCAAACCTTTAATTTTGATGATGATCCACCAATGGAAATCTCATCATCGTCCGATGACGCTCGACGATAAAGGCCGAGACCGATCTCTTGAAATGGAAAAATCAGCCGAGACCAACGGTTGTTAAGGCAAAGGCTCGGCAAGCCGGGTCTACCTCACAACAAAACCCAGTGAACAAGAGACCACGCTGCGCGGGCTCCTCAAGGCTGCAGCAGGATCGATTCCCAAAAGAACTTCACGCGCACCGCTCATCATCGAACGGATCCCGGTTGGCGGTGATGAATCTTTTGTAGAATCTTTCCCTTTTTCACTTTGGAGATACGAACTCCACGAAGAGTCGAAAAAAGCGAACAAGCACGCTATCACAAACCAGCTCCGTTCTTCCATCGTACACCATTGTTCGGTGATTATGATTTTGACGCCGCATGGCCATCACCGCAACCCTGAAGAATCACCAAGTTCGAGAAGTGTTCAAGGCACTATTTGCTGAGGTTGAACGGATGGAGAGGCATCGAACCTCTTTGGACATGCGACTGACAACAGAGATGCCACCCTTACAAGCCGATTTAAGAGGCATAACATTCGGATAAGGGAATGGTGGCAACAAAGAAAACAATGCGTGTGGAACAGGTGAGATCTTTGCGGGACATTGTTCAACAAGTCAGTGTGGAGAGCTGAAAATGCTTTGATGCAAAACGAAGGCGAGAGAGCATATTGAGCACATGCATGAAGCTCACATTGCCGAGGTCAAAGGCTGGCTGCGTGAGCAAAACAAGAGTGATCTACGACGTTTGGAAGAGACCATGAATACAAAATTCAGCCTTCTCATGGTGAGATGAAGGCCGATTTCAGCCAGAGTCCAACGCTACTCGATGCTGAATTTGGTGCATACTCTGCAGCCGAGACTCGAGACAAAATTCAACTATCGCCAGGCTTGACTTCCTCGCTTGCAAGTCTATTTCCGTTCCTCTCTTCTTTGATGATGCCAAAAGGGGAAGAGGAATACCTAAAGCGCGCAAGGGGATCACGAAGTTGAAAAGGAAGGAGAGCATTGCGAAGGAAAAATCACCGAGGAAGTGTTAAAACGGAAGAAAGGAAAATCTGCTGAGGGGAAGGATCAAAAGATATGACCTTGATGATTGCACAAACCCCTCAACGGGGTCCCATCACAGTGACATTATCGTGACAAACTCCTCAGTGACTCTGCCACTCCAACACTCTGCTATATCCATGGGCGATAAGAGAAAAACAATTGAAGCGGGGATGAAGGAAGTGGAATGAAGAATGGATGCCCGAGTCATGAACATCTTGAAAGAACACGGAGGCATTCCGGTGAAGCGACAGAGACACCTATGCCATCTCGGATGTCGGAGACAGAGCCACGATCGGTCGATGAATTTAAAACGCTCGAATCGAGGATACTTTGCAAATATGTCTATGGCTCAAGCTTGGGACTTGTATCTTGGGAAAAGGGTCTCACGTTATGTGAAGAAGGCGTGACAGTGTGACAACCGGCGATCGCTCTGCTTGGTCACTCCGCCGGTCACTCACCGGAAAGAAAAAAAGACCCCAAGTCAAGATACGCCCGAGGTAGAGGAAGAAGGAGTAGTGGAGGAAGAAGCTTGGACCTGACCTCTGCCCAAGAATATTGATTACGTAGATCCGAGGAAAGAAAGGAGGGATCTCTTTGGGCAATTTGGCTTGACCAAGTGGCAAATTTGAAAGTGGCTAAAACTAATGCTTGAGTATGCAAAAAGAATAGAAAAAGAAAACAAGAGACAAACTCGGCTATGGGAAGAGAGACATGAAAGAATAAGAAAAAGATGAAGGCGCCAGGAAGGCATATGAAAAGAAAAAAAAAGCGGTGACGACGAGAAAAAGAGAAAGAAGAGAAGAAGATGTTGAACAAGATGAAAGAAGGAGACAAATAAGGAGATGAAGTGTTGTTGTCCAACCCTTCGTGTATTTTATTATGTAAATACATACAATGTAAGTCTTCGTAATAAAGCTATAAATTCTTTATTTTTTTGTGAAGACATTATGTGCTCTGATACACCTTGTAAACAATTGTGTTAAGGAACAAGAATGATATGATCAATAAAATAATTGATTCTGCGCATACATTCTATGTCAATACACTATCTGTATGTATCTTTCTTTGTTTGCATTTTTGAATGATTTAAGTTTTGGCATCATCAAAAAGGGGAAATTGTTAGGAATTTTATTGTTTAGATTTTGATGAATGCCATGTAAAACTTAGAATAGAAAGTTGGCACCCCAATTCTTGTAAAATGTATTGTAACAATTAGAGTGCCAAGTTAAGTCGGCCTACGCCCTAACATGCAAGAAGACAATCAAGACCGGAAGGAAGACTTTCTTTGTGAAACAATTTGAATATAAAAAGAAGAGTAGACGGAACTCTCTCAAGAAGCGGTGAGATGCAATGAGTGGAGCATCACCAAGTCAACTCAAGAAAAGCCAAGTCTCAAATTGAAGTGACAGGAAGAGTCATCCAATGATTGGAAGCTGACTCTAAGTCACCTGGGAAAGCAAGGAAATGCGGTCAAGTCGAGATAATTGTAAAAGAACCGTTGCCGCAATCAAGAGATTTACTTAAACAAGTAATATCTCCATACCACCTTCTTGGAGTGCTCGGTCCCGAGCGTGCAAAAGGAATGAACGAATGGGAAGCACTACACCGTGTCGAACTCGAAAAGGTGAAAGAACAATTCATACGAGGAAATGGCAATTCCAAGGATCGCAACAAGACAAGCCAACGACTGCAAGTGACTTTAAAAAATAAGCCTATCTCTTCAACGGGCAAATTTTTGAAAGATCACTATATAAAGGCGAGGAATGACTGCGAGAGAAGGTTACAACCATGAACATTCAAGAAATCAATAAAAGTACAAACCGAGAAATACTCTCAAATCATTCAAGATTAATCCTCAAGCTGCACATTACGAAGTACATCAATCCAACACCTACCCGTGAAGGAAAAGAGAACTTCAATCGTTGAAGAGGAAACTTTTGAAGAAAAGGGGTCTACATTCCACGAAGGATTGTAGGAAGGTTCAAGGCGAACCAAGTCTCAAGCTTTTGGAGGGCTTCGTGATCAAATCCAAAGAGTTTGAGCAAGTGAGTCAGTAGTAGCAAGCAAGTGCCCTGTGAAGAAGGCTGAGTCGTCACGAGAAGCCACTGAGTGATCAAGGCGTCTCAGGCGAGTCCCAAAGGATCAAGTCACTTTGTGTGATCAAGACTTGTATCGGACTGTTACCACTTTGTATACTGATCATTACCTAGTGGATTCCTCCGGGAGTTGGAGAAGAGAGGAGTAGAAGAATTACCCCATCTTGAACCTCTATAAAAACTTTATTGTGTCATTTACTTTTCAAAGACTTTAATTCTTGCATTTTAATCGCTTATATCTGGCGATAAATCTGCTATCCACTTGATAATTTATAAGTACTAAATCAAGCTTTAAAATCTTGCTTAATCAAGCTTAAGGGTGTTAAGTCTTCCGCGTAAACAAAACCACAAATTGAGTTAATTTAGAATCAACAAATGAGTTATTCCATCAACACTCAAATTGAGTCATTGAGAGACTAACTCTCTTGATTGACTAAATCGACTGTCCATCTAGACACACTTTGTGTAGAATCAACTCAGTATATTTAAAGGACTAAATCGAAAATTTGGTAAGGTTTATTCAACCCCCTTCTAAACCTTACACTTACACCCCTTGGGACCTACAATTATCAAAAATAAACTTGAGGAAATACTCCTGAAAATATTAAAACCATTTTAAATCATTTAGGAGTATTTGGACAACCTTTAAAAACATTGTTTTGGTGATAAAATAAAATCATCAAAATTAAGATAAAAACATGTATCAAACAATCTCCCCCTTTTTGATGATTACAAACCAAAACAATTTTAACACAAACTAAGAGAGCAATGATTTTCCGGTAAAAACATTTGACCGTTTGGAAGCAACCAAAATTTCCAAAAATATTAAAGCAACCAAGTAGGGAGTAAATATTTTCAATAATAAGCACAAGCTCCCCCTATCAACAAGCATATCAAGAATAATGTAAAAGCAATTTTCCATAAGCTAAAAGCTTTAGCTTTTACAATTTGTTCAAGAGATTATAAGCTCCCCCTGTCACAAAACATCATTAAACAATTATATAAGTCCATCAAGCAACAATTGGACTAAAAACAAATCACAACTTATGGCTTTTATGAGCCATAGCTTATAGCTTTTATGACAAGCTTTTATTAGCTTCTTTGAGCTAATGAGCCAATATCCTGTTTCTCCCCCTTGAATCATCAAAAGAATGTTAGGATGATAAAAACATCATACAAATATATCAAAGTGCGCAAACGAAACGGTTTATCAACCATCGAACAATTTATACATAGAGTCTAAGGAAAATGGGAGAATTGTAACATAAGAGATCCATAAGCTCATTAGTTAGCTAAAAACACGATTTTAAAAGATTTTAAGACATTTTGAAGCAAGAAAATCATGTAGAAGTTGAAAGTTTCATTGCGACATTTCAACAAACACCTTGTGTGCGTGAAAAATAAAAGAGGTTGCATATAGTCCTTGTAAAGGTTTCAAGCCAAAAATTTTCATATCATCAATCAACCTCATTCTAAAGCTCAAAAAGATTATATGCACCATATGCAACATTTGTTCATCAAATAAGAAGCTCAAGTAGATTCTCAAGGGTTCAACCCATTGAGATAAGCTAAGAATGATCAAGGCATTACAAATGCCAAAAATTAGAGCATCCATCAAGTAATAAGTCATGCCTTAAACAATACATGTATCAAATGTCCCAACATATCCAACTAAGCATAAAGATCAAAGCATTAAGAGAAGCACTTTTACCATCAAGTACTTCATACCAATATTCAAACCATGTCATATAAGAGTATTTTTACCATCAAATACTCCATCAAAATCATGATCATCCACAAGTCATTATCAACTTGCAATTTTAACCCTTTTAAGAAAAACAAGCAAATATCATTAGTACAAATGAGTTTTACAAAAGTTCATCAAAATACAAAGCAACATTAATGAAAATGCTAGAAAGTAAAGGGGTGGGGACATCATTCCTCATCCGAGGAGAAGCAAGTTCCGGAATAAGGTCTTTGATGAATTTCTTCAACTTCCCGATTGACTTTTTCAAGCTAGAATTTTCCTTTTTCACAACCCGAAGCTCTTTTCTAAGAGAGGCCACATCTCTAAATGTTTCTCTTTCCACTTTGGCCATTCTCTCTTTGAGATTTAGATCTTCAACATCCAACTCGTCTTCATCTCCTTCCTCATTTTCTTCCTCCCTAATTTCTTATTCATTCCCCACATTCTCTTCTTCATCATCTCTTTGTTCGTCAAACTCACCTCTTCCAATATTTTCAACCTCATTGTCATTAAAGAAATCATCCCGAGGTTGTTGTTGATGTCGGACACGCCCCCTAGCGGCTTTGGTAGGAACCCGTGGTAAATATCGTCGCATTCTTACCATTTGTAGAATGTTGTCATTATCAAAATCATTGTGACGAATTTCAGTATTCATTTCATTTTCCGGGTATCCCGATAAATATAGAGTCGGCAAATCAAATTACCCAAGGTATATTTTTCTTGGTAAGCTTTCTAGATTCCAACAAGCAATACACAAAGATTGCCCCATAATTTACTCTTTCTCCTTGAACAATCTTATAGGTGAGAAAGAGTTCGAGATTACTTGGAAGTTTTACTTCCTTTCCACAAACACAATAGGAGCAAATGATAGATATAATCCGATAATTTGGCGGCATTGCCGAGTATGTCACTTCGGATATACTCCTAAAAAGGTTTTCACATCATCTAGTGAAACACCTAAAATGTTATCATCCCAATGAGCGCATTCACATTGACCACTCCATCATTTGGCACGTTAAAGTGATTACAAATATTGGCCAATGTCCATGAAAAATGCCTACCATTAACAAAAGTGTGAAGTTCCAACGGATTATCTACCGGGCATCAACAATCCACATATTTGCATAAAAAATCTTGTAAGCTCATCATCATAATGCAAACACGGATTATCCCAAAGTGAAACCCATCCTTGAATTTCAAAATAAGCTCTAATATCTGGAAATTCATCATGAAATGCTTGAAAATGAACCATACGAGTGCATGCAACTTTCTTATCATTCAATCCAATATTCTCATAATGTTCCTCCGCAAGTTTATTTAAAAATCGAAATCTATTAGCTCTAGAGGGAGGCTCGTAGAGGAGTGATAACTTACTAGAGTCCCAATGAATGCTCGATTTTAAAACCTCGGCTCTTAATTCGACAATCTCCTCTTCCGTAAGCCGATTTTGATAGTCTCCTTGTAGAATATCATCTTGTTGGGGATTGGAAGAAGATTCTCCCCTTGTCTCCTTCTCCTCTTTTGAGGATTTCGTTCGATAGAATTTTTGGAGGTGCCATATATGAAAGATTCTTGTGAAAATAAGAAGATTAGCAACAAGAATCGTGAAAAATGATGAAGAATTGAAGATTGTAGAAGAAAGGGATGAAAATCATTATAGGGTTTGAGAAGTATATCTGCGTCTGTTTGAGAATCAAGGCATTTAACGATAATATGTTGTAAAATAGGCACGGCGGCCGGCCGAGGTAGGGGGCGACGGCCAACGTGCGAAGCGGCCGCCCGGCCGCCCTGCTTGACCGTCCTGGTAATTTTTCTTTTCCCGAGTTTTCCAAAACTCTATTTTTCACCCCAAAAGTTTTAAAACTTTGCAAAAAGATAATTTTGGACTATATCCAACAAATATGGGTTTCGAAAAACATATATACGATAAAATCGAGACTTAACAAGTAGTGCCTTTTTAAAGAAAATATTTGCAAAATCATTTAGGGGCACTTAAGGGGTTAAAATAAAATATCTTGAAAGATATGTGCATAAGCATAATATCGAGTTTAAAGAAAAATACGAGTACACGTACCTCGATAGTTTAAGAAACTTGATGACGTAATAGCCAATGAGTATGAGATATGCATCCTACACAATTCTTAGACAAAATTTGCATAGAAAATACAAGTGTAGGCAAGTAATAGGAGATATCAAAAAAGAGCTTATGCTATAAGATTATATAAGAGATAATAAGCCACATAAGTCTAATTAAATGCTCAAAAATTTTAGAAAATCATGCAAGGTCTTCTTTTAAAAATTTTGAAACTCACAAATATATAAAGGACCTACATTAAAAATAAATGCTTGAAGACTCATTTTGCAATTAAGACACAATTTAAAAAAACATGCATAGAATTAAAATGAAATGCATATATGAATGGGAGATACGGTTTACCAATTACGCCGTTTCCATGGGTTGTGTCTTTCCCATTGTTGATGATATCTTCCCATTGAGAAGTCACTTTGTTGATGATGACTTCTTTGATTACTCCATTTCAAGGTTTGTTACCGTCCCGTTGTTGATGATCTCTTCTTCTTTGAAAATTATCTTGATGATGTTTTTGCCATTTCCAAGGACTATGTTCTTCCCATTTTGATTATATCCTCTTCTTGGAAGTAGGCTTTGTAGAGAATAGTTTCTCCTTCTTTGATCAAATGAAACGGTCATTTGATGTCTTCTTGGCGGTATGAATTTTTTTCGATCATTATTTCGCCGGGTACCTAATATGACATTATTTTGTGGTACCCTCATGTGTTTGGGTCCTTTGGGATTAGTCTTGAGACTTTTAGGTCTCCAACAATAATTAGAGCTATTTCTAGCTCGACAAAAATTAGCCGTATGACCCTTTTTACCGCAATAGAAACATGTAATAATTCTAGGAGTATAATGACCAACATGCTTAGAGACTTGATTCTTTTTCATGTGATTGACACCCTTAGTCTTATGATCAAGTTCTAGTTTCGAGCAATCAACAATCTTGGTCATTTTATCGGTACTCAAGTTGGATTTAGATAAATCATTTTTCATGCAATCAATATTCTCAACAAGAGTATTATTTTCTTTTTCAAGGTTTCTAACCTTGTCAAGTGTGGTGGTGTGAGCACATGATAATGATTCATAGGAAGTAAGTAAACTATCCTTATCATTTTTCAAAATATTGAATTCCTTTTTTAAATTTTTGTATTTAACAAGTAAGCTTTGGAATTCATTTTGAAGTTCATCATAATCATTTTGTAAATTACTATAATCATTTTGAATGACAATATCATAGGAAGTAGAGGTTTAAGACAAACCTCATTTTCTTCTTTGATGCCCATTAAACAATATTCAACTTCTTCATAGTTGGAAGTTGTAGGAGGCTTGTTCCTTAGATTTGAGCTTGTATGACCTTGAGAAGTAGATGCTTTTGTTTGACTCCTTTCATTTGCAAATACTCCATAGATGGCTTCTAATTTTTGCCATACTTCATGTGCCGACTTTATTCCTACAATATGTTCATATTCTAAATTAGTAAATGAACAATACAAAATATTGAGAGCTTTACCGTTTAAGGAGATGATTTTCTTCTCTTCATCATTGAGCTTTTTGAAGCCTTTTGAGGTGTGTGGTGTATATTTCATTGGAATGGATTCTCCATTAATGACGGTGTTCCAAATGTCGAACCCGCAACCTTGTAGATAGCATTCCATTCTTTCTTTCCAAAATATAAAATTTTTGGAATCAAACCGAGGTGGCTTGGTGGTGGAGGTGCGGAAAGTTGAGCTTCGTTAGAGTAGCCGACGATCGTTTCTCTTCACTCGCGATGTGAAACGAGCTTGCCAAAGAGTTTGGCTCGATACCACTTGTAAGTCCAAGCGGCTACGATAATCTGAGGGGGTGAATAGATTATCTCCATCTCTTTCGATTTCGCCCTCTTTTTCGAACCAAATGCTCAAACACAATAATAAAGGTGCGGAGTGTAAACAACACACATCGATTTAAAGAGGTTCAACCCACCTAGGGCCTAATCCTCTACCACCCCAAAGATATCCTGGTATGGATTTCAAAAAGAAAAAGATTTTATTAATTTACCACAAATTAATACAACACCAACTTACAACTAGACATGCCCAGCGGTTCCAGAACCGCCGGTTACTGGTTCGCCCAAAGGGTGGAACAAGTAACCTAACCGTCCTATAGAAGGTTTCGGTTCGGTTCCTTCAATCACCGGTTCGAAACCGGCGGTTCGTTCGGTTCGGTTTGGCGGTTTTCTCTTTTTTTTTTTTGAATTTTTGAATTTTTAATATTAATAAATTAACACCATTGATAAATTAACACAATTGATGAAGGAAATAAAATTGAGTAACACAAAAATAATTTTATTGATTTAAAAGTAAAATTACAACTTACAATTTACAAAATGAAAAATTCTAATATATTACAATTCCAAAGTACAATTTAAAAATAAAATTACAAGTTAATACAATTTCGTATAAAGTTTAAATTACAAAGTACAAAGTACAAACCACAAAGAAAGGAAAAAGAAAAAAAGAAATGGGTTTGAGTTTTATTTTAATATTCTAAGTTAAAAATTTGAAATTTAACTTTGAATATTGAAATAAAATTGCTACGTATCCTCATAGAGGAATCAAAACCCTACGTAGTTCTCTTACCTTTTACTTACCTTAGGGAAGGTGGCAAGTGACAACGTGATTCTTCAATTATTTTGTGACCCGTTGCTTGAATCGGTATCAAGATTATCGCTTTCTTGGAATCATCAAAATCGACTTGTTGCTCACGTGTTTCGGCGTTTGTCAATCGTGGAGCAATACTTGAGCCTATAGACTTTCTCTTGTTAATCTAGATCGTCTAGGATCCGAATATAACCTCCTCATCAATGCTTGCTCTACGGAGACGGTTGAGGCGGAACGGCTAATATTTCCCTCGCAATTAAAGTTACTATAGGAAAAGAGGAAGACCTCTTTGACCACCACTTTAACAAATCGAACTTTGAATTCCCTACTACAAATTCAAGATAATCAAAAGGAGATGTTAAATATGTATCAAGTTCAAGATAAGGGGATGCGCCTCCTCTCGAACGCGTTTTGGTATCCTCACGTCATAAAAATTATCTAATGGTGCAAATACCGACGCCTCATTAAACGTACCAATATCACTAGTATGTTCAACATCGGGTGTAGAAATAGCGAGAACTAGATGAGCCTCTAAAACTATCACCAAATTTTATTGAATATTCTTTAAAAATATCATATAAACATTGTTTAGCATTCTCTACTACAACACTTGGAATGGGAGTGTCATGTTCTTTAATAGGAAACAAAGCATCATAATATATTCCTAACAATTCTTCTAAACCATCTAATCTTACTCTAGGATCTAATATTTTTGCAACTAAAAATACATTAGGAATATAAGTGAAATATTTTAACCATTTTAATCCCATTTGGGCAATAGTTGGTCCTATAAGTAGCACAAGGCATGAGAGATCTAAAAAGTAGTGCAATTTTAACACAACGATCTACAACTAAAATTGATGTAGGATAATAAACACCGGATAATTCTTGGTAGCATCTTTAAAAACCTTTAAAAGTTGACATAAATTAGAGCATGCATCCCATTGATTGGGAAATAAAACTATGCCACATTGTTGATCGGCAAAAAATGAACATAAAGCTTCTCTATATGCATAACTATCATTTATCATTTTATATGTAGAATTCCAACGAGTTGGCACATCGGCCGAGAATTTTCTTGGGTATAAACCATTTTCTTTACAATATCTCGCCCATTTTTTCAAAACAAGAAGAAAATCTGTTTAAATATAAAAGTGCATCTCTAATAGGTGCAATTTCTTCTTTTAAAGTAGCTAAACCATCTTGAACACATAAATTAATAATATGACATATACAACGAACATGAAAAAATTTTCCACCAATAGAAGGTTCACAAATATTAATAAGTGATGGTAAACTAGCCGTATTAGCACTAGCATTATCAAATGAAATTGAAAATTTTTTGTAACTAAACCATATTCTTGTAAAATAGTATGAATTTTATGAGAAATATTAATAAGCGGTATGTTCAACATTAAAATCTCTATATGCAATTAAACGCGTTTTTGCAAAGTCCATGAATCATCAACCCAATGACAAGTAATTCCCATAAAAAAACTTCTTTGCCAATGATCACTCCATACATCCGAACAAATTGAAACTTTTGTTTGTAAATTAGCAAATGAGTTAATTAATTGAAACTTATATTCACAAACTGTTTTTTAATATCGCGAGTCAATGTAGAACGTGAAATTTTATTAGCGGAAGGGGTTAAAAGCACGTCTAGTATACCTTTCAAATTTTTTATTATCGGCAAAGGTAAAAGGAAGTGACATACCACTAACAAATAAAGTTGTCTCTTTTCTAGCATTTAAATCGGTATATTTAAATAAAGAAGAAGACTCCATACATTGAAGAACCCGTGAATACCGTCGGTAGTTGTGTTTGAGCACGATCTAGCCCAACTTTATCCGGATGCTTTTTGTTGAGGTGGTTCGTGAACGTCCCATAACCGCCCCTCCTCTAAACTTGTAGGAATTAGTGCAATAATTGCAAGTAACTTTGAAACCGCCGGTTGTAGGATCCGGAATTTTTTAAAATGAACCGAAAAATATCGGATCTAAGTGGCGAGCTCGGCGACTTTGAGTTTGAGTTGGCGATTGCGATTCGGTTGAGCCTCACCTTTTTTGCAAACTAGCAAAACAAGCTTCGATTTCATCTTCGTTCAAATCGAAAGCTTCATCAAAACGTGGTGGTGGTGGTGGTTGTTGCTCGGAGCGGATGCCAAACCTTTGCCCTTAGATTGATGGGAAGATCCTCCACGTCTCGACATTTTTTAAAATAGCTAATGAAATTAAAAGTATGAAACTACTAAAAATTAAATTGAAATTTGGAATTTAAACTTGAACAAGTTGAATATAGAGAATGTAGAGAATTGGGAGATTAGAAATTTGGTGTGAGGAAAAATGGATGAATTGGAAGGGGTATTTATAGGAAAAAAAAATGAAATTCAAAAAAAATAATAAAAAAAATGGAAAACCGCCGGTTTTAACCGAAACCGGCGGTTTCGGTTAAACTCAGCGGTTTTTTCAACGGTCAAATGATCTTGGCCGTTAATTTTTTCAAATTTTGAATTTTCAAAAAAAAAAGTTAAAACCGTAGGTTTTAACCGAAACCGCGGTTAACGGTCACAAAAGTGACCGTTTCAAATTTGAATTTCAATTTGAAATTTGAAATTCAAATTTCAATTTCAAATTGTAAAAAAAAAAATAGAAAAACCGCCGGTTTAACCGGTTTTCTGGTTTGAGAATCGGAACCGTAACCTAACCTTAAAATTAAGGTTTACGGTTCGGTTGAACCAAACGAACGAAACGGGGTCAACGGTTCGAAAACCGTTGACCGGTTGAAAACCGGTTCGCGGTTCACGTTCGAACCATTGGGCATGTCTACTTACAACAACATATTGAAGAGCACCACACTTTTCTTCAACAACACCTTTGAGATTACCACAATCTCTTCTTGAAGATTACCACAATCTCCGGCTGAAGATTACCACAATCTTCCTTCAACGGCACCTTGTGAAGATTACCACAATCTTCAACCTTGAAGAATACCAAATTCTTCAACACCTCAATAAGAAGATCACCACAATCTTCTTCACCTATCACCTAGATCATCCAAGTGTGTTCTTACCACAAGAACACTCCAAGGATATCTTGTGTTTGAATGATAACCAAAAATCAAGATTACAACTCAATAATGAATAATACAATTTGAGTGCAAGGTGTAATCAAGAATAGCCTAGACCTCGAGGATGTGAAAGTGATAAGATAGGCAAATTTACAACAAGAATAATAACAATGAAAGACCAAGTATTTGCTTGAAGTGTATCTTGTTGTGTTGTATCTCAATTGTTGTATTGGTTGCTCCAAAACTTCCTCTATTTATAGGAGATGATTGATCAAGCATAGGCTCCTCTTGGGGATTGAAAATCTGAGAAAAATACAATTAAAATCAAGAATATAGTGTTAGAAATCAATCCCACATTTTAAGGAAATGTGTCTGTTGTCAAACGGTCATATTTTTTTGTCATTATACACGGACGAGCGATCGCACATAAATAAGAGAAATAAGAACACTTTGAAAATTTCAACAGGCGGCCGGTCAACATAGGCTTCGGCCGGTCGACCCCTGTCTCAACCGGTCCCCCTAACATAAAAAATGAAGAGGTTTTGTTACTTTTCAAAACAAAACATGCAGTCTGGCCGACCACCGCTGGGCGGCCGACCGACTTTTTTTTTTTTCTCTCATTTTTCGTTTCTAAAAACATCTTCAGTGCGGGTTGCCTATAGGGCGGCCGTCGACCACGAGGCAAAATGTTGTCCAATTTTTGTCAAAAATAAAACTCAAGAAATACTCCGAAATTCAAGAAAAATATTTTAAACCAATCGGGAGTATTTAGACAACATTTAGAGATCTTGTTTAGGAGTAAAAACCCGTTGATATAAAATCATTAAAAGTGTTGTCCATTGTTATCAAAAATAAACTTGAGGAAATACTACGGAAAATATTAAAACCATTTTAAATCATTTAGGAGTATTTGGACAACCTTTTAAAAACATTGTTTTGGTGATAAAATAAAATCATCAAAATTAAGATAAAAACATGTATCAAACATACACTGCGGCGATGGAGATTGCATGAGAAGAGGGAAAGAGAAATGCGCCTTGAGAGAGAGAGAGAGAGAGAGAGAGAGAGAGAGAGAGAGAGAGAGAGAGAGAGAGAGAGAGAGAGAGAGAGAGAGACGGTGAGAAGAGGCTATGAGAGTGATGCATCCCAAAAATTAATATTTTTTTGTTATTATAATGTATTCAGGTTTTGGATCTGGTCTTGGACTTCGTTCTTCTTACAAGATACTTTTTTTTAAGAGATGTGATTTGAGTGTGAGTGGATAAAAAATTGTTTGAAGTTTTCTTAATAGTGCATAAAAAATAGGATTTTTTACTTGTGATGTGACAATGTGGGGTTAAAAAAAAAAAGAGGTACCATTCAAAATGCCCTAACCATTGATCTATCATTACCTAATTATGGCAAAATTGAAACGAAATTGGTGAATTGAGTTGATTTTGAAGAGAATTGAGATTTTACTCATTGGCGCATATGTGTGGTGCGTCTGGTCTAAGATTGGCGCACACACAATGTACGCCAACTTTTAAATTTTTTTTTTATTTTTCGGGCAGGCTGGTGCAGATGTTGGATGCGCTAGCCCATTAAATTAAAAAAAAATTATAAAAGCCTCTGCAGGTGCGCCAGCTCAAGAATAATGGCAAGTAAAAAAGGTTCATGGTTTGGCAGAGATAATAACAATTTCTCTTTTCTCATTATTTAAGCTTTATAAACAAAAAATACCTTACTAATTCAGAGAGAATAAATACGAAGGGAAGAAAAAAAACACAAACAAGAAAATATGGATTTCGGAGGCGTGGCAGCACTTTCCAGTAGGGATGTCAATTGTGTCATGTTTCGTGTTTGCGGGTTTTGTCTTTATGCATGTATTACAGGTCTGACATGAATCTGAACCCGAACCGTTTAATCATTCGTGCCAAGATACACGACCCGAACACAACCCATTTATAACACGGATAACCCGACACGACACGAAAAACCTATATAATTTAAACTTGACACAAAAAAATAAAAAAATAAAAATTACAAATAATACATTAAATATTAAAAATAATTAAAAAAAAGCATTTAATACGTTTTTCATCATCATATAACCAACTAAAACATCACAAAATATTAAAATAATATATCACTATAAAATTAAATGGGTTACATAGGTCAATCGTGTCGATTCACGGGTCGATCTGACCTGACCTATTTATTTTCTGTGTTAATCGTGTTCGACCCGATTTTGACTCAAACATGTTAATGGTTGCACATGTACCTGCCAAATTTGTATTAGATTAGGTGTCGGATTGTGTCGAATTATTATGCCATATCACAAATGTGACGCCTCTTTCCAACCTTCGCCCCCAAAGAAATTAAAACACACACACACAAGCACGAAAAGACAAAGAAACCCCTATTCACAAAAAGCAGCACAAACACAACCAAGACTTTTGCCTCAAATAGCAAAAAGCTGTCGCTTTCAATGCTAATGCTATGATATCAAAAAGCAACCACTGTTTGGTGTGGGAGGCTTCATGCCTTCATCCCCTCAACTTCTCCATCCCAAAACCAGATTTCCGTGCCAATCAATGTTTTTAATTTTTTTTATTTAATTATACTAACATGCGCCAGCTTTTCGGAAATTAAAAAAAAAAAGATTATACATTATGTGTGCGCCACCGATTAAATCCGCAAAGGGCCCCAAATTAACCATATTATCACGATTTTTTTAATTTTTATAATATTTAGGCAATTTCCCCGATCTATCATCTAACCCAACCATATTTTCTTTCCCCATAAAGAAACTACTTTTGACAAACATTATTTGAGAAAATATATAGTCTACTATATATTTTAGTTAAATGATTAGAGAGGATGAGAAATAACTAAATACAACTGGGTGCATCACAATTGGATACTTACTTGAGTACATAAAATTGACCTTATTAGCTTCTAAATCTTAAGAGATATTTTTAATACTTATACGATATTAGAGTATTCTCAAGAGATTCTCTAATTTGAAAAATACTGTTTATTTTAAAGAGCCACACATCAAAAATCATCTCGAACAAATTCTTTATTTTAAATTTAAAGACTGAGTTTTTATTCTCCAAATTTGTAGGGCCAAAACAACTCTCTATAATTAATTATACTAAACGATCAATTACTTCTAATATCCTATTTGTTGTTTTCTTGCATTTAAAGACTGAGTTTTTACACTAAATGATCAATTACTTCCAAAAGAGTGTGCCGGAAAATGTGAAAAACTCTTTAAATTTGAAGATGCTCTCTATTTTCAAGAGATGCTCTTTAAATTTGGGGATGTTCTTAGGTCTTATCTTGAAAAATAAGTTGATGTTAAAATAAAATAAAATAATAGAACTTTTTAGATGTTAATGACAATTTTATAATTAGAAGAGTCAAAAACAAAAGAGATAATTAAAGAAAATCTTGTTCTTGAAAAAAATGTGGAAGTTCGCAAACTTCTCTAAAAACAACTTGTAAGAACATTCCCAATATACTCTCTAAATAAAAATTATTCTTTATTTTGATGAGTTATCCACCTAAAATCATATCCAACAAACTCTTTATTTTAACTTTAAAATTTAGAGAATGAGTTTTTAATCTCCAAATTTGGAGAGCCAAAACAACTCTATAATTAATTGCATTAAATGAGTAATTACTTCTAATATCCTATTTGTTGTTTTCTTGCACTTTTAATGACCTTTTTGAAAAGCAATTTCCTAAAAACCATACAAATTCTGAAATAAAGAGCCAAATATAAAGCTATATTGAAAGATATCAAAAATATCACTCTTTAAATTTAAAAATATTATTTATTTTGCAAGAAATGCTCTTTAATTTCGAAGAGTTTCTTGGGGATGCTTTAAGCTTCTAAATTCATTTAAAAGATCTTATAAGCTCTTACATATTATAAGATGTTTTTAGAGCTTATAAGATGTTTGATCTAATTTAAAATAAGTTATTGAAGTGTTTAGATAAATTAAAATGGTGTATCTTTTAAGACGTTAGTAATGACAATTTTACAATTAAAATAGTTAAAATTAAATGAGATTATTGAATCAAGATCTTATTTTGAAAAAAAATAGATTCCCCACTTTTCTTTAAAACAGCTTATAAGCTCCTAATATCTTATTTTCGAGGCTTATAAGATATATTTTTGTAAAAAATTTACCAACCAAATTTAAACAACTCAAGCTTTTTTACCAAAAGAAATCCTTTTATTATATATATAGGAGCTTATAAAATCTATTTTAAAAAAGAATACCAAATACTTTTAAAAAGCTTAGAAGATATTTTAAGCAACTATAAACATGTTTTCAAAAGCTCAGCAAAACACCCAACTCACTTCATTCTTTAAGCGTCAGACTGGAGAAGAGGGGCATGGACAGTTCTTATTCTTATCTGTCACGTACCCTAACCATCTTTCATTTCCACTCTTCAACTGTGATTTCTCACCAGATTTATCATATAACACAACAGGAAAGCACCAAACAAGTCGAATACGAATACACCACCAAACAAGTTGAATATGAAAGCACCAAAATAGTTTCATGCATCCCTCCTAACATAGCAAAGAATATTATTACCCTCGAAATTAATGCAGTTTCCTGTAATTTCAGGCTTGTTCTCAAATCGGCAATATTATTAAACAAGTTGGAATTTGTTCACATAAACTCAGTTCAGAGGCAAAGCATGCCAATAGTTCAGGCCCTCATTCAAGTTCATCAAGCAAAGCAACATTCTCATGCTTTATAAGTTCCTCGTAAATGAAGCTTAAGTAACTACTTTAACCACAGCATATAAAAAGCATAATCTGAGGAAAACTTTAGGACAAAATCAAAAATTACAAAATTTCCTCAATTTCAAAAGCCCATGTTTGTTTTTTTAATGTATGCAAGATATGATATCTCAATCAATATTCTAGTAAAAGCTGCCATACAAACCTAATTCAGGAAAACATTGCGTACGGGTCATTAAGTGAAAATTTGAACATGGTAAAAAAACAAAAAACAAAAAATCCCAAGAACCTACAATAAGGCCGAACATTTTCCTCACTCGTTCCCTAATATTTTCGTGGATATGACGGCCCGTTGAGTTCCTATCCTCGTTCCTTAATTGTCACGCCTCGTGTTCCTTCTCCTTGGAGGAGCAGCAGCATCCTCGTTCTGCTCTTCCTTCTCCTCGGAGCTTCCCTGGTTGTTTGAAGTCTCAGCAACATCTGTTTTCTTAGTCTCAGCACTTACTTTAGCCTGAATTTAACAAGTAAATTAGTAAACAACTAAAGATGTATCGTAACAAAAACACGATAATTATCCATCAAGCGATTTACATATACATGTGTGTATATATATATATATATATATATATACTCACAGGCTTCTTTCCACCAAAGATGAGCTTCAACAAAACCGAGAAGATAACGACAACAATTGAGACGAGGATTCCAATTGTGAGGTTTGGTTGTTTCTCAGCCTTTTCAAGTAAGTCCTGCCAAATTAATAATAATAAATTAAATTAAATAAACCCCCAAGTAAAAGGTAACATGCAATAATACAACAAAGTAAATAATTTCCATGAAAGCATATCACTTACCAAAACTTTAACTTTGTGCTCACCCAAGAAAGGGAGGTCCGCGGCCTTGTAAAGGTAGTCAAACACCACTTTCTGGTACAAGAAAATATTTCATATTAGAACTAAACATCAAGCAGCAAGCAAAATTGTACAGCAGGATATACATTAAATCTCACTAATTTACCTGAACGCCCTTAAGCCCGTCAGAGTCAGTAGATTCCTCTTCCTTCTGTTTCTCTTTCTCAACCTCAAATTTAGGCTTCCATGCAGTTTCACGGTAGGATTCAGCAGCTTTCTCACTGGAAGCTATCAGAATATTGTCGAACAGTATACCATCCTGCATTGTCCATATCTCAATACCAATTGCAGCAATTGGCTCAAAGTTTGGTTTGTCAAGCTCAAAGTACTCAGGGTTTTCGATCTCCTGAGGCTTCCAAATGCCCTTGTAATTGGGGTTATCAATGAGCGGAGCTTGCCATTTTCCCTTGTAAGCAGGGTTTCTCTTCATTGGTCGTTTCCACTCCCCACATCCAGGAGCCTCTGCACACTTAGGGTTATCGATTTTAGGTGCCTCCCACTCGCCATCCTCTTCATCATCCCAATCCTCTGGTTTTGTTGCCTCAGGGTCATCAACCTCCTCTGGCTCATCATCCAACCAACCTTCGGGCTTCTCGGCTTCTTCATCTTCAATTTCCATTGGAGCATCCTCATCCCAGTCATCAGGTTTTGTGGCATCTGGGTCTGGAATTTTAGCCCTCTCATCCCAATCCTCGGGTTTCTTATCATCTGGATCGGGGATAGTCTTTGAGGGAATGAGTGGAGGTTCGAAGTCATCTCCTGAGAGGAAGTTAGCCTTCTTTTTTTCCTCACCATCAACCAAGATTCTCAACTCGTTGTCTGGTTTCAAGATGGCAGTGTAAACATGGGTCAATTTGTCCGAGGGGACTGATGGTGGAAACTTGAGATGGTGTTCGACAAACTTTCCACTCTTGGGGTTCTTGTGCTTCAGAATGAAGTGAACCTTGTTAGTGGCTCCACATTTGTCAGGACCAAACATTATTGAGTAAGGGGACTCGTTATCAAATTCCTTGGGGATCCATCCAGCTTCCTGGGGACGGAGGTACTTGATGTAAGCACCACCACATTCGAGGCCACTTTGGAGGCGGACCTCATACTGAAGAACAACAGTTCCATCCTTGAGGTCCACAGGATCATCAAGTTCCTTTACTATGGCATATTTCCTGGCTTTCTCACTCACAAGAAGCCCATAATCATCATGTCCCTCACTCTTCACATGCTTCCAAACACCTGCAATCATAAACAAGCAAAAGCACATTTTCAGAAAACCACTGAATTAAATGCAAAACCCAGCGTCAATGCTCTCAGTCTTTCACAACCTCATCAGCAATTCTGCAACATGTACTAATGATCTAGACCTTTTTAACACACAAGCTCATCATGTGACTATAACAAAGTGCCCTCAGTAGACCAAAACAAAACATCAAGCTTGATAATCAATCCATCTTATTCCATCAGGAAGACAGGAACCAGTGCTATTAACTGCTGAGTGACCTCGTTTAGCCACCCATAACTCCAGATAACAATTAAATACTTTAAGTACTGTTAGGTCATTGCATAGAGAATGGAATTCCAATCATCTCCAAAATATCCTTGAGTCTTATACAGCAGCTAAATCTACAGGCAATTTGAATCATTAGAAGGCTAATTCCACTTATATAGGGGGCATACATCATATCACTCTTGAGATCAATTCAGCATTGGTAGTCTTACCATTTCAGAATCGCAATATAGAAGCTAAGAGAAATTATACAGGAAACACGGAATTCCTAACCGCAACAAGCTAAATCTAAATACGATCAACATCCCTGTATTTGAAACCAAAAAATGCATACTAAATCCAAGAAAATTAAAAAAATCCACACATCAACATGTAACAAAATATAAATTAAGAAAACAAGAATTACTGATAAACTCAAAGCAGATTCAATAAAATCTAACCTGTATAATCCTGCTTCTCAGACACAATCCATCTCCCCTCGAATTTCTCATCAAACGACTCGTAGAATTTCTATAAACACCAAAATCACATATCAGACATATTAAATTCAAATAATCACAACAGATCTAAAAGTCTTCACTGAACCGAATTTTAAATATATAAAAATAGTAACAAAAATATTTAAAAATTAAACATCATCGTACCACATCATCGGAAGCGTAGAGCTGCGAAACGAAGCACCCGATCGATAACAGCAACAAATACTGCATTATCCAAATCTTCCGACTCGGATCCTCCATTTAAAAAATCACGAGCTCAAGAATCTGAGAAAATTAATCACAAAAATGATACAATTTTCTTAAGAAATCAGATTGATGGATCTGAGTGTGAGGCGATGAGAAGAAATTTCTAGAGAGTGGGTGAGAGAGAAATGGGAGAGTGTTTGGTTGGATACTTTTTATTATAGGAGAGCCGTATAATGGGCTCTGCATTTATAGATCTGAGGGACCATTGGAGTCGAGTTGTTTCGACCAATGATGTGTAGCGCCACGTGAACTGGACCAATTATATTGTGCCGCGTGGCGGGGAGTGTTTAGGAAATATCTGTATTGGCTCTGACGCTGGTGATGGTCCGGCTCGCGGGTTGACCCGTATAATTTGACCGAATCATTTTCATTTTCATGTTTTTTTTTTGAGGAAATATTTTCTTTTTTTTTAGTACATAAACATTTTCTTTTATGTTTCAATTGATACAACTAGAAATGAAAAATGATGAACTGCTTACTCGATCTTTGAGCGATTCGAGATCGATCGTTAAAAACTCGTTTGGCTCGGTTCGTTAAAATAACGAACCAAGCTTGAACATATTTTTCGTTCGATAAGATTCAAAGGCTTTCCGAGCTCGACTCAATTAGTAAAAAAGAATAAAATATGTGTAAAAATATCAAGCTACTCGAGCTCGATTAGTGTTCGGCTCGACCAAAGCTCGTCGAGCTCGATTCGATTAATAATCAAACAAGCTCAAACACAATTTTTAAAGCTCGATTAAAATTCAAACAAGTTCGAACAATACCATGTTCTACTTTCGACTCGACTTCGTTTACACCCCTAGATACAACGAGAATCTACTCTATATACTCAAAGAAAAATAAAGTTGACACATATTATCACCTCATTAATATTAGACATTTGTTAATTTTTCATCCTTTGAATTTCACATGGGCTTCGTTTTATCTATGTGGCATCATATGTACAAAATTAAAGGATAACAAATTTAATCAAGATTTTAAAAGATAAATATCATCCAAAAAATAAAGGATTTGCTCACAATTAGTTTGAAAAAGTAGATGTTGGTCCAATCTATCTCGAATAGTTCATAATATATATTTTTTAATTTAAAAATAACAAATTTAAGAGTTAACAACAATCCAAAAATCAATGATTCTATTTATACTATCTTTAAAATTTGTGACATTAAAATTTTATCTTTTGATAAATCTTGTATAACACACGGGTGTTATTCTAGTATATATATAAAATGAAGAATTACGTGTATAATAAATTTCATATACGAATGGTAATGGGACGTGTTCAAAAATGTGATTTGACCAAATTCAAATTCTGTCTCATAAATAAAAATTGAACCCAATACTCATTGTGCCCCATTCAAAATCTTGCATTTTTTTTTTCAAACATTGAACTTTTATAAATTAAACTCATATAAAATCATACAAGCAAATTCATAGCCACTGACTAAAATCCACATTGACTAAAAAGACAACCAATAGGGGAATTGGCTAGATCAATTCAAATCCAAATCACATTTCAGGATCAAATGAGCTAACATATTGCAAAATGCTTACTAGCAAACTACCTTATCTTGTTATTTTCGTGCAACATTTGCTAAATAGTTTGGTGAAAATATATATAGTACATTTAATAAACTTTTTAAAAGGTTGGCGATAATGCTGGTCTCTGAATGCCAAAGCAAAAGTGGAGAATTTGACATAATTGGCCTTTGTTTCAAAATTATCAACAACCTTGGAGTATAATTATTGTCAAGTAATTGTCAGTTCTTCAAGTCTCCGAATTCATACATTTTTAGAGAGTGACCAATAAACATGATATAAGCAGGAAATATTCAGATAAAAACACTGAAAAATGCAAATACTGACCCAATAGGCCGAAACATATTGCATGCATGCTTGTAGGGGTGGCAAATCCTCAATTGTATAATCGTGTTGTGTTTCGTGTTGACACGATAACGTTATGATACGATAAGGTCAAAGACGAACATGACACAATAAGGATCTGCTCCGACATGAACACGAAAAAGAAAATTTTCGTGTTGACACGCCACGACACTATTTGACACGGTAAGTCAAATTAGAAAAAAATTGATTTGATAATACATGGTAACAAATTACACGATATTACACGACAATACACGATACAAACATACAAAATATCGAAGTTGTCATGTCACTTACAGATAAACGTGTAATTATCGTATCACTAACAAATAATCGTGTTCTTATCGTATCACTATCGTGTCCGTGTCCTCATCGTGTTTACACGAGCATAACACAAAAATCAACACGAAATTTTTATGTCGTTATTGTATTGACACGATAAGGACACGGACACGAAATTTCTATATCGTTTTTGTGTCGTCTTTGTCGTGTCAAGTGTCAATTATCACTGATGGTATTTGTCACCACTACATGCTTGGGACTTGGGAGCATTTCCACGGTAAAAATACTCCATTTACAACATGGATTTTTTATTAAGTACCTTTAGAAAAGTCATTTTACATTATTAACACATGTTGGTTGGAACACATTTAAAAAAAGTGTTTTTAAAATTAGAATCAAAAGAGATGGGATAAAATAGGAAAATACCTACTTTTTAATAACTTCCAAATAAACGGAAATGGATTTTGAAAAACAATATTTTCTCACTTCTTTAGAATTGATTTTATGGAATATGACTTAGTTTAAAGTCTGTCCTATATTTAACATCAAACACCTCAAAAAAAAAATTAAATGAATTTCTTCAGTTTAAAAGTCGTTTTAAAAAGACCACCACCATTTTGGTCTAGTGGTATCACTCCCTCCAATGTATGGGAGGTTAGGGATTCAATCCCTAGTGAAGTGTGTGTGTGTAACTAAAAAAAAAAAAAAAGTCAGTTTAAAAAGTAATTCTGAATATGCTTTTTTTTTGGCAAAAACTCTGCGTGGGCGGTCTCACGGTTTAGATCCGTGAGACTGAGCCCTCTACAAAAGTTTTAAAGGTTTTTTTTTTTTTCGATTTTATTTTTCTTAGGGTTTATATTTGTTTTTTAAGTATTTATTTTGTTTCTTGGGTTTATTTTTAATTGATTTGGGTTTTTAAGATTTTTAGTTTTTTTTAGGGTTTATTTTTTATTTTTAGGTTTATTTTTGTTTTTCGGATTTATTCTTCATGGTTCATGATTTTAGGGTTTATTTTTGTTTCTTCATGGTTCATTATTAATTTTAAATTTATTTTCATGGTTCATGTTATCAAGACGGAACTCTTAGGAGGTCCGTCTCACTGATTTAGATCCGTGAGACCGTCTCACAAGAGACTTGCTCTTTTTTTTTTTTTAGAAAGAATTCTGAATATGCTTTAAGTTTTAGGTTTAGAAACTCTAGTGAAAACTAATTTCACCCAATTGACTTAGTTGCAAAATAACCTTTAACCTAACATATAAAAATACCAACTACGCCATTAATTATTTAGAGTGTATCAGATTATATGAATTTTGTAGGGTGGCCAACTCGGGTAGGTGCCGGTTTTAAATTAGTGTTTTATTATTTTTATACTTCGTCGATACACATCAAATGTATATAATTATATTCTTAAATAAACACTTGATCATTGATTAAGTTCATTAGCTAGTATGTATTCTTCAAATATAAAATGCTCAATAAAAATACTAATTGAGCTGACTTTTCAGAATCGAAGCATATATTAATAAGCATACGCTACTAGGGGCGTAGTCGGACCGCCCCTGGCTATCTCTAACCCAAATTTTTTCCTCCTAGCTCAACTATATTTTACCCTTAGAAATATATATATATATATATATATATACCATTGAAAAAATGGGACAAAAAAAAGTTGGGACGCCTCTTGTCTATGCCCATGTATGCTACTATATATTGAACACCCCGGTGGATGAGATCTTCTATTCAAAGATGCGTTTCATCTCATATTCTATCGTACAAACAATTGCCGTGTATACAATTTTTCATATTAAAATCCCACAATTTATGCTTGATTTATGTTTGAAAATTAATATGAAAAATTGTATACAAGTGACAATTATCCTCCCGATGGAATATGAGATGAAAACACAATTTTGGACTAAAAATCTCATCCGACCAACATGCTAACAAGTCTAGCTATCTAATTCAATAAAAAAGTGAGATGAGGATTGCAAAAGAAATTTTGAGTTTTATTGATTTTTTTTTTATAACAGAGGATCTGCAACACTACCACCATTTGGATGCACACTAAATAAACTCACGACTATGTGAGCTAAATCTCAACTAGTAAAATTCGCAGATGCTTAAGGAACAGTATGATAATATGCAATTCATCATAATGTGAACTCATAATTCAAAAACATTTTACTCATATCGTTTTCTTTTATTGGGCCATTGATCAACTACGTACTATGCACCGAAAACGGGTTTGAGGTCATATCTTGTGAACCACACCAAGTCACCAACTAGAAAACTGCACCCGACGAGCACTGTGCGATTGGCTCGATCAAGTGGTGCAGAGGTGGAAATTTGAACATGGGACCTTTCATCAAGAACCTACACCACTAGCCACTAGGCCACCAATGAGGGGCTAGTTTTATACTTTTATTGATGATATCATAAATAATTAATGTGTTTAAGATATATATATATATATATATATAGAAAATACGCCGTTACTATTCTTCGAGTGAGCATTGATTAAAATCTCAGTTGATGCAATAACCCGCAAATCACACCGATTAAGTAAATCGCACTACACAAGTCTTATGCAATGTAGACTCAACCAAATAGTGCGATGTAGAGATTTGAACCGGCTGAAACCCAAGATTCCACTATATATGCCACGTGAGGCGTAAATATAAGCTTTAATTAAAAAGGTTTGATTTGGTCTAATTCAAGCAAAATCATACATAAAAGGAGCCACATTTGAACTTTATAAAGATGTATATCAACTCACCTTGGATCCGAATTTAGAAAATGGGTATATATTAAATAAAATACACATAAATATTTTTAATTTTTAAAGTCCGACAACAAAAAATCATTTAAAATTTTGTATAAGTTGATCATGTAATAGTAGATGAAAAATTAATACACATATATAAAAGAAATAATTAGAGTAATTAAGAAAACAAGAGACTCGCAAAACATAGTTTTGGTAATATTATTAATATTATTAGAATTGTTTATTAATATTTTTATTTTTGTAGGTTTTGACTTTTGCCATATTTTATTTATTCAAGTTGTTATTTGAAATTTTATTTTGGGGAGTTGTATTATTTTATTTGGACTTTCTAATTCCTTTTTGTAAAAAAAAAATAGAGGGTACAAATTTATTTTTAATATTATTTTTACTAAAATTTATAGTGGGATTTTTTTCAATTTGGGGTACAATTGTACCCCCATATCTCTACATAGATACACCACTGTTAATCAACTTGAACTTGAACAATAAAACACCATTAGTCAAGTAAATAGTAAAATATACATACCCTACAGACAATCTGATAAATTCCATTGCATGCATGCATTGAACCCAAAACGCTGCACTTTCTGAACTCTCAACCTCAATGGCTCTTCCTCTCAAAGCTCATTAGTAGAACTCTAGTTAGGACTGAAAAAACGTATCAATTAAGCTACTCGATACTCGATTCGAGATCGATTGCATGTTAAAAGCTCGTTTGAGTTTGCCTCGTTAACATAACGAAACCAAGCTTAACACATTTTGTCGTTCGATAAGACGTAAAATCAGCTCAAGCTCGACTCGATTAGTAAAAAATGAAGTGTAAAAATAATAAGCTACTAATTGAGCTCGATTTGTGTTCGGCCCGACTATAGCTCGTTCGAGCTCAATTCGATTATTAATCAAACCAAGTTCTAACACAATTTTCAAAGCTCGATTAAAATTGAAGCAAGCTTGAACAATATTATGTTCTGCTCGACTCGACTCGTTTACACTCCTAACTCTAATTAAGCTAATTAGAGTCCATTCAAGGAGAAACCATTGAGGGAGAGAGTTCAGAAAAAAAACAGCTTTTCTCCGTTGAAACTGCAAAGATGATCTTATGCTGATATGATAATAATAAAATTACTAAAAGAAAAAATTGAATATTTTTAAAGAGGGCTTAAGAGGAGTTTTTTTTTTTTTTTTTCTTTTTTGCTTCTTCTTTTGAGTTGCAATTTTGGTGAACGTAAGTTGAGAGGAGTGATAGAAAGCTTATTGTATTTATAGTACTAAGTTTAGGGTTTTGGGGCCTCGCTATTTCCAAAATATCCCAAAAAAAAAAAACTTGGTTGATAGCAAGAAATTATACGATAATATCAATAGCAAACAATGTATAAAAACTGAGAGAAAATTACAAAGAAATTTAGCTTAGGTACTACTACTAAGCTAAAAAGCATTAATTGTGACGTGGTGCACAGTCTCCCTCTATGTTGCATATTCGTAATTCGTATTGAGAGTACTGAAAGGCTTCTTTTAATTTGAATATAATTTACCCATGTGAAAGATGAAATTGGGGATTTGTAATTATTAAAAAAAACAGTACTCCTTGTGCTATTAGAAAATTAATGTGGGAAAAACACCCTTATATATAGGCCTTTGCCATGAATAGCTCGAGCGGTTTAGTGTGGATTTTTGGGTTTTACCTGTAACATGCAAGACACTTATATAGTAGTACGTATTTTATATAATATATGTACCCATAATTAATGCATATATCTATGTCTATATTTACACTAGAAGAAACCCGTGGTGCCTCTGTTTTGTTATGTGACATGTGTGCATTTTACTAATAGTTCTATTAATTAATTATATCTCCCGACATTATAATAATTTTAAAATAGCAACAGACAATAGATGAAAAATACTATTTAATTTTTTTTATTGACGAAGTCAAAAAAGAAGAAATATCATACTTCAAAATCATGAAAAATACATTCAAGATTATGTATTTGTGTTCGGTCTTTGAAAGCTAAATTTCATAAATCGCACAAGACCCAACTTCACCGCCCATTGCGTTTTAGTCATGTAAATGTGAAGATCGATGTCATACTTCTTTTCAAGGTTGTAGTAGTAATTCGGATGCAATATTTTTATTTTTCCAAAGTTGATCATGTAACAATAAATTAAAAATAAACACACACACACACGACACACACACACACACACACACACACATATATATATATATATATATATATATATATGAGAACCAAGTATAGTAATTAAGAAAATAGGAGAAAACAAAACCAACTATTGGTAACATTATTGATTTTATTAGATCTTTATTTTTTTTTTGGGGGTATCTTTATTGTTTTGCGAATTTGTCATGTGTTTTATTTATTCACGTTGTTAACTCGTTTTTATTTTTTTGAAATTTTGTTGTGGGGATTTATATTGTAATATTTGGATGTTCTAATTATTTGTTCTATTTGCGTTTCTTATTTGGTATTTTCCAGGCGTCGATGCGATGCACGGATCGTATTTTCACAAAAATAATCTTTTGTGATTGCAAAAAGTCTAGAAATTCAATAAATAGTTAAAATATGAAGATAAATTAATTTGACTATAATCATATGATTAAACAATACGAAAATAATATTATAAAATATGAAACAAAACCTTTAAATATAAAATATTTGGCTGATAATAAATATATTAACTACCCAATGTTGAATAGTCAATATATTGTATTTTCAATACAATCAATACTAAAATCATTTCTAATTTCAATACTTTTGTAGGGTTTAGAAAGCAAATCAGTTGTGAGATTTACTAAGATAATTAAACAAAAATTATTGTTTATATTTAAAAATATAATTTTAGGGAAAATAAAATATTTCAAAAAAAAATAATGACTATTGTATTTTATATATGCACAAATATAAAAAGAAAAATAGCAAAAAGAAAAATGTATATCTAATAGTCCAAAGCTACATCTTTAAATGTTGAATATCACATTAATAAATATAAAAAATAATTTATATTAACATGAAAAGTACATTAATATATATAAAACCATATTTTTCTATAAACTCTATTATGAATATAGTTTCATATTAGATATAAATTTAATTAGTTTCTTCTTACATATATATATGTATATATATAACGCTACATATGGATATAAGTAATATTTATAATATTTAGATATAGATTTTGAGATATTTTCTTTAATTAAAAAAGTATTTTTTTTAAAATAATTTAATCAACTTAAATACAATTCTATATAATTATGAAGAAATAGTTTAAGTCCAAATAACAACTATATGATAGGTGTGAGTTTTGCATGTATTTTAGGGCATATTTATGGCTATAATGGTGAGTAAGCATGCATAAACTCATGTAAAATGTTACGTATTCACTCTTTGTGGAAAAGATATTATGCTTTGCTCGTTTTGTAGGAATGTAATGATATTTGAAGCAATTTGGATACAAATACGAGCATCGCAAAGTAGAAATACTGAGAATCGAGTGAGTATACGAGAATTGAAGCTAGAACGAGTTGAAGATGAGCGTATAAGGAAAATACAGGGAACGCACGGGTTGGGCGTGCCTTAGGCACCACCCGTGCATCCCTGAATAAAAGCCTTGAATGCTACGCCATGGCGCACGAGTAGCCGGTGCGCATACGCACCACCCGTGCGCCACTGGAGAGATTACTGATACCTACGGCATCACGCACGGGTAGGCCGTGCTTGGGGCGCACGACCCGTGCGTGTTTGGCGAAAAGCAGGGCTTTGCTACAAGGAGGACGCACGGGTAGCCCGTGCAGGGGCGCACGACCCGTCTTGTCTGCTTTGAATATCATTTCTTTCAAAGACTTTGCCCTAAAGAAGAAAGGGGGTATAAAAAGGTTTTTTGGGGCGCACACCAAGGATATTCTGACTTTTTTGGCTATAGCACACAAGACAAAGGTCTATTCTTGGAAGAAGATATCAAGGAGACAATCGGGTTGCATCGGAGCTCAAAAAACGGAGATACATCGAGAGATTGTCGATTTTCCTAAGTTTTTTTGCTTATCTTGTAGTTTTAATCTTTCATTTTAGTTTGTCATGACTTTGAACAATTTGTCTATGAGTTGTTTAGACATCATGTGTAGCTAAACTCTTTAGATTTCTGGGTTTTGGAAGTAGATTAATGAACTCTTGTGGAATGTTTTAATCTTAGTTGAAGTTATTGTCTTGAAGTCTATTTGAGTCTCGTGAGCTTATTCTTGTTTTATCACTTGATCAATGATTTAACTTGTTTGATATATTGATTTATAATTCGAGAGATGAGTTTCACATATTAGATCTTGAGTACTAAACACAAATATTTGCATGAATCGAGAGGTTTGTAAATATTTGTGAGGACATTTGATCTTTTAAACTTTTGGGAGTTGAATACTTCATGTTGAGTAGAGATGCTAGCATAGGTATTTCAATCTACGTTTTATATGCATCTCGAGAGGGAGGATAAAATATTTTCGTGATCGTCTTATAGGAATATTAATAATAACTTAACTTTGATTAAATGGGACAACAAGGGGATATTAATCAAAACATTGACCCGATAATCCATTTTATCATCTTGATACTTCTATTATTTGCATTATCTTAATCTTGTGTTTTTATTAGTCCTAATTGTCTTAATCTCACAACAACCATCATTTTACGACCGTCTAAATAAAAATAAGACTATCTTAGTTCAATACTTAGCATATTAATTTATTAGTCTCCGTGGATACGACCTTGCTACTATCCACGACCTTGCTACCCTTTTCTATAACGTACAATCGTACACTTGCGAGCTAAAAATAAAGGCGAACAAGTTTTTGGTGCCGTTCTGTTTGGGACTAATACAATTTTTGGTGCTAATATTGCAATAGATAGAATTATTCTTAATTTAGACATTTTTAATTTTTTGATATTTTTGGTTGACTTAAATCCTTCATTATTCTTTTAGTTTGGTCCAGGTAGTGCATGAACACTCGCTCTGGGCGAGGAGATTTAATACCGCTCATACCGGAAGTTGAGGCTTTCGCAAGGAGAATTAGTGCAACTACTAGACGGGCTGAAAGACAACAGAATCGAGAATATGGGGGCGTGGGCGAAGAAAACAGGGGGTAACAATGGGATCAACGAGTTACCAATACCGGTTCAACAAATGAGGCTATCCGTGATTACTTTCGACCTCAAACGAATCGTAATTACGGTGGTATTGCTCATATTCCGATAAATGCCAACCACTTCGAGCTTAAACCGCAGACGATAAACATGGTACAACATAACCGGTTTGGGGTTTCTGGCCAAGATCCAAATTCTCACCTTGCACATTTCATCCAAATATGCAACACAATAAAAATGAATGGAGTTTCGGATGACGCCATAAGATTGTGCCTATTCCCTTTCTCTTTAAGGGATAAGGTGAGAAATTGGTTGGGTACTTTGACGCGGAAGTGTGAGCACATGGGACGATTTGAGCCAAAAGTTCTTGTTTAAATTCTTTCCACCGAGCAAAACTTTGCAGCTCAAAAGCGAGATTACTCAATTCCGATAGTTTGACTCCGAGCCTTTGTACGAGGCTTGGGAATGATTTCGGGATTTGTTAAGAAGATGTCCACAAAGATGGCTTTCGGAAGATCAACGGTTTGTTTCTTCTACAATGGTTTAATGGGGCAGACGAGGGCCTTTGTTGATGCCGCAGCGGGAGGAGCATTGTTGGCAAGGTTTCCACAAGACGCCTTAAACCTTCTTGAAGAAATGGCTATGAATAGTTACCAGTGGCCGTCTGAGAGATCCAATGTACAACGAGTAGGCAAATCTCGGATTCGCACCCAATTAAGGCGTTGATTTGCGCAAGTGGCGGCATTGACAACCCATTGAGTGTTTTCACGAAAGGGCCGTAAACAAGCACGAGCACGGGTAGTGAAGCTCTTCTATATCCGATGAAGGAGGTCAATTATGTGAATAACCGGAATTTCAACAATTTCCGAACAATTCAAACCCAACACACTACCATCCGGAATTGAGAAACCATGAAAATTTTTCCTATGCCAATACAAAGAATGTGTTGCAACCACCGCCGGGATTTAACGATCAAATGGGGTGCTAATGTAGAAGGCAAATCATATTTGGAAGATGCACTCACATCGTTCATAAATCAATCAAATGCATTCATGAGTGACACAAGGAGTCGCCGCTAGGCAAGATTCTAGGATGGATAAGGTGGAGCTACAAATGACCCAAATAACAAGTTCGATAAAGAATCTTGAAACTCAAGTGGGCCAATTGGCTACAATTGTTGGTGGGCAACATCAAATGGGTCAATTTCCGAGTAACACGGAAGTTAATCCTAAAGAGCAACGCAATGCTATTCGGTTAAGGAGCAGTACGGAATATAAATGGCCTAAAGAAAAATCTGGAAATCTAAAAATTCTAGGTGAAGCATCCAAGTCGGGAGATGTTGAATCGGTGATGAAAGATGGTGTCGAAGTCGATGGGGAAAAAGAGAGACAAGAGGATGAACTAACAGGGGCTGAGAAAGCTTAAATCTTCGTCCTAACTCTAACATATCTAAATTGCCTATCTCTCTTCCCTTCCCTCAAAGATTTCAAAAGAAAAAAAGCTTGACGATCAATTTGCAAAATTCCTTGATATATTTAAGAAATTGCACATTAACATTCCTTTTGCAGATGCATTAGAACAAATGCCAAACTACAAGAAATTTCTTAAGGATGTTATGTAGAAGAGAGGAAGATGACAAGCTTTGAAACGGTGAATTTGACGGAAGAATGTAGACGATAATCCAAAGGAAGCTACCACAAAATCGAAAGATTCGGGAGTTTCACTATCCCTTGTGCCATTGGTGGTAACTTTTTAATAAAACATTATGTGACTTAGGGTCAAGTATTAATTTGATGCCTTTGTCCATTTTCATGAAGCTTGGTACTAGGCGAAGTAAAGCCAACCACTTGGTGACATTGCAACTTGCGGACGATCACTTACATATCCAAAGGGAGTTATAGAAGACGTCTTTGGTAAAAGTTGATAAATTTATATTCCCCGGATTTCTTGGTTCTTGATATGGAAGAAGATCGTGACGTTCCACCGATACTTGGGCGCCTATTTTTTGCTACCGGTAAAGCCTTAATAGACGTACAAAAAGGAGAGCTCATTTTACGTGTTAATGATGAGCACATTTTATTTTCTATATATAAGGCAATGAAATTTCATGATACGGTGGAGAATTGTCATTTTTTCGATATAGTTAGTTCATGCATTGAGGATTATGTTGATCATACATTGTCTACGGATGATTTGGAATTTGGTCTCACCCACTCGTGCTCAATGTCGAGTGTTGTGCTTGATTTTGATAACCAAGATCTATACGACTATGTTTGTGCCTTAGATCACATGCATGAACTACTTAGGAGCGCAAGAGGCGAAAACACAAAGTCGAAATAAGGAGTCAAGCTTACAGACACGCACGACCCATGCATCCACGCACGGGCAACCCGTGCGTGATGCCGGCGAAAATTGAGAACCTGAAGAGTGCACGGGCCGTGTCGAGCACGGGCAACCCGTGCGTGATGTTGAAGGGATAATTGAAGACAGGGGATCACGCACGACCCGTGCGTGACCAAACAACAATGTCGAATCCGAAACTCAAGCAATTACCCGAGCACCTCACATATGCATTTCTTGGGGCGAATAATGCGAATCCGGTAATCGTTTCATCTCTTCTCACTCCAACTCAACTTGATAAATTGTTAAGGGTTTTACGAAAACATAAGTCAGCACTCGGATGGTCTATAACTGATTTAAAAGGCATAAGTCCATCCATTGTAATGCATAAAATTCGGATAGAAGATGTTTATAAACCATCAGTGCAAAACCAAAGACGACTAAACCCTATCATGCAAGATGTGGTTAGGAAGAAAGTGTTGAAATGGTTAGATACTGGGATCATTTATGCTATATCTGATAGTTCATGGGTAAGTCCGGTACAAGTGGTGCCGAAGAAAGGGGGTAACAGTCGTGAAAAATGAGAATGAAGAATTGATTGCTACTAGAATTGTTACCGGGTGGCGAATTTGCATTGATTATAGAAAACTTAATGATGCCACTCGAAAAGATCATTTTCCCCTCCCCTTTATAGATATGATGTTGGACCGTCTAACAGGTTGTGATTATTATTGCTTTTTATATGGTTATTCCGGGTACAATCAAATCATGATTGCGCCGGAAGACCAGGAAAAAACGACATGTCCTTATGGCACATTTGCATTTCGCCGCATGCCATTTGGCTTATGTAATGCACCTGCCACTTTCCAACGTTGTATGATGGCTATATTTCACGATCTTATTGAAAAAGTTATGGAGGTGTTTATGGACGATTTCTCTGTGTTTGGTGACTCTTTTGATAATTGTCTTCACAATCTTTCCTTAGTCTTACAAATGATGTGAAGAGACCAATCTTGTACTCAATTGGGAAAAGTGTCATTTTATGGTATGCGATGGTATTGTACTTGGTCATCGAGTCTCTTCTGCAGGTTTGGAAGTAGATCGGGCAAAGATCGTAGCGATCGAGAAGTTACCACCTCCTACAAATGAAAAAGCCATTCGAGTTTCTTGGGCCACGCCGTATTCTATAGAAGGTTTATCGGTGACTTTTCAAAAATTTCTAAGCCTTTGAGTCAATTGCTAGAAAAAGATGTTGCTTTCAATTTTTCAATGATTGTTTGCGAGGCATTTGAAACTTTGAAGAAGGCATTGGTGACCGCACCTATTCTTGTCGCCCATATTGGAGCCAACCATTTGAATTGATGTGTGATGATGCGGCGATTTTGCGGTAGGGGGTGTTTCTCGGTCAAAAGAGGGAAAAGTTGTTTAGATCCATCTACTATGCTAGTAGAACTTTGGGCGTGCTCAACGAATTACACCACCACCGAGAAAGAGATGTTGGCGATTGTTTTCGCATTTGATAAATTCGATCATACTTGATTGGAACGAAACGATTGTTCACACCGATCATGCGGCCATCAAATATCTTTTTGATAAGAAGGATGCGAAACCAAGGTTGATTAGGTAGATCCTATTATTGCAAGAATTCGACGTGGAAATCGGGGACCGGGAAGGGATGTGAAAATGTGGTGGCAAACCACTTGTCTAGGATTGAAAATCAAGAGGAGGTGAAAATAGGTACGGAATTAATAAAGGAGGAATTTCATTTAATGACGGTTACTCATGGTAGAGGCAAAATTTCCGTGGTATGCGATTTTGTCAATTATTTGGTCATGGGAGTTTTGCCTCCAAATCTATCGTCATATCAAAAGAAGAAGTTCTTCCACAATGTCAAATTCTATATGTGGGACGACCCCTACTCTTTATGAGGTGCGCGGATAAAATCATCGGAAGATGCGTGCCTCAAAGAATGGGATGAGAGTCCTACAACAACGATGTCATTCCTCACCCTCCGGAGGACATTTTGGTCCGACTTCGCACGGCAAGGAAAGGTATTGCAAAGTGGGTTGTATGGCCCACTTTATTTAACGATTGTTATTTGTATATGCAACAATGTGACAGTGTCGAGATGATGGGAAATATTTCCGAGACACGAGATGCCGATGACAAATGTAATTGAAGTTGAATTGTTCGATGTGTGGGGGATTGATTTTATGGGCCCATTTCCATCATCTTCGGGCTATCAATATATTCTACTTGCGGTGGAGTATGTGTCCCGTTGGGTGGAGGCGATTCCTTCACAAACAAATGATGCCCAAGTTGTGATGCGGTTCCTTAAGAAAAATATATTTACTCGATTCGGCACTCCAAGAGCTTTAATTAGTGATGGAGGGTCGCATTTTGTAAATAAATTGATGAGCAACTTGTTGGCAAAATATGGGGTGAAACATAAAGTTGCATTGGCATATCATCCTCAAGCCAATGGGCAAGCCGAAGTGGCCAACCGGAAGATCAAACAGATTCTTGAGAAGACGGTTAACATCAACCATAAGGATTGGGCATTAAAATTAGATGATGCTCTATAGGCATACCGGATCGCATATAAAGATAATCACAGTACATCTCCATATCAACTTGTTTTTGGGAAGTCGTGCCACTTGCCTAGGTAGAGTTGGAGCACAAGGCATTTTGGGCGGTCAAGAAACTAAACTGGATTTTCAAAAGGCCGGTGAAGAGAGGTTGCTCCATCTAAATGAGATGGAAGAATTTCAGGATGAAGCTTACGAAAATTCTGAATTTACAAAGAAAGAACCAAAAGGTGGCATGACAAAATGATTAAGAAACGAGAGTTTTTATCGGGGGAACCAGTTCTCTTGTACAATTCACGCCTCAAACTTTTCCCGGGAAAACTCAAATCTATGTGGTCGAGACCATTCGTGATAAAGAAAGTATTGAATCCTCCCGAAGTCGTGGAATTGTTAACAAAAGACGGTGATACTTTCATGGTAAACGGCCGGAGGATTAAGCATTACTTCCACCGAGGTAGCGAAGAGAGGTGACATTCATCATCTTGCGAGACCCGTGACGGGGGCGAAAATAGGTGTCAAGCTAAAGACGTTAAATATAGCGCTTGTTGGAAGGTAACCCAACGGTTTTTAGTGTAGATTTCATTTTTTGTGTGGGTGTTTTGTTTTAATTTTGTGTGATTTGTGTGAAAAAAAAAGAGAAAAACAATGAAAATACCTGAGTGGCTGTACAGGTATGCACGGGTAGCCCGTGCCATGGGCACTACCCGTGTGTATCTGGGAGGAAACCTGACTTGCTTCAGCATCACGCACGGGCTACCCGTGCGTAGGACGCACGGCCCATGCGTTATTGAAGGGGGAGATTTTTTTGTTACGGCCTGGCGCACCACCCGTGTACCTTACGGGAAAGCGGCAAATAAGAGCGATTCAAACATCGCTCTTTTTTATTTCCAACTTCTTTAAACGCACACCTCTTCCAAAATTTCCCAGTGATCGAAAATTTTTGGAGTTTTCCTCCAAATTCTCCCATATAATCCACTCTTCCATCATATTAGGCCTACAAATTACATTGCATTCACGGTTTGATTGAAGATTTAGGGAAAAAGCACCTAGGGTTTCAAGTTCTTCCCTTTGAGTTAAATTTCGAGAATTCCTAAGAGCATCATTTTGTCTTATGAATTTCTTGTACATATTGTAAGGGGAATCATGATTGGTGCTTGCTTTGATATTCTTTCTATGATTTAGATGAGTTCTTCATTAAGGCAATTTATCAAACACCTTGTGAGCTTGTAACATTAATGCAAATTTGAATGAATTATTGGTGAATTGGGCATAAACTATGATTGTTAGGGCTTAAAGTAGATGATTTCCTATATTGGCCATATATATTGATTGTTTGGAGGTTACTTGAACGGTCAATTTGATGTAGGATAGTCATTACTCACCATTTAACTTGTTGGCATAAATTCATCATTATGTGCTTGCCATTGATCTTGTTGGGATGTTAATAGAATTTATTTCAGGTACCAATTACATCATGGCTGACAGGAGGAATCCTCAAGGAGGTAGGAGACGTGCTCGCATGGTGGCACAAAGAGACAAGGCACCGCAAGAGGTGGACCCAAACAGCCCCGCGGCATACGGGGTTGTATTGACAAACGCAAATGACATTGAGCGGTGGAATCGCCTGGTTGGTCGCCAAATATCTCCATCCCGATACGCCGATGACGACTGTACCCAAACTTTGGGGATACATGAGGACGTTTGGCGTCTCTTCGCAAAGGTAGGGTGGACCAATTTCATGAGCCGAAGGTGGCCGACATTTAAACGATTCACGTTGGAGTTTTTGAGTACCGTCGAAGTACTCAAATAAGGAGGGGCTTTTGAACCGTTTGAAATACGTTTTTAGTTGGGGAATGTACGTAGGCAGCTATCTATTACCCAACTGAACACCATTTTTGAGGTCCCAACGAATGCTCGATTCAGACCGATGGACAACTATGATCAGTATGCGTTTTGGAGAATTCTTGTTGAAACGCCACAGACGGGGCCTATGCTATATGCCGCACGAACCGCCAAAGCCTCTTGGATCCAGAATCCAGTTTTCCGGTACATACAACGCGTGACTTCATCCTCCGTGTTCGCACGAGAAAATATTGGGGGGATGACTAAAAGAGAGTTGTATATATTATGGTGTATGCTCACAGATACACCCTACAACACAGCCGCCTATTTCGCAGAGCAAGTTGAGCAGTTAGTTAGGCGAGAAGGGGGTGCTATTTCGATAGGGGTCTAATTACTCCTATTGCCCGACATTTTAACATTGATTTTAGAGGCTTGGAGCCTATACCGGGCAGCACTCGGGTCAATTTGGCGTCCTTGCACCACATGAAATTTATTGCAAATGAAGATGGTGTGTTGGTTCTTCTACAGAAAAAAGGTGTCGCATTTCCATTGCCTAACCCGAGATACACCACAGTGGATACCTTAGCGAACACAACCAACATCCTGCTTAACTCTGAGGCACATAACAGAGTTACGGATGCTATCGATGCAAGGAAAAGGCGCAGAGTTGAAGGCTTCCCAGATGTAGAGGATATGGTGGCGGAAGAAGAGGAGATAAACAGACAAGAAATGGGAATGGAACCACATCACCCTCAAATTGGGTATGACATTCCCGAGTCCTCACGAGGAAGAAATCACTCACATAGCGGGGATCCTACCGGAACTTCTTATGGTGGCGAGTCCCAACGCGACAATGAATTCCACGACATGTTTTACGCATTTGGGGAGGACTTGTGTCACCAAGGGGAAGAGTCGCGGCAACATCGGGCTGATTTCCATGCATTTCGGGAGGACTATGATCGAAGGAACTTGGAACTCGAACAAAGATATTTGGTCCAAGAACAGCGGTATGTGGCTCAGGAAGAGAGGTATGTGGCCTAGGAGCAAAGATACGCGGCCCAGGAACGAAGGGAGTTGGAGACGTGGCAAGTAATCCAGCAGATACAAATGTGGCACATCTCACAAGGCCACTTCCCGCCACCACCTCCACAGTGACTCAGGTATATCTCCACTTTTCATTATTGAAATTCTATTTTTCCCCTTCAGGACAATATAATTTCATTCAAGTTTGGGGGGAAAGGTAGTATTTTAATATATGAAAAGTGTGGATTAAAAAAAAAGAGAAATTCTTGCATTTTTGTGTGTTTTCATATAGTTGCATGTAGAGCATTCTAGGTTGCATTGCTTTAGAAGCACGTTTATTGCTTTCATAGATGTTAGAGGGTGAGTTGACCGGGCATGATGCATCTTGTTGTTTGTGTGTTGATTGAAAATTTGTATTGTTGGGATTGGATGTTGGGTATGAGTTGATTGAGCCTTGAATAGATAACATTGAACATGTGGATATGGAAAACTTGGTTTGATGCTTTGAATTACATATTTGCAAGCCTGTGAGCTTTTGAGCCTTTACAGCTTACATCTTATGCAGTCTTGTTGTGATTTGAGTGTATCATTCATGTTGTTAGAATTCTAGAACTTGCTCGGGTATCTCTGTCAAGGCCACATGTTGTATGCGAATTGTGAATTTGATTAAAGGCCATATTTGTTAGCCTTTCAAGCCTTTTGCTTACCTAACAATGTTGAAATTCCTAGTTAACCAATTTGAGCCTATTGCCTATTTCTTTGATAACCACAAATTTAAGCCTTGAACATGATATATCAGTTACCCTAAACTCGAGTGTTTAGCATTGAGTAGAGGGAGTGAATGAGGTTGAACGAGTGGGAATTGAAAAGTTAGATAATTGGGCATATTTGGTTGATTGGAACAAAAGAGGAAGAAAAGGAGTTGAAAAGAAATGTCGAAAATTCACAAAAGAATCGAAAAAAAAAAGAAAAAAAATCGACGTCGTAATGTGAATTTTCATCTAAACGAACTTGGGGGCCTAAGGATTGTAATTTGAGGCGATTCTTAAAAGATAGAAAGGAGATGGAGATGAGTAAAGTGATGACAATAAGGGAATATTGGAGTAGCATATGAGATTGTAATGTAGATGATTGATATACTCACCGGTCTATATGCTCGAGTTTGAGTCACCTTATCCAAAATTTTCTACCCTAACCAAAGAGCTTTCATTACAACCAAATGAGAAAGTCCTTTTTGATTCACAAATTGCATACATTTCAGTGGCGGAGACATGAGACGAAGTACAAGCCTATGGTAATTTTGCGACATTGAATTGCTTTGAGCGTAAACACGTCCACGTGAGATGAGAGCATACGCTTAACTTTGAGAGTTGTGATAAGTGTCTTTTTATGCATGTTTTATATGTGTATTTGAGTAGAAATTGAGTTATTTTGTTGTTAGTTTCGTTAGTTTTTGATTGTATATTGTTCATACTACTGTGAGGTGCTTTTATTGGTGTAGATTGACCATTCGGGGCTAATTTTGGTGAATTTTGGACCATGGATTCATGTCAAAACATACCGGGGGGTTTAAGGATGCAAAAACGCTCGAAATCCCAAGCCAAACGCGTCATTTCGGGGCCTTTTTAGCCGAACACGGCCAGGGGGTGTCGGGCAACACGGCCATGTTCAAACAGGGCGAAAAATCACAATTTTTAGGCTGGGACAGCCTCGAACACGGCCATGTCGTAAAACATGGCCTGGCCGTGTCATACGACATGGCCATGTCGCATCAATTTTCAAAGAAAATTCAAGCAAAGACGGCCGGGCGTTTGGCAACATGGTCGTGTCCGGCACCTTTTTGCAACTTTTCCATGCGAAAATTATGGAAAACTCACCAACCAAGCTTTTTGACAACTTTTGAGCACATTTACACCTCATTTTGTTGTATTAATTCCTTACTTTCCCACATGATCACATGGAAATAATGATCCCAACAACCCAACTCATAAAGTTGAGCATTAAACTATCAAAAGATGACATTATTAAGGAATACTTTCTCCAAAATAATGTTTATAAAAGCCAAGAGTATGGGTTGAAGGAGAGATTCATTCATTGATATACATAGAAATCAGATTTTAGGGATGAAAGTTCATATTTTGGAGAAGAGAAACATATATTGTAGTGAGGAAGAAAGTTAGAAGGCTTGGATCACCATGGAGAGGCGCTAAGGCACAAGGATTGAAGATCACTCGGAGAAGAAGATGAACTCCACCACTTCATCATCATACTTCCAACAGGAGTCTTATGTTGGTTTTGGAAGTTTTAACTTCAAGTATTCATGTTGATTTCGAAAGAAACTTCTTGTTTAATTGTTGTTTTCATTCTCAAATCCATCATGAGTTAAATCGCTAGTGTTTAAATGTGATGAACCCTAGAACTTATTTGTGATCATTGCTTTGAATGTTTTAATATATTTTCTTATGTTCTTATGCGAGTCACTTATGTTATGCTTGTTTATTCGAATTGGTATATGCGCAATATTGATTTGAAGTTTATTTTTCACCGGAAATCGAGAGATTCATGGTGAAATAGAACCAACATAAGTGAAAGGAGTTGCATGCAATCCTAGATATAGGGACGACATAAATCTTCCTGATTAGGGTCAAACCTAATATGGGAATTCACAAATCGTTAATGCAATCTTGGGGGTTTTAACTAGAAAGAGATTTCATTAATCAACTTGAGGTTAGGAATTTTTCGCCTTGAGAAAGGGTTTAACTTAATTTAGGAATGCCTACGGTCCATGAAGCATGAAAATATGTTAAGGGATGGTTAAAACTTAAGGGTTATGATTGTATTTATTTTGGTAAAATCACAAAGACATTCTAGAGGGATTCACATTCAAGCATATTTATATCCAACATCTTCCAACTGAGTGTATCGATATCTTTCGTGTTCTTAGTTGCCTCTTCCACTTTTATTTGCTTTTGTCTTATTTTTATTTTGCAACAAACTATTTGACGAATTTATAGGCTAGATAATAAAAAGGCGAAGAATTACTAGTAATCATAGTCCTCGTGGGAATGACACTCGATACTCGCTTAGCTTTGCTATAAACGATAGGTGCACTTGCCTAGGCCGTTTTTAGGAGTAGCTTCCGAGCCATCAAGTTTTTGGCGCCGTTGCCGGGGATTGTGATATTAGGAACACCTTATTTTTATTAATCTAGTCATTTTTTTCTTTAATTGTTTTTTTTTTTCTTGTTTGGGCAGAAGGTGAAACTTGTCGCGGATCAGGAAACTTTACTTGGTAATATTGTGACCAATCCGCGCGACAAACCTCCACAATAAGGTGATGTAGTCCAAATGTATACGACTATAAATAAACGATCGGGAGGCAACCCGATAGTTCATTGTTTTCTATTTTTTTTATTAAGTAATAGGTTGTTAGGGAGTCATGAGTCAATAATTGGATGTATGGTGGGTGTTGGTATCACCTTTATCTTACTTGAGCAAATTTGAGCTTTCACGGTATTCGATTTTTTGTTGCAAATTCTTATTAGGTGTGCATATGCCCAAGAAGACCCTAGATTGAACAGCACAATGATCTCTCCAAATCGATTTCACTCTCAGATAGGTCATTTCTTTCCTCTTTTTTTTTCTTTTCTTTTTAGTTTGTCATTTTTGTGTGTTTTTGTTTGTATGTTCATCTCTTTCTTTCACATTGAGGACAATGTGAATTTTTAAGTTGGAGGTGAATGTGATTACATGCTTGTTAAAAGTTTTTGGAATGCTTGTGTGCTTGATATTTATTTTGATTTTGTTGATGGAAGATATGATTTTTCAATGAAACAAATTGAGTATTTGTTAGTTAATAAATTGGCCCAATTACACAAAAAAATTAGCTTTATAATATGTATTTTTTAAATGCAAAGCAATTGATTGTCTTGAATAGATTGACATGGGTGTGGGTTGAATTTAGACGAGACTTCTAACACTATGATACTTGATTTGTTAAGACATATATGACGATTCTTAGTGCTATGAAAGTCCGAGAACTCTTGATTTAGTAGTGGTTGACTAGTAGTGGTTGACTAGTTGTTAAACCAAGCCAAAGAACCAAAAAAAAAGAAAAAAGAATAGCAAAAAAAAAAAGACAAAAAAAGGTCCAATCGAGGTTATACTCCTCTATTTGTTGTTGCTTAGTAACTAGGAGCATTCATGAGCCCCATGTTTGTCTTTTACGTAAAACGGCGACACAAATATGAGTATGGGAAACCACCCTATGAGTGTTTGAACGAAAATTCAAAATTTAAACCTAGTGGAAGCATGCCTCGAACCTGTCCTAAAAAAAAAAATGTATATTGCTTGCATTTATCATTCCAATAAAGTTCAAAAGCTTGGTTACATGACTAATAGACTAACTACAAAAATATATTAAGTTCTTGTATTTCATGGTATTATTGGATTGAAGTTGTGCATAACTATCGATTTGTGGATTGATGAGTTCAAGTCTAAATATGGCCCATTGATATTAATGTTTTACTTGACAATCGACGCTTCGCAGAACTATGTTTTTACTTAATGGCTAATTTGTGTTGTGAGGGCTAAGAATTTGACTCGCTTTTGTTCAATGTGTTGAGAAAAAGATCTTCCTTGTGTGTTGTGATGTATTAGATCCCTCAATATGGTTTTATGTTTTGCTTGAGGACAAGCAAAGTTCTAAGTTGGAGGTGGTTTGATAAGTGTCTTTTTATGCATGTTTTATATGTGTATTTGAGTAGAAATTGAGTTATTTTGTTGTTAGTTTCGTTAGTTTTTTTATTGTATATTGTTCATACTATTGTGAGGTGTTTTTATTGGTGTAGATTGACCATACGGGGCTAATTTTGGTGAATTTTGGACCATGGATTCATGTCAAAACATACCGGGGGGTTTAAGGATGCAAAAACGCTCGAAATCCCAAGCCAAACGCGTCATTTCGGGGCCTTTTTAGCCGAACACGGCCATGGGGTGTCGGCAACAAGGCCATGTTCAAACAGGCGAAAAATCACAATTTTTAGGTGGGACGATGACCTCGAACACGGCCATGTCGTAAAAACATGGCCTGGCCGTGTCATACGACATGGCCATGTCGGACCAATTTTCAGCAAAATTCAAGCGGACGGCCGGGCGTTTGGCAACATGGCCGTGTCCGGGCACCTTTTTGCAACTTTTCCATGCAAAAATTATGGAAAACTCACCAACCAAGATTTTTGACAACTTTTGAGCACATTTACACCTCATTTTGTTGTATTAATTCCTTACTTTCCCACATGATCACATGGAAATAATGATCCCAACAACCCAACTCATAAAGTTGAGCATTAAACTATCAAAAGATGACATTATTAAGGAATACTTTCTCCAAAATAATGTTTATAAAAGCCAAGAGTATGGGTTGGAGGAGAGATTCATTCATTGATATACATAGAAATCAGATTTTAGGGATGAAAGTTCATATTTTGGAGAGGAGAAACATATATTGTAGTGAGGAAGAGAGTTAGAAGGCTTGGATCACCATGGAGAGGCGCTAAGGCACAAGGATTGAAGATCGCTCGGAGAAGAAGATGAACTCCACCACTTCATCATCATACTTCCAACAGGGGGAGTCTTATGTTGGTTTTGGAAGTTTTAACTTCAAGTATTCATGTTGATTTCGAAAGAAACTTCTTGTTTAATTGTTGTTTTCATTCTCAAATCCATCATGAGTTAAATCGCTAGTGTTTAAATGTGATGAACCTAGAACTTATTTGTGATCATTGCTTTGAATGTTTTAATATATTTTCTTATGTTCTTATGCGAGTCACTTATGTTATGCTTGTTTATTCGAATTGGTATATGCGCAATATTGATTTGAAGTTTATTTTTCACCGGAAATCGAGAGATTCATGGTGAAATAGAACCAACATAAGTGAAAGGAGTTGCATGCAATCCTAGATATAGACGACATAAATCTTCCGGATTAGGGTCAAACCTAATATGGGAATTCACAAATCGTTAATGCAATCTTGGGGGTTTTAACTAGAAAGAGATTTCAGTTAATCAACTTGAGGTTAGGAATTTTTCGCCTTGAGAAAGGGTTTAACTTAATTTAGGAATGCCTACGGTCCATGAAGCATGAAAATATGTTAAGGGATGGTTAAAACTTAAGGGTTATGATTGTATTTATTTTGGTAAAATCACAAAGACATTCTAGAGGATTCACATTCAAGCATATTTATATCCAACATCTTCCAACTGAGTGTATCGATATCTTTCGTGTTCTTAGTTGCCTCTTCCACTTTTATTTGCTTTTGTCTTATTTTTATTTTGCAACAAACTATTTGACGAATTTATAGGCTAGATAATAAAAAGGCGAGAATTACTAGTAATCATAGTCCTCGTGGGAATGACACTGATACTCGCTTAGCTTTGCTATAAACGATATGTGCACTTGCCTAGGCCGTTTTTAGGAGTAGCTTCCGAGCCATCAAGTTTTTGGCGCCATTGCCGGGATTGTGATATTAGGAACACCTTATTTTTATTAATCTAGTCATTTTTTTCTTTAATTGTTTTTTTTTCTTGTTTGGGCGGAAAGGTGAAACTCGTCGCGATCGTGAAACTTTACTTGGTAATATTGTGACCAATCCGCGCGACAAACCTCCACAATAAGGTGATGTAGTCCAACTATACGACTATAAATAAAGCGCTGATCGGGAGGCAACCCGATAGTTCATTGTTTTCTATTTTTTTATTAAGTAATAGGTTGTTAGGGAGTCATGAGTCAATAATTGGATGTATGGTGGGTGTTGGTATCACCTTTATCTTACTTGAGCAAATTTGAGCTTTCACGGTATTCGATTTTTTGTTGCAAATTCTTATTAGGTGTGCATATGCCCAAGAAGACCCTAGATTGAACAGCACAATGATCTCTCCAAATCGATTTCACTCTCGCAGTAAGGTCGTTTCTTTCCTTTTTTTTTCTTCTTTTCTTTTTAGTTTGTCGTTTTGTGTGTTTTTGTTTGTATGTTCATCTCTTTCTTTCACATTGAGGACAATGTGAATTTTTAAGTTGGAGGTGAATGTGATTACATGCTTGTTAAAAATATTTTGGAATGCTTGTGTGCTTGATATTTATTTTGATTTTGTTGATGGAAGATATGATTTTTCAATGAAACAAATTGAGTATTTGTTAGTTAATAAATTGGCCCAATTACACAAAAATTAGCTTTATAATATGTATTTTTAAATGCAAAGCAATTGATTGTCTTGAATAGATTGACATGGGTGTGGGTTGAATTTAGACGAGACTTCTAACACTATGATACTTGATTTGTTAAGACATATATGACGATTCTTAGTGCTATGAAAGTCCGAGAACTCTTGATTTAGTAGTGGTTGACTAGTATTGGTTGACTAGTTGTTAAACCAAGCCAAAGAACCAAAAAAAAAAAAAAAAAAAAGAATAGCAAAAAAAAACAAAAAAGGTCCAATCGAGGTTATACTCCTCTATTTGTTGTTGCTTAGTAACTAGGAGCATTCATGAGCCCCATGTTTGTCTTTTACGTAAAACGGCGACACAAATATGAGTATGGGAAACCACCCTATGAGTGTTTGAACGAAAATTCAAAATTTAAACCTAGTGGAAGCATGCCTCGAACTCCGTCCTAAAAAAAAAAAAGAATGTATATTGCTTGCATTTATCATTCCAATAAAGTTCAAAAGCTTGGTTACATGACTAATAGACTAACTACAAAAATATATTAAGTTCTTGTATTTCATGGTATTATTGGATTGAAGTTGTGCATAACTATCAAGATTTGTGGATTGATGAGTTCAAGTCTAAATATGGCCCATTGATATTAATGTTTTACTTGACAATCGATCGCTTTCGCAGTAACTATGTTTTTACTTAATGGCTAATTTGTGTTGTGAGGGCTAAGAATTTGACTGCTTTTGTTCAATGTGTTGAGAAAAAGATCTTCCTTGTGTGTTGTGATGTATTAGATCCCTCAATATGGTTTTATGTTTTGCTTGAGGACAAGCAAAGTTCTAAGTTGGACGTGGTTTGATAAGTGTCTTTTTATGCATGTTTTATATGTGTATTTGAGTAGAAATTGAGTTATTTTGTTGTTAGTTTCGTTAGTTTTTTTATTGTATATTGTTCATACTATTGTGAGGTGTTTTTATTGGTGTAGATTGACCATTCGGGGCTAATTTTGGTGAATTTTGGACCATGGATTCATGTCAAAACATACCGGGGTTTAAGGATGCAAAACGCTCGAAATCCCAAGCCAAACACGTCATTTTCGGGGCCTTTTTAGCCGAACACGGCCATGGGGTGTCGGGCAACACGGCCATGTTCAAACAGGGCGAAAAATCACAATTTTTAGGCTGGGACAGCCTCGAACACGGCCATGTCGTAAAACATGGCCTGGCCGTGTCATACGACATGGCCATGTCGGACCAATTTTCAGAAAATTCAAGCAAAGACGGCCAGGCGTTTGCTTTCGCAACAACATGGCCGTGTCCGGCACCTTTTTGCAACTTTTCCATGCAAAAATTATGGAAAACTCACCAACCAAGATTTTTGACAACTTTTGAGCACATTTACACCTCATTTTGTTGTATTAATTCCTTACTTTCCCACATGATCACATCGAAATAATGATCCCAACAACCCAACTCATAAAGTTGAGCATTAAACTATCAAAAGATGACATTATTAAGGAATACTTTCTCCAAAATAATGTTTATAAAAGCCAAGAGTATGGGTTGGAGGAGAGATTCATTCATTGATATACATAGAAATCAGATTTTAGGGATGAAAGTTCATATTTTGGAGAGGAGAAACATATATTGTAGTGAAGAAGAAAGTTAGAAGGCTTGGATCACCATGGAGAGGCGCTAAGGCACAAGGATTGAAGATCGCTCGGAGAAGAAGATGAACTCCACCACTTCATCATCATACTTCCAACAAGGGAGTCTTATGTTGGTTTTGGAAGTTTTAACTTCAAGTATTCATGTTGATTCCGAAAAGAAACTTCTTGTTTAATTGTTGTTTTCATTCTCAAATCCATCATGAGTTAAATCGCTAGTGTTTAAATGTGATGAACCCTAGAACTTATTTGTGATCATTGGTTTGAATGTTTTAATATATTTTCTTATGTTCTTATGTGAGTCACTTATGTTATGCTTGTTTATTCGAATTGGTATATGCGCAATATTGATTTGAAGTTTATTTTTCACCGGAAATCGATAGATTCATGGTGAAATAGAACCAACATAAGTGAAAGGAGTTGCATGCAATCCTAGATATAGGGACGACATAAATCTTCCGGATTAGGGTCAAACCTAATATGGGAATTCACAAATCGTTAATGCAATCTTGGGGTTTTAACTAGAAAGAGATTTCGATTAATCAACTTGAGGTTAGAAGTTTTTCGCCTTGAGAAAGGGTTTAACTTAATTTAGGAATGCCTACGGTCCATGAAGCATGAAAATATGTTAAGGGATGGTTAAAACTTAAGGGTTATGGTTGTATTTATTTTGGTAAAATCACAAAGACGTTTCTAGAGGATTCACATTCAAGCATATTTATATCCAACATCTTCCAACTGAGTGTATCGATATCTTTCGTGTTCTTAGTTGCCTCTTCCATTTTTATTTGCTTTTGTTTTATTTTTTTTTTTGCAACAAACTATTTGACGAATTTGTAGGCTAGATAATAAAAAGACAAGAATTACTAGTAATCATAGTCCTCGTGGGAATGACACTGATACTCGCTTAGCTTTGCTATAAAACGATAGGTGCACTTGCTTCAAAGCCGTTTTTAGGAATAGCTTCCGAGCCATCAAGTTGTAATTCAAAGCATTTCACCATGTTCTGTTTGATACGTGCACTTTGATGAGATATTTGAGGCTTGATTGGTTTGTTGCTTGACATTCATGACGAACAATATGGATTTCCTTTTGGTTTCTTTTGTCTCCGCGCTATCATTCTTATCTCCCCGTGTGCTTATCTTGTTTTCAAAACTGTTGATCGATACGGTCAACGGTTTAAGTTTGGGGGATTTTGATAGGAGTGAGTTTTGCATGTATTTTAGGGCATATTTATGGCTATAATGGTGAGTAAGCATGCATAAAATCATGTAAAATGTTACGTATTCACTCTTTGTGGAAAAGATATTATGCTTTCTTTGGTTTTGTAGGAATGTAATGATATTTGAAGAAATTTGGATACAAATACGAGTATCGCAAAGTGGAAACACCGAGAATCGAGTGAGTATACGAGAATTTAAGATGAGCGTATAAGGAAAATACGAGGAACGAACGGGTTGGGCGTGCCTTGGCACCACCCCGTGCACCCCGAATAAAAGCCTTGAATGCTACGGCATGGCGCACGGGTAGCCCGTCTTGCGCATACGCACATTTCCCCCGTGCACCACCGAGAGATTACGATACCTACGGCATCACGCACGGGTAGGCCGTGCTTGGGGCGCACGACCGTGCGTGTTTAGCTTAAAAGCAGGGCTTTGCTACAAGGAGGACGCACGGGTAGCCCGTGCGGGCGCACGACCCGTGCGTGCTCATTGAATATCATTTGCTTTGCAAAAGACTTTGCCCTAAAGAAGAAAGAGGGTATAAAAAGGTTTTTTGGGGCGCACACCAAGGATATTCTGATATTTTTTGGCTATAGCACACAAGACAAAGGTCTATTCTTGGAAGAAGATATCAAGCAGACAATCGGGTTGCATCGGAGCTCAAGGAACGGAGATACATCGAGAGATTGTCGACTTTCTTAAGTTTTTCTTGCTTCTCTTGTAGTTTTAATCTTTCATTTTAGTTTGTCATGACTTTGAACAATTTGTCTATGAGTTGTTTAGACATCATGTGTAGCTAAACTCTTTACATTTCCGGGTTTTGGAAGTAGATTAATGAACTCTTGTGAATGTTTTAATCTTAGTTGAAGTTATTGTCTTGAAGCCTATTTGAGTACTTTGAGCGTATTCTTGTTTTATCACTTGATCAATGATTTAACTTGTTTGATATATTAATTCATAATTCGAGAGATGAGTTTCAATATTAGATCTTGAGTACTCGACACAAATATTTGCATGAATCGAGAGGTTTGTAAATATTTGTGAGGACATTTGATCTTTTAAACTTTTGGGAGTTGAATACTTCTAGCATAGGTATTTCAATCTACGTTTTATATGCATCTCGAGAGGGAGGATAAAATATTTTCGTGATCGTCTGTAGGTCCCAAGGGGTGTAAGTGTAAGGTTTAGAAGGGGGTTGAATAAACCTTACCAAATTTTCGATTTAGTCCTTTTAAAAATACGAGTTGATTCTACACAAAATTGTCCTTGATGGACAATCGATTTAGTCAATCAAGAGAGTTAGTCTCTCAACGACTCAACCGAGCCGTTGATGGAATAACTCACCGTTGATTCTAAATTAACTCAACTTGTGGTTTTGTTTTCATTGGAAGACTTAACACCCTTAAGTTTGATTAAGCAAGAGTTTAGTGCTAGGTTTAGTACTAGTATTATCAAGTTGATAGCAAATTTATCGTGATATAAGCGATTAAAAATGCAGAATTAAAGTGCTTTGAAATGTAAATGACACAATGAAATTTTTATAGAGGTTCAAGATGGGGTAATTCTTCTACTCCTCTCTTCTCCAACTCCTGGAGGAATCCACTAGGTAATGATCGGTTTACAAAGTGGTAATATCCGGATACAAGTCTTGATCACACAACCGACTTGATCCTTCCGGGACTCGATCGAGACGCCTTGATCACTCACCGGTGCTTCTCTTACGACTCGCCTTCTTCACAGGCAATGCGCTTTGCTACTACACTCACTTGCTCAAGTTCTTTGGATTTGATCACGAAGCCCTCCAAAAGCTTAAGACTTGGTTCGACCTTGAACCTTCCTACAATCCTTCGTGGAATGTAGACCCCTTTTCTTCAAAAGTTTCCTCTTCAACCGATTGAAGTTATCTTTCCTTCACAAGGTAAGTGTTGGATTGATGTGCTTCGTAATGTAGGCTTGAGGATTACTTTTGAATGATTTGAGAGTATTTCTGGTTATAGTTTAATTGATTTCTTGAATGTTCGTGGTTCGTAACGCTTCTTCTCGTAGTCATTCCTCGGCCTTTTATAGTGATCTTTCAAAAATTTGCCCGTTGAAGAGATAGACTTATTTTTGAAAGTCACTTGCGATGCTGGCTTGTCTTGTTGCGATCCTTGGAATTGCCATTTCCTCGTATGAATTGTTCTTTCACCTTTTCGAGTTCGACACGATGTAGTGCTTCCCATTGGTTCATTCCTTTTGCACGCTTCGGGACCGAGCACTCCGAAAAAGGTGGTATGGAGATATTACTTGTTTAAGTAAATCTCTTGATTTACGTGCAACGGATCTTTTACGATTATCTCGACTTGACCGCATTTCCTTGCTTTACCCAGGTGACTTAGAGTCACTTCCAATCATTGGATGACTCTTCTCACTTCAACTTGAGACTTGGCTTTTCTCGAGTTGACTTGACCGATACTCCACTTGGTCGCATCTCACCGCTTCTTTAGTAGAGTTCCCGTCTACTCTTGTTTGCCATACTCACTGTCTCACAGCAGAGTCTTCCTTCCAAATTGATTGTCTTCTTGCATGTTAGGGCGTAGGACGACTTAACTCGGCTTGGCCACTTCAATTGTTACAATGCATTTTACAACAAGAATTGGGGTGCCAACTTTCTATTCTAAGTTTTACATGGCATTCATCAAAATCTAAACAATAAAATTCCTAACAATTTCCCTAACAATAAAATTCCTAACAGATGATGTCCTTCTTTTCAACATGATCTCTTATGAAGTGATATCGACATCAATGTGCTTTGTTCTTGAATGCAACACAGATTTTGAGTGATTGCAATTGCACTTGTGTTATCACACATGATTGGAATTTCTTTTTCCTCAACTTCATAGTCTCTCACCGTTCTTTGTCTCATCCATAGGACTTGGGCACAACATTGCCCGCAGCTATGTATTCTCGCTTCACCGTAGAGGTGGCTATTGAATTTTTCTTCTTGCTAAACCAGAAATTAGCCTTGTTTCCTAGACTTGACGTGTGCCTCGAAGTGCTCTTCCCCCCACTCGCATCCAAAGATAGTCGAATCAATAGCCAATTAGCATGAATCCTCCTTCATTTGGATACCATAGGCCTACTTCTTGCTTCCTTTCAAGTATCTCAATATTCTCTTAGCTCCATATGGCTCTCTTTTGGAGCAGATTGAAATCTTGCACATACACCTACAAAGAAAGGTGATGTCCGGTCCGCTTGCCGTGAGATAGAGCAATGATCCAATAAGTGCTATGTATCTTGTTTGATCTACTGTGCTTGCCATCCGCATCCATGTCCATTTTGATGATGTGTTCATAGGTATTTTTACTGATGACTTGTCCTCCATACCAAACTTCTTCATTAAATCTCTGGTGTATTTTGTTTGACTTATGAAGGTTCCATCCTTCAAATTGTTGCTCACTTGGAGTCCAAGGAAGAATGTCAACTCTCCCATCATGCTCATTTCAAATTTACTTTGCATGAGGTTTGAAAACTTTTCACACAAATCTCTTTGTTTGTGGAACCAAAAATGATGTCATCCACATATATTTGAACAAGCAATATACTTTTTTGTCTTGAATTAAAAAGTGTTCTATCTACTTTTCCTTTTGTGAATCCATTTTCGGTTAGGAATTGTGACAAAGTATCATACCATGCTCTGGGTGCCTGTTTCAATCCATATAGAGCTTTCTTGAGTTTGTATACCTTATCTCCAAGAGTCTTCTCGCTCAAATCCTGGAGGTTGTTCAACATACACTTCTTCTTCCAACAAACCATTTAGAAATGCACTTTTTACATCCATCCGATATACAATGAAATCCTTGTGAGTCGCATAGGCAAGAAACATTCTTATAGCTTCCAATCTTGCTACAGGGCAAATGTTTCATCAAAATCTATCCCTTCTTCTTGGCAATATCCTTTGGCTACTAGTCTTGCTTTGTTTCTTACCACGTAACCTTCCTCGTTCATCTTATTTCGAACACCCATTTGGTGCCAATAACATTTTGATGTATGGGTCTTTGCACTAATTCCCATACTTTATTTCTTTCAAACTGATTCAGACTCTTCTTGCATAGCTTGAATCCAATGTGTGTCGTCCAATGCTTGTGACACGTCTTTGGGCTCTATTTGTGAGATGAAGCATGTGAACATGGCTTCTTGTTGAGTTCGGATCTTGTTTTGACACCTTCTCTTATATCTCAAATGACAAGTTCGAGGATGGTCTCTTAGCCATCTTACATCGGGTTAGAGTAAGTTAGCCGGATTTAGTCGACTTGCAAATGCGTTAATGTTCTTTGGGTCACCTCTCTCGTAATCACTTAGCAAATTTTCCAGTTGTTTTTGAGATTCAACTATCTCATCTTCTTCTCCTCAATTGATAATTCCAAAACTTGACTTGAAAGATAGGGACTCTTCGTATGGTTGGATGATTAAGCTTATCACCGACTCTTCAATGTCTTCTCCATTTACATTTGCTCATCGAATACCACATGAATGGATTCTTCACGTAACCATAGTTTTTTTGTTGAGTATTCTCAGGCTTTGCTTTCACCGAGTATCCTAAGAAGATACCTTCATCGCCTTTAGCATCAAAAGCCTTTAGGTTGTCTTTGCCATTGTTGTGGATGAAGCATTTACATCCAAATATTCTCAAATATGCAACATTTGGTTTTCTTCCACCAAATCTCATAGGGAGTCTTTGTCAAATTCACCGCCTATTTATCATACATCCGTTTTGGGTGTAGCAAGTGTGTTGATTGCTTCACCAAAATCTTTTTGGTAACCCCCGTCACTAACATGGTCCTTCGCTTCTTTGAGGGTTCTGCTCCTTCTTTCTCGCAACTCCATTCTCATTTGTGGAGTCCTTGCTGGCGATAGTTCATGACCAATACCATTTTCAACACAATACACGAGTTATTATTCCATTGACACACTCGGTTCCTCTATCCGATCTTATTTTGATAATGGTTTGACTCTTCTCGTTTTGAATCCTCTTCATCACCGTGGGTAGTTTTTGTAGAGTTTCTTTCTTCTTGCACATGAATATTGTCCATGTATATCTTGAGTAGTCATCTACTACCACCAAGGTGTATTTCTTTCCACTTATCTTTGCCGGTTCCACTCAAGGCCAAATAGATCCATATGAAGCGGATGCAATATTCTTGTTGAGGATGGGCATGTCTTTTCTTTGAATGACGACTTGATTTGTTTTCCCTTCGACATGCGTCACATATATTCTCCTTCTTGATAATCGAGTCCGGAAGTCCTTCTACAAGATTACTTCCGGCAAGCTTGTTAATCGTTTTGAAATTCGGTGACTCGGCCTTTTGTGCCACAAAATTAATGACTTGATTCAAACGCTCTTTTTGCTAGTAGACAAGTCTTTGGGTGTTGCAATTGACCAATCCACTACATACATATTTTTCTCGCTGTCTACATCCTTGCAAAGACAACTTCATTTGATTCAATATCTTTGATTTGGCATATACCCATGTTGAATCCAACATTGTAACCCTTGTCATAGAGTTGGATCGATACTCAAGAAAGTTGAAGTTGAGTCCTTCAACATATGCAACATCTCGATTTCTAATCCATTCCTCTTGATGGATCCAATGCCTCTTATTTCACAGAGCTTCATTTCCTCCAAATATGACTTTTGCTCCTTTAACTTCCTTGAACTTTGACAGTTTTTCTTATTTCTGTCATATGTCCGGAAACGACCATTATCCATGTACCAGGTTCCTTGGCACTCACTGCTCAACCTCATCTTCTTGGTCGGAGTTGATCTTGTTCCTTGGCCATCAAGCATATCGGGCTTCTTCTTCGTGAGTCACTTGAGTAGTCGCCTTCATCGCTGCTCTCGAATCACCGCTCTCTCGACTTGGTTGTTTCAAAGTGAGTCTCTGCGCCATCATTGCCTTTTTCCTTTCTTGTCTTCTTTCTCTCAAGACCTTCCTTTCTTCTTCATCCCCTCAGTATTTGTTGACTACGGATATGAGCAAATCAATGGCATAGTGACCTGGTTGTCTACAGGTTCCAACATAGATATTCAAATTTTGATCGCCTCTTTCCATTCTTGGGTTGTCATCCCTTTGATACTCAACTTTTTGATGATTTGTTCTCTTGGTTGGCCTATCTTCCCTTGATTTGGAGGAGTCGAGTGTCTTCCGGAAGATTCACCATTTCCTCTCTTGTAGTTCTTATTAAAGAACTTGTTGAATCTTTTAACCATCGTATATTTCTTCCGGGTCAATGACTTCTTTGACCTCGGCTCTCTTCCCATCTTTGACAATTAGAGCAAATTGTTTTGGGTACAAATTGCCTCTTCCTCGGTCTTTTCTTCTCACCAAACTCGTAGGCTTTGAGGTCCGAGAATAATTCATGGTTGGATGTCTTTGATAGGTCCATGGAATGTCTTAGTGCCATGACCTTCATTTCCCATTCACCGGAAGACTTTTTTAGGATCTTCATACACATTTCCTTTTGTGTATATTCCTTTCCAAGTGTAGACAACTCATTTGTGATTTCGTGAACCGAGCATCCGGTTGATCCAGGTTTTCTCCGAGATCATTTTGAAGTCCTCAAATTTAATGACCCACCGATAATTTGTTTTCTTTGATTTGCTCGAGCCTTCACAAATCAATGTCGACTTGTCCTGCATTTCTTTAGCCGTTTTACATGATTTGACTTTATTGAACATAACTTTGTCCAAGGTTTTGTAAAGTATGTCCTTGGCTACATTGTCCAGTTGTATCTTTTTCTCATCATCATTTGTCCACTCGCTTCTTGGTTTTTCAACCATGACCGTCTGGGGCAACATCTTCTTTCTCCTTCAAATTTGCAACTCTTCGTACAACCGTGTTCACCTTTAAGATTTGCGGAGGCCCATCTTCTATCACTATCCACATCTCATCATGTAATGCCGATAGATGAGCCTCGCATACGAATTTTCCAATCATCAAATTCTTCAATAGTGAACATAGGGATGCGTGTCAAATTTGCTTCCATGATAATAACTTTTAATGATAAAGAGTTTCGAGAGTTTAAGTACTAAAGCGGACTTTGAAAAGTTTGGAGATCTAGTTCAAGAACTGGTGCGTAGGGTTCAATGAACTAACCGCTCCGATACCACTTGTAGATCCCAAGGGGTGTAAGTGTAAGGTTTAGAAGGGGGGTTGAATAAACCTTACCAAATTTTCGATTTAGTCCTTTTAAAAATACATAGTTGATTCTACACAACATTGTGTCCTTGATGGACAATCGATTTAGTCAATCAAGAGAGTTAGTCTCTCAACACTCAACCGAGTGTTGATGGAATAACTCACTTGCTTGATTCTAAATTAACTCAACCGTGGTTTTGTTTTCACGAAGACTTAACACCCTTAAGTTTGATTAAGCAAGAGTTTAGTGCTAGGTTTAGTACTAGTATTATCAAGTGGATAGCAAATTTATCACGTGAGATATAAGCGATTAAAAATGCGAGAATTAAAGTCTTTGAAATGTAAATGACACAATGAAATTTTTATAGAGGTTCAAGATGGGGTAATTCTTCTACTCCTCTCTTCTCCAACTCCCGGGAGGAATCCACTAGGTAATGATCGGTTTACAAAGTGGTAAGTCCGTGATACAAGTCTTGATCACACAATGACTTGATCCTTCTGGACTCGATGAGACGCCTTGATCACTCACCGTGGCTTCTCTTACGACTCGCCTTCTTCACAGCGCACCGCTTCTACTCACTTGCTCAAGCTCTTTGGATTTGATCACGAAGCCCTCCAAAAGCTTAAGACTTGGTTCAACCTTGAACCTTCCTACAATCCTTCGTGGAATGTAGACCCCTTTTCTTCAAAAGTTTCCTCTTCAACTCGATTGAAGTTATCTTTCCTTCACGGGTAAGTGTTGGATTGATGTGCTTCGTAATGTAGGCTTGAGGATTAATTTTGAATGATTTGAGAGTATTTCTCGGTTATAGTTTAATTGATTTCTTGAATGTTCGTGGTTCGTAACGTTCTCGTCGAGTCATTCCTCGCCTTTTATAGTGATCTTTCAAAAATTTGCCCGTTGAAGAGATAGGCTTATTTTTGAAAGTCACTTGCATCGTTGGCTTGTCTTGTTGCATATCCTTGGAATTGCCATTTCCTCGTATGAATTGTTCTTTCACCTTTTCGAGTTCGACACGATGTAGTGCTTCCCATTGTTCATTCCTTTTGCACGCTCGGGACCGAGCACTCCGAGAAGGTGGTATGGAGATATTACTTGTTTAAGTAAATCTCTTGATTTAAATCAAACGGATCTTTTACGCTTATCTCGACTTGACCGCATTTCCTTGCTTTCCCCCAGGTGACTTAGAGTCGCCTTCCAATCATCGGATGACTCTTCCGGCACTTCAACTTGAGACTTGGCTTTTCTCGAGTTGACTTGACGATACTCCACTTGGCGCATCTCACCGCTTCTTTAGTAGAGTTCCCGTCTACTCTTGTTTGCCATACTCACTGTCTCACAAAAGAGTCTTCCTTCCGATCTTGATTGTCTTCTTGCATGTTAGGGCGTAGGCGACTTAACTCTTGGCCGACTTCAATTGTTACAATGCATTTTACAACAAGAATTGGGGTGCCAACTTTCTATTCTAAGTTTTACATGGCATTCATCAAAATCTAAACAATAAAATTCCTAACATCGTCTTATTGGAATATTGATAATAACTTGACTTTGATTAAATCGGACAACAAGAGGATATTAATCCAAACCTTGACCGAATCCATTTTATCATCTTGATACTTCTATTATTTGCATTATCTTAATCTTATGTTTTTATTAGTCCTAGTTGTCTTAATCTCACAACAACCACCATTTTACGACCGTCAAATAAAAATAAGACTATCTTAGTTCAATACTTAGCATATTAATTTATTAGTCTCCGTGGATACGACCTTGCTACCATTTTCTATAATGTACACTGTACACTTGCGGTGAGCTAAAAATAAAGGCGAACACTATACATATATTACAAATAGCTAAAATATTTTAAATCTCATTAAAAATAAAATTTTAATAAATATATCTTATATACTTAATTCTTTTATATGTTTATTTTTTATTTTATATGTGCAATACGAGTGTCAAATTAAAGACCGTAAAAGGATGATTAATTGATATTTTTTACGTTAAAAAAATGATCAAAATTGAAACAGTTATTTTTTTTTAAAAAAAAAATACAATAACTGATATAGTACACACATGGATTTAGAAAGCTAATTTTTATATAATACTTTGTTATTATATGTACATACAAATTTTTCAAAATTAATTTACTAATTATCAAAATTAATGTTACATACTGTAATTATATTTTACTATTTCTGGAGAGTGTTTTAGATGGAAAAAAAATATATTAATATTTATAAATGACTCGTTTATATAAATATATATATATAGGGGGATCAAGTGAGACCATGTCTCTAGGTGAGATACAATGGACTAATCTCAACCATCCCCACTATTTATAATCAATGAGTATGATTTAATGGATAAAAATATATTATAATATTAATTTAATCAATACAAGGGTAGTAGGGTAAAATAACATAACAAGTTAGATACAAAAATGGAATCAAATCTCTTTCTCTCTCATACATCTCCTAATTTCCCCAATCTCACGTCTCTCTCTCTCTCTCTCTCTCATTCCTCCATAAACGCAAATAAAGAAAACTGTGAAGAACTCGAAAATTACAGTTCATGAAAATTACGAGAAAAAACAAGAAAAATTGGTGCAATATTACGGAGAAATAACGAATGTGAGTTCGAAAACTAAATATGCAACAAAACTCAACTAAATATGCATTATTTGAAAACTATCTATGCAAAAAAAAAACTAATATGTAGTACAAGATATCCAACTAAGCAAGACGTCATAAACTATGCAACAAAATCAACTAACTATGTATTATCTAGAAACTATCTATGCATTGTGGAATAACTAAATATGCAAAGACATTATGTAACATCCCATTTTTATAATTTCCAAAAGCAACATCCCATTTTCATAACTAAATATACATTATATTGAACCTATTTATGCAAAGGTGTAGTATAACTACATATGCAAAGACGTTATATTCAATTACGCCTTGTTTTCATAAAACAATTGCCAACAAAATAACTAAATATGCATTATTTGTTGTCTAATTATGCAAAGAGAAAAACCCTAACTATGTCAGTAAAATAAAAATATTTGAAAAAAAAAAAAAGTTCCTTAAATTCCGCCATAAAATTCGGTAATGTCAATTTTAGCCCATAAAATCACTGACCATTAATTTGAATTACAAATTAGTCACATCTCTTCATTTTTTAAGATCAATGAGTAAGATTGAGTTCACATTGTCTCACCTAGGAAGAATGATCTCATTTGAACCAAATCATATAGATATAAATATAGATTGGCGGACAACGTTGGGGGAGAGGGGCAAGGAACTTATTGCCCCCAAAAAATTCTATTTTTTTATTAGGTTTGCTTTTAAACCTTAAATACATTTATAAGGATCATTTAGTATTCAACCCCTAAATTATTCATAAAGATGTTTCACCACAAGGAAAAAAATAATTCCTACAAAAATTTGTAGGTAACTATTAAGATAATAATTATAAAGTGTATGTAAAATCATTGTAGATAAAATCATTGTAGCTAAATATTTACCAATAAAATCTAAAATTATATGTAAATACCCAAACTATTTTTGTGGGTAAATTTAAAATTATTGGCCATTTGTCGGTAATTGGTTAGCATAGTTTTATTGTAAAATACTTTTTTCTAGGTAACCATAAAATTTAATGACAAAATTATTTATGTCGTTAAATTATGCCAGTAAACTGAATTTTCTTTTAGAGTTTTGTATAAATTACTAAATTAGTATGGCACTTGACAACAAATAAAATATTTTTCCCCAATTGTCTTTCGCCCCAACTATAAAATCACACACACACACATCTCACAAAAAGAATACTAGTGACGCAGATTCAATCAAATCCCAAAAAATTGGGAATGTGGCGGTACTACCAAAAATAACTCTCGTTTTTAACTCGATATTCAAACAAAATTACCTATTTACCCTTAACAACCATTAAGCAAAGGCAAAAACTTGGGTTACGGATCCAACTCGACCCATTTTTTTTTTTTTTTGTAATTTCATGTACGGTGTCATTTTTGTAATATTAGGGGAAGTTGAAAGTATTAGTTTTTCCCCTTAGTATTACATCCTAAAAGTATTAGTAGTACATCCGAAAAGTATTAGCAATCCCCTGAACAATATTTTTAGTAGCTCTCATGAAAAGTATTGTTTTTTTGTCTCAAAAGTATTAGTAATCTACCTAAAATGTATTAATTGTCCCCTTGAAAAGTATTAGGCAGTGACGTAATATTAGGCAACCATCAAAAGTATTAGTTTTTCCCTTGAAAAATATTAACAATTCCTTAGAAATGTATTAGTAATCTATTGGAAAAATATTAGTAACCCCTTAAGTAGTTATTTTAGTAATTCTTATGAAAAATATTGATTTTTTCCTGCAAAAGTATTAGTATTCCCCCTAAAATATATAAACAGTCTTATTAAAAAGTATTAGATTTTTCAATTACAGGTATTTTAGTATTTCTCCTGAAAAGTATTAGTAGTCTTCCCAAAAAATATTAGTAGTCCTCCCAAAAACTATTAGTATCCCTCCTAAAAAGTATTAGCAGCAGCCAACGGATGTTGTTGTTATGGTGTTAGTGGTTGTGCGGGTCAATAGACTGATTGACCACGGGTCGGGTATTTGGATTCGTCTAACAGATTAGATCTGTTCGACGGTCTAACAAAAGAGTAACCCTTAATTCAATATAAACTAAAATAAAAATCAATTAGATCTACGTTGTTAAATACTACTTATTCATAGATGATGTGGGTATATGATGATGTGGGTAATTTTGATTCTAATTATTCAATCGGCTTAATTATTAATCTTGGCCCAAAATTATATTATTCCTTAAATTATTAGCCTACGAGGCCTAATCCATTATAAAAGGCCCATGAGTCTCGTCATTCATTTGTGAGATGTGCCATTTATTTTATGCAATTTACTTGGGTAATTTACCTTACTCTAGTCCTTTGAATTATTCGTTAACAGTTTGTTCGTGTTAAAGATGTAATCTCACTTCTTTGAATTCTACTATGGCTTGGCTTTTGGAGCTTCTTAGAGTTTCTACGTGATATGCAGATTTTAGCAACATCAATTTAGAAATAATAGGAACCATTCTTCTGCTCATCCCACTATGGGGGCACATGCCCCATGATATTTTCTCTTTTTTTTTTTTACTATTCATTATCTATTTATTAAGGCTATATATTTATTATGTTTAAAAAAAATTGTGTCCATCGTAAAAAATTCCTAATTCGTCTCTGCTCGAGCCTTGAAGGTGGTACGTATATCATTGAGGCAATTGGTTGGACCCAACAATTAGTTGCCTTCTGTTACTTGTGTTGTATAACTCTTCTTTGGCTTTGGATTTGTGTTAAACTCATGGTAGATATTTGATTCTATCATATTTAGGAGTGTTTGTAAACTCTAAAAACATTTCTCAACTTCTAAGTGAATAAATAGTAGTTTTTCCACCTAGAGGTTGAGAATCACATTTTTTGTTTAGATTTTGCAAACACTCTTGCTAGGATTTTGATTCTAGTGCTTCAGTTAAGATTGCAGGAGTAAGGTCACTCTTCCTAGCTAGAGTCACGTTACCTGTCTATTATTTCAAATATATCAAATTTTCAATTCAGAATAATGAAAAAATAGAACAAATTTCTATTGTCCGTCGAGAGGGTAATTTTGGTTCCTAGAGTTGAATCATCAACAAATAGATAATGACAATTTATGTATGTAGGGGTGTAAATGACCCGAGTAGAACAGAACATAGTATTGTTCAAGTTTGTTTGAATTTTTATCAAATTTTAAAAATTATGTTTGAATTTAGTTTGGTTATTAGTTGAATCGAGTTTGAACGAACTTTAGTTGAGCCGAACATGAATCGAATTCGAGTTTTTACGCAAATTATCTTATTTTTAGTGGTAATAGGTCAAAATAACCATTCCTATAATGAAAAAAATGAAAACTAATCATCGTTTGAAAACAAATGTTTTTAGCTGTTTTGGCAGAACAAAAGACATTCATACATTTCTAGCATGTTTGTTTGATATTTGGCATATTTCTTTCTCTCCTTCACTTATGTCATAAATGAAAAAAAGGGTTAATTTAGGAGTTAGTTTAGAAGTTAGTTTATAGGTTAATTTAGGGGTTATGTTAGGGGTTAATTTAGATTTAAAAAATAGAAATAAAATAAAAATTAGCCTATAAATACATGGGTAACCCACATATATTTTCACAACTTTCTAAATTCTCTACAATAGAAAACGAGGGGATTGAGGACTATGACTTTTATCGTTCAATTTTTCTACATCGAGTATCTCACGATTATTAAGGTAGAGATTTCTATATTATTTGTCTTTATTTAATGTTTCATGATTGTATTTTATTAATTGCAATATATGCCAAGAGGAAATAAATTCATATAAGTTAGGGGTCATGAAAAGGGTCCGGGATCAAAAGTGTCTTCGGGTGAACCCGCAATGCTATATATCAGAATCGCGATCGAGAGGAAAAAACAGAAATTAATGAATTTATTGTCGTAAATGTTGTTTGATAAATGATTTTATCATGATTTTGATGATTTTGTTTTTATACCAAAACAATGTTTTTAAAGGTTGTCCAAATACTCCTAAATGATTTAAAATGGTTTTAATATTTTCCTGAGTATTTCTACAAGTTTATTTTCGATATAAATTGGACAACACTTTTGATGATTTTGTGTTAATGTGTTTTTACACCAAAACAATGGTTCTAAAATATTGTCCTAATACTCCCGATCGGTCTAAAATATTTTTACTATTTTTTGGAGTATTTCTTGAAGTTTATTTTCGATATAAAATTGGACAATACTTTTGTTTTGAGGCCAATCGGTGCCCTATATAGGGCATCCCGTACTGAAAATTGTGAAAAATAGTGAATAAGCTATTTGCTTTGAAAAAGGGTGGTTGACCGGTCAACGGGTGGTAGACCGGTGTGGTCGACCGGCGACCGGGCGTCGGCCGATCGCGCGGTCGACGGCGGACCGGCGGGTGACCGTGACTGGGAGCATTTTCTCAAAATGAACTTTCGGACTCGTTTTTGGTTACTCGCTCGACCCGGCCGACATAGGGTCGACGGCGGACCCCGTCGACCGGTCGTCTGTGTAAATGTGTTTTCTCATTTTCAAACGTCTATTTGTCTTGCGACAGGTCGCCAAGTTTGAAAAGAAAAATTTAACCGTTGTGCAAACAGATGACTTTTCCCTAAATTGTGGGATTGATTTCTAACAGCTCTTTTCTTCAATTGTCTTGCAATTTTTTACGAATTCATGTCCCCAAGAGGAGCCTATCATGTACAAGACATCTTCTATAAATAGAGGAAGAATTGAAGCAACACAACATACGAGAGAAAACTACAACACAACAAGATACACTCAAGAATACACTTGTTCTTACATTGTCTTATTTCTTGTTGTAATTTGCCTAGCTATTCACTTTCACATTCTTGAGGTCTAAGCTATTCTTGATTACACTTGCACTCAATTGTATTATTCTTTATCGAGTTGTAATCTTGAATTTGTGGTCGCATTCAAACACAAGATATCCTTGTGAGTGTTCTCGTGGTAAGAATACACTTGGGTGATCTAGGTGTTAGGTGTGAGAAGATTGTGGTAATCTTCTTGTTGAGGTGTTGAAGAATTTGGTATTCTTCAAGGTTGAAGATTGTGGTAATCTTCACAAGGTGCCGTTGGAGATTGTGGTAATCTTCAATTGAGATTGTGGTAATCTCAAAGGTGGTGTTGAAGAAGAGTGTGGTGCTCTTCAAGGTGTTGTTGTAAGTTGGTGTTGTATTAATTTGTGGTAAATTAATAAAATCTTTTTTTCTTTTTGAAATCCATCCCTGATATATTTGGGGTGGTAGAGGATTAGGCCTAGGTGGGTTGAACCTCTTTAAATCGACGCGTGTGTTGTTTACATTCCACACCTTAATATTGTTTTGGCTTGTTTTTGTTCGAAAAAGAGGGCGAAATCGAAAAGATGGAGATAATCTATTCACCCCCTCTAGATTATCGTAGCGCTGACTTACAAATGTGAATGTTTTTCATGTTATATTAAATATTGACAAAATATTCCTACGAGCAAGATGAAGCTCACCCCTATTATTATCATGACTTTCGGGTTGAGGAATCCGACTGAAGATATGATGTTGTGGATAGTGGAATAAATCATGCTATATTTATATTTGAAATAATTATGATCGGACTAAATTCTGGATTTATGTCTTTAATTTTTTCGGTTTATGTTTGGAATAATTGTTAGATATTTAATTCGGAAGATGTAATATTATTATTATTATTATTATTATTATTATTATTATTATTATTATTATTATCATTATATTTTTTTCCTTAAGAATTAAAAAATTCTAAATCAACTTTTTGATAATTATTGTGATCACTTTAATTTATAAATTTGTGTTTTCTTAATAATATTTTTAGAATACTTTAATTTCATAAAATTGGGTTGTTACAAGTGGTATCAGAGTAGGTCCACGTTTTTGTAGGCTTGTTTAAAAAAAAAATTATTAAAAATTAAAATGTATAGTTTTTTTTATAAAAGTCAAACTTTGTATATGATAAAATGATGTAATAACATCCACCTCCATCATATCTTGCCGGTCTTCTAAAGGTATGAGAATTATTAATGCAAGTTACATTATACAATTGTTTCAATATGCTCATTTACATCATGATGTATTTTATTATGATTTTTTTTTTGATCGGTATTTTATTATGATTTCATGTTACTATATTCTGCTTTAGTTATATAATACCAGCTTAAATGTTAGAAGAATAGAAATCTTGTATTCCTTTCAAAAAAATGTAGAAATAGACTTATGGATGCAAATGGATATATATATATATAGAGATGGCAGAACTCGCACTTTTCGCCACACTGCAAAAAAGAACAATAATAATAATAATCGGTCCGAACCATCCCATGAACAACTCTACTCAATTATTATTTTAACTATCAAATTGAGGAGGGGGATAGCATTGGAGAATATATAGTTAAAATTCACCAGTTGTGGTACAATGTGAGGAATGTCATCGGGGCTCCAAACGAACGCATTGCCTCCCGTAGAGTGATTGATAACTTACCCTAATTTTGGAACGTCAAGGCTGAAAAGCTTTATACCTCATTATTGGAGTATGATGGGCATGACGACCGACCCAAAATTAACTACGGGACATTTACCCCAGGTTATACGGTAAATGATTGAGTTTTGAACAATGAGACAATGGCAGAAGATGAGAAACCGGAAGGAAACCTGAAAGAAGATCCGGAAGAAGATCTAGAAGAAGATCGGGAGGAAGATGAAGACATGGATCAGTAGAGATAGATAGGTCTATGTATTACAATAACTGATAAATAAATCCTTATTATATATATAAAGCCTAGTTGTCCTTTAATTAATACTAATATATTTGACCATTATATTATGATATTCAGATTTTAAGTTAGATATTTCATGCAATATTCATCAATAACTTGGGATAAATAATAATAATACATTACGTATGACCTTAGAAATATGGCTCCTGTCGTGGAAATCAAGTCAACGGTGAGAACTCTACTAACATAGGAAATCAAACCACTGCTCATCACTGGAGATATAATTGCTGAGTTTCTCAGAGGTGTGCAGAAACACGGGGACAACAACAACAACGCACGAGTCGTGGAACAATTCAGCCACTATCGTCCACCCTCATTCAATGGACGTGATGGCCCGACAGCAGTAGAAGAATGGTTTTGATCGCTAAAGAGGATTTTTTGACTTATTGGTTGCACAGTCGAACATAGAGTCGTATGTGTTGCCTTCCAACTCACTGAAGATGCTGATTATTGGTGGGAAGGGTATTGGAGAACTAAGACCGAGGAAGATTGGAATGCTTTAACATGGGATGAGTTCAAAGTAATTGTAATGGAAAAAAATTTCCACAATCATATCGGGACAAGAAAGAGACATAATTCCTTAACTTTAAATAAAGAAACATGATTGTCATAGAGTATGAGAGACAATTTAATTAACTAAGTCAGTTTGCTCCACACCTAGTGGATACTGATTTGAAAAAGGCTCTGAGGTTTAGAAGGGGACTTCGAGCACAACTATCAGGAATACTATCTGCTCAAGGAGATTTGGAATATTTAGTGATGGTGAGAAGGGCTCATGAGGTGGAGGCAAGTTTTGATGGGGACGAGGAGAAGCAAAAGTTGGTTGTGTTGTCTGAGAAAAGAAAATGGAAGGGGCAAAACAAAATCAAAATCAAAATCAAAATCAAAATAAACAAATAAAGACTGATGGAAATGCACATCCAACAACGCAAGCAGACAGACCAACTTGCCCAAAATGCAAGAAGAATCATTTTGGAGAATGTTTAGATGGACAAGGAAAATGCTTCAAGTGTAAGAAGCCAGGGCATGAAGTCTCTAATTGTCCTCTCTTGAAAGTTGAGTGGGAAAGAAGAGAACAAACATCTGGAGGTAGAGCTCGAATGTATGCTATGACTCAGGAAGAAACTGATCAGAACCCGGGTACAATGTCAGGTATGCTAACCATCTCTAGAATACATGCTCTTGTACTTTTCGACATTGGTATCACACATTTATTTTTATCCGCCAAATTCCATGTTATATTAGGACATGGAGTGCTAGAGTAACGTGAACCCTTGAGGTTAGCTTGCCATCCGAAAATTCGATAACAACCGACTCGAAGAAATAAGGATGTTGAAGTGAATATAGGGAAAATATCTTAAAGTGGTCTATACATAATTAAGATGAAGGATTTTGACGTAATCTCGGTATGAATTGGCTTAGTAAATATCGTGACATTAAGTGTCACGAGAAAGAGATAATATTCAAACCGCCAGAAATGATGAGATAAAATTCTATGGGATTAAGTCTAAGGCGCAAACTACCACGAGTGATATCGACAATGAGCAAGAAAGTTGTTGAAGAAGAAAAATTGTCAAGGATATCTAGTGAGTTTAGCATATACCTCGACAACCGGTGACACCTAATGACGTACCAATTGTGCAAGAATTTTTGAATGTATTCCCAAAAGATTTGTCGGAATTCCTCCAGACGCTGTGTTGAATTTGAAATAGATTTGGTACATGGGGCAACACCTATATTTAAGGCACCCTATAGGATGGCGCCAAAGGAATTACAAGAGTTAAAGGCGCAAATACAAGAACTTTTGGATTTAGGATTCATTAGACCTAGTGTATCACCGTGGGAGCACCAATTCTATTTGTAAAGAAAAAGACGGGGTCACTTAAAATGTGTATCGATTATAGAGAACTTAATCGACTCACAAGTGAAGAACAAGTACCCGCTCCGAGGATTGAAGACTTGTTCGATCAATTGAGAGGTGCTAGCACTTTCTCGTGAAGATTGACTTAAGATCCTGATATCATCGCTTAAAAATTAAAGTGAGTGATATTCCAAAAACGACATTTAGAACCCGATATGGACATTATGAGTTTATAGTAATGCCATTTGGGTTAAGTAATACACCAAAGAATATTCGTGGACTTGATGAATAGAGTGTTTTATCCGTATCTAGACCAATTTGTCATAGTCGTTATAGATGATATACTTGTATTTTCAAAGAATAGAGATCAATATACGAGCACCTAAGAATAGTGCTAAAACACTTCGCAAAGAAAAGTTATATGTGAAATTCAAGAAATGCGAGTTTTGGCTAGATCGAGTGGTGTTTCTTGGACATGTAATCACAACTCAAGAAATTGAAGTGGACCCGGTTAAAGTTGAAGCGATCAACAAATGGAGTGCACCTACGAATGCGAATGAAGTTCGCAGTTTTCTAGGTTTGGCAGGATATTATCGAAGATTTATTGAAGGATTCTCAAAGATAGTTGCGTCTATGACTCGACTAACAAGAAAAGGGGAGAAGTTCCAATGGAATGAGAAATGCGAAGAAAGCTTTCAGGAGTTGAAGCGAAGGCTAACTTCTGCATCAGTATTAACAATTCCTGACCTCACTAAAGATTTTGTTATTTATAGTGATGCATCAAAACAAGGTTTGGGATACGTGCTAATACAACATGGTAAAGTGGTTGCCTACGCCTCAAGACAACTAAAGTCATATGAGTTAAATTATTCTACTCATGACCTTGAGTTAGCTGTTGTAGTGCATGCATTAAAGATCTGGCGCCATTACCTATATGGAGGGAAATGTGAAATCTTCACCGACCACAAAAGCTTGAAATATCTGTTCACTCAAAAGAACTAAACATGAAGCAAAGAAGGTGGTTGGAATTGGTGAATGACTATGATTGCACTATCAGCTATCATCCGGGTAAAGCTAATGTTGTAGTCGATGCATTAAGTCGTAAAACAAAAGGAGAAATGTCAAGCTTGATATCTGAACAAGAACATCTTGTGAGAGAATTCACCAGGATGAGAATTGAAGTAGTGGTACCACCAAAAAGCACAGAGATAGTACTAGCAACTTTAGTGGTGCAACCTACTCTGAGAGAGAAGATAAAAGAAGTTCAACCTCGAGATAAATTTTTTAGCAAAATGAAAGAAAAAGCTCGTGAAGGAAATGTAAAAGGATTTGTTATAACAAATGATGGTACTTTGACTTATGAAGGGAGACTCTGTGTTCCTAAAGAAGAAGGGTTAGAAAAGAAATTCTCGAAGAAGTTCACTGTACGCCGTACACAGCTCACCGTGGAGGTACAAAAATGTATCGAGATTTAAGAGAAGTATTTTGGTGGCGAAGTATGAAAAAAGATATTGGAACTTTTGTGGAAAAATATTTGACTTATCAACAAGTTAAAGTCGAACACCAAAGACCATCTGGTTTGCTCAAACCACTTGACATCCCAGAATGGAAATGGGAGCACATAACTATGGATTTTGTGGTAGGGCTTGTTAGTCCAAGTGGCTACGATAATCTAGAGGGGAGTGAATAGATTATGCCGATTTTTCGCAAATCACCCTCTTCTTCGAATCAACAAGTAAATGACAAGAATGTAAATGCGGAAATTAAACAACACTCGTTGATTTAAAGAGGTTCAACCCACCTGTATTAATCCTCTACCACCCCAAGATCTCCTGGATGGATTTCAAAAAAAAAAAGATTTTATTAATTACCATAATTAATACAACACCTTGAGGATCACCACAATCCTCTTACAACACCTTCAGGAGATTACCACAATCTTCCTTCACCACCTTTGAAGAGTACCACACTCTTCAAACACCTATCACCTAGATCACCCAAGTGTATTCTTACCACAAGAATACTCACAAGGATGTCTTGTGTTGAATGATGGACAAAATTCAAGATTACAACTCTATGAAACCAATACAAAGATTGAGTGCAAGTGTAATCAAGAATCAAAAAGCCTAGACCTCAAAGATGTTCAAGTGAAAGTACTTTTAGGCTATTACAACAAGAATGTAAAAATGAAAGCTTGAACAATTTGCGATTTCTTGTTGTGTATTTTGCTTTATACGTTGTATCTTGTGTCTTCAATTCATCCTCTATTTATAGGAAGTCTTCACCAACATAGGCTCCCAACATAGGCTCATCTATCTTCACTTTTGTCTACAAAAAGAAGATCACAAGATGTAGAAATATTGTACAAAAATCAAAAGTAAATCTTGCTGTCAAAAATTTCAAACAGCATAACTTTGCTGTCACAAAATAGCATAGGGCGACCCGTTGCCAAAGATATCGACCGCTTGAAAAAATTAGTGCGATCCAGTGCAGTGTCGTCAGGAGGTCGGCCGTCGGCCTCACCCTTGACCGGTCCCCTCTTCGATTTTATTGACCCATTGAATTTTGTTTCAATTTTGAGTTCTTGTGTACCTACGACGACGATAGAAGCGCGGCCGACCTTTAATATTAAATGTTGTCCGATTTTTATCAAAAATAAACTTCAAGAAATACTCCAAAAAATTAGTAAAAATATTTTAAATCACTTGGGAGTATTTTGACTACATTTATAAACATAGTTTTGGTGTAAAAACCGATTTAAACAAAACCATCAAAAGTGTTGTCCATTTTATCAAAAAATAAATTCTATAAATACTCCAAAAATTAGTAAAAACATTTTAAATCATTTAGGAGTATTTGGACAACATTTATTATCATTGTTTTGGTATAAAACTCATTTAAACATAATCATCAAAATCTTGATAAAAACATTTATCTAACAGGCTTCCACCATCGATTAAGGAAAACAAGTTGTTTGGGTTGTAGTAGATCGTTAACAAAGTCGGCTCATTTCTTACCCGTTAAGATGGTGTTCAAGATAGAGCGATATGAACAAATTTATATTGAGGAGATAGTGAGACTTCATGGAGTTTCGTGTCAATTATTTCTTCGTGACAGAGATACGCGTTTACTTCTAAGTTTTGGAAAAGTCTACAAAGTGCATTGGGAACAAAATTAAACTTTATTATGGCTTATCACCCGCAAAACATATGAACAAACCGAAAGGACTATACAAATATTGAAGATATGTTGAGAGCATGTATGCTCGACTTAGGAAGTAATTGGGAAACATTATTACCCTTGGTAGAAAATATAGATCACCATTATATTGGGATGGCTCCATACTAGGCGTTGTACGGAAGAAAATGTAGATCACCATTATATTGGAGCGAAGTTGGTGAAATAAAAATTTTGGGGCCTGAATTAATTCGGCAAACTGTTGAGAAGATAGTTATGATACAAGATCGAATCAAGATGACCCAATATAGATAAAAGTCATATGTTGATAGACGGAGAAAACATATACACTTTGATGAAGGAGAAAAAAGTATTTCTGAAAGTAGCTCTTATTAAAGGTGTTATTTGATTTGGCGAAAAGGAAAAGTTGAAACCGAGATATATCAGACCATTTGAAATCCTTACACGAGTTGGAGATTTAGCTTATCAGCTAGCATTACCACTGAGTTTATTAAGTGTGCACAATATTTTTCACGTCTCTATGGCAAGAAAGTACGTTCACGATCCAAGTCACATCATTAATTATAAAGATCTGACAACCAACAATGACTTAACTTATGAGGAAGCACCGTAAGCTATTTTGGAACGCAAAATTCACCATTTGTGAAATAAAGATATTGCTTTGATCAAAGTACAATGGAGACGTCATGGTAGAAATGAAGCTACTTGGGAGCGTGAAAAGGAAATTCGTGTCAAGTACCCAAGTTTTTCAATTCCAGGTAAGATATCGAATTTCGAGGACAAAATTTTATTTAAGTGGAGTAGAATGTGATAACAGAAAAAAATATAATAATAAATAAGGGTTAATTTAGGGATTCGTTTATAGGTTAATTTAGGGGTTGTGTTAGGGTTAATTTAGATTAAAAAAATAGAAAAAAATAAAAATTGGCCTATAAATACATGGTTAACCCACATATATTTCCACAACTTTCAAAATTCTCTACAATAGAAAACGAGTGGATCAAGGACTAGGACTTTTATCGCTCAATTTTTCTACATCGAAAGTATCCGCGATTATTAAGATAGGATTTCTATATTATTTGTCTTTATTTAATGTTTCATGATTGTATTTTATTAATTGCAATATATGCCAAGAGGAAATAAATTCATATAAGTTAGGGACATGAAAATGGTCCGGGATCAAAAGTATCTTCGGAGTGAACCCGCAATGCTATATGCAAGAACTGACCAGTCAGAGGAAAAAGAGGAAATTAATGAACTTATTGTCGTAATTATGTGAATGTTTTTCATGTTATATTAAATATTGACGAGATATATCCCTACCGAAATGAGATGAAGCTCATCCCTATTATTATCATGACTTTCAAAGTTGAGGAATCCTATCAAGATATGATGTTGTGGATGGTGGAATAAATCATGCTATATTTATATTTGAAATAATTATGATCGGACTAAATTTTGAATTTATGTCTTTAATTTTTCCGGTTTATATTTGGAATAATTATTGGATATTTAATTCGTAAGATGTATTATTATTATTATTACTATTATTATTATCATTATATTTTTTTCCTTAAGAATTAAAAAATTCTAAATCAACTTTTTGATAATTATCGGGATAACTTTAATTTATAAATTAGTGTTTTCTTAATAATATTTTTAGAATACTTTAATTTCATAAAATTAGGTCGTTACAACTTATCTCTCTCTTTCAAACTTTAAAAAAACCCGCAACATTGACAAAGAATCCGTCTATGCATATCTTGAAAATCGTATTAAGCTCTTTCAATATTTTGTTTATTAGTCTAACTTCGTATATATATTAAACTTCTCTCCCATTTTTACGATGAAGAAAGAACTCAAAATACTAAAATCGACACGTAAGCTCGTTACTCGACATCGAAAGTTATTGTAGCTCGATATCGAAGTTACGAAAGCGATGATCGAGTTACACGAGCCCAGATCAAGTTACACGAGCTACGATGCCGAGTTCCACAAGCTACAATATCGAAAGTTACGAGCTACACTATCGAGTTACATGAGCTACAATGCCGATTTACATGAGCTACAATATCGAAGTTACAAACTACAATGTCGAGTTACACGAGCTACGGTAACTCTTGTCATTTTTCTCATTCACCCCAACCACCATTAACAATGCAATAGGCTTTTCAACATCAACAATCTCAACCTAAAATATCTAAACCCAAACTAATTCAACAAAAAATTACAAAATTAATAACCAAGTTCGTAGAGATGTTTTTCTCGTTTCAATCATTGAAATCGGTCATTAATCGATCGGTGCTCGCTCAATGGCGCTTAATTCTTTCTCTCAAATTATGCTTGTCAAGTTAGAGAGGGGTGTGTGTCTTGATGTAATTGAATTGACTCAAGGGCAAATTAGGGTTTTTATGTAGTCAAATAGCTAAAAAAACACGTGTTTTAAAAAAAATGGCTAAAAAATATTTTGATATTAGAGGAAGTGCTAAAAACATGGGCACTTATTTTTTAACAAAGAGAGTCGAGCCCAAATACCTATATATATATATTATCGAATGAAAAATTTGTTCAAGTTTTGTTCGATATGTAATGAATCGAGCTCAAACGAACATTTAACTTTCGATCTCTAGGCTATTATGGAATAGTTGGTTCATTTTTCAACCCTAAGATACGCTTGCTAAATTGCAATTTTGTTGTCATAATTATAGGAGCTGCAAAATCATGTGTTAAAGAAGAACATTGTTATTATTTTACTTTCTGACAACAAAAAGAACATTGTTATTAAACTCATGCATTCAATCATTTTTCCCCCTCAAAAATTGAATATTTTGTCGGAATTGTCATATGATTAGTAATTTTCTAGCTGACTTTGTGATGGAATAACATATTATTTATTAAGATTAGTTTTAGTGGGCTATTTATTATCTTTTAAGAGAATTTTATTATGGTGGTAGGAGTTTAATACGATAAATACTTGTTTTGTTATTATTTTTAAGACAATTGTTTTATTGAATATTGAATTAGAAATCGAGGTATTCTCCCAATTATCGTCTCTCTTACTGTGTTAGGGTAGAATCAAACGTACAAAGTAAATTTTATTTTTACAATTAAAGAGTTGTATTACAATTGTGATTTCTACATAAATTTGTCACACCATATAATTATATGATTCATATACGATTTTGCCCCCAAAGATGATAAAGCTCCATTCGTTAATCAAAATCTCTCTGGTCGTCTGATCGTCTCTCTCCCCTCCTCTTCTGAACTTCTACAGTAATCGCTTCTCTTCTTCTCCTCTTTTAAACTACTTGATCCTCAGTTTTGTTGCTGTTCCTCCCTCCTCATATCCTGATTAAGGTACTCTCGAAACCCTAAATTATTGGATTTTCTCTTCACGCTGTTCTTGATGATGAATTTTAAATATATATGTGCTAGAATGATTTATGTTTTTTTTTTTTTCTGTTTCTGGTAATTTCTGCTTGATTGACATAAGGGTGCTGGCGTATGTGAAATTGTTGAGAATTTCCAATTTTCTCGGGGGAAATTTAATATTTATTTAGGATCGCTCCTGAATTGATTTTGGATCTGGACATGGTTTTGGATGATCTACATTTGGTCCGGACTCTTATCTTTGTCCAAACTTCACGGCAAGCATGATTTGCTGCTCTCCTTTTCTCTCTCTCTTTTTTTCTTTTTTTGTGGTGGACATATTTGGCTGGAAGAAAATTCAGGGCAAAGTTCTAGTTAATAGTAAATGTCAACACGCACAATTTTGGGGGTTTTTTGCATTATGTTTTTTAGAGTTGTAAAAGTGATGCAAGGTCAATGTAGAATTCATTTTTTAGAGAATGATAGCAGAAATATCTGAGTGCATCGTAGCATTGGATCTATTTTGAATGCATTGTCATATTTGCTTTCCACTTTCTTGTAGTTCTTTTTGAGATAATCGAAATTCAGCTAGCTCTTTGAGTCCTGAGGTGCTTCAGGAAATTTTGGTTGGGTCAAAGTATTGCAATTGCAAATGCAGTAAACGGTTATGTCCGGGAATTTAGTCTGGTTATTGACTGTTTTAAAATATTCTATTCCGTGAGCTTCTGTATTCATTTTTGTCGGGTAATATGGAGTAAGTATGAGGTCAATTGTATTAAAATTACTGTTGGATTTGGTGCAGTCATCCAATCTGTTAATTAGGCTGATTCACAATGGCGCTGTGTCCTGTGAGCTATTAACAATTACATTACTTTGTGTTCTTGTTTCAGGGTGTAAAGGAAGAATAAGCAATTATAAGACAAGAGGTTGAGAAAGAGATTTGTTTGGTAATTTTTTTATTTTGTTTTCCATATAGTTTTCATGTAGATACATCTGTGATATTTCATAGCATATTGGAGATGTAGTATTATTCAGCTTATATGTAAGGGTTATTTACAAAATATATCCTTTAGGTTCAGTCTAATTACGGAGAAACCCAACTATTTTCCAAAAATCCCCTTGGCATCTGTTTTTGTTTTACGAATTGCACCCTTTAGAGAGGGTTATTTGTTAAGTTAATACAAACCTCAAGCATAGTTGTCAAAGGCTCAAGGCGCACAAAGGCGCAATGGCTCTCGGAGCCTGAGGCTCAAGGCGCAAAACGAGGCGCGTGCCTTTTGAAGTGAGGCGAAAAATAAATAAATAAAATAAAATAAAATTTGTAACATAAACATACATAAATCCATTAAAAAAAACCCAGTTGGGTAGTTGGGCTTATGTTTAATTAGGGCCTAACTTAAGAAACCCTAGGAAAACTTAGTAAATACACACCCCATTTAAAAACCCAGTTTAAAAAACCCACTTTCGGCCCAACTTCAAGTAGCCCAGTCTCAAAAAGCCCTACATTTTACTGGGGCGCGCTGAGCAGACGCCCGGCGCCTATGCGCTTGAGCCTGGGCACACGCCTGAGTAAAACGCCGCCTGGGAGGCTATGAGGCGCAGGGACCAGCGCCTTGTGCGCCTTGAGCCTGAGGCACGCTTTGACAACTATGACCTCAAGGGGTGTTTTTATAACCTTAAGGGGGTATTTATAATTTTGAAAGACAACTGGAGTTTTTGTAATTAGGCTGAAGGTAGTTTTTGTAGTTTACCCTATATGAAATATTATTTTACTTAATATCGTCTTTTTGATTAACACGTATCATCATCCATTTTCTCTTTCAGCCATAAATTCGACAAGATGTCCGGACAGAGCCAGCGCTTGAATGTTGTTCCTACTGTTACAATGCTTGGAGTAATGAAAGCTCGACTCATTGGGGCTACAAGAGGCCATGCATTGCTCAAGAAGAAGAGTGATGCTTTAACCGTGCAGTTTCGTCAGATTCTCAAGCAAATCGTATCTACAAAAGAATCGATGGGAGATGTCATGAAAACTTCCTCCTTTGCCCTTACAGAAGCTAAATATGTCGCTGGCGAGAACATCAAGCACACCGTCGCGAAAATGTCCAAACTGCATCGCTCAAGGTTCGATCACGTCAGGAAAATATCGCTGGTGTAAAACTTCCTAAATTTGAATATTTCATCGACGGAGAGACTAAGAATGCCTTGACTGGACTGGCAAGAGGAGGCCAGCAAGTTCAAGCTTGCCGAGCAGCATATGTGAAAGCTATTGAGCTGCTTGTGGAGCTTGCGACGCTCCAAACATCATTTCTGACCCTTGATGAAGCAATCAAGACCACGAATCGAAGGGTCAATGCCCGAGAATGTTGTGAAGCCACGATTGGAGAATACGATAAGTTACATCAAAGCGGAATTGGACGAGTTAGAAAGAGAGGATTTCTTTAGGCTGAAAAAGATTCAAGGTTACAAGAGGAGAGAGGTTGAGAGGCAGCGTGAAGCTGCCAAGGCATATGCAGAAGAGAAGGTTGCTGAGGAAATGTCTTTGCAGAGGGGTATTTCTGTCAATACAGCCCATGACATGTTATCTCGGGCTGCGCAGAAAGACGAGGACATAATCTTTTGAAGTGGAGGTTAGTTTGATTTGTTCAACTATGCTTGTTTGGCTTTGTTTGTTTCCTTGTTTTATTTAAAAGGCTGATAGTATGATTTGGCTTAACGGGATATATTTGTCGAATAAGAGCCTTATGTATGCTTATATTTGTTCATAAATCTATAAACCTGATGATCGTGAGGATTTTGCTTGTATTATCTTTACGGGACTGCTGTTTGTGACAGTTTAACAATGTACCTTATTCGCTTTTCATCCGTCGAACTTTGGAAGTTTTATTTTATTGTTTTATGTTAATGTGTTTGAGTCAAAGATATGGTGCGGCTCTTGTGAATGTGATAATCTCTGCCTTATCTGAACCTGAAGCTGTTTGTTTTTGGTTGCTTGAGAATTTAGAACTGGGGTTCTTAAACTGAGGTGAAGTGCAATATTTTGATATGTCTGTCCAGTTCATGGACAATGTCATTCTATTTCCCCGACCATCAATATTACTACTATATGCCAAATAAACAGAAAGAAACTGTGGATTAATTACACTTATTAACACAGACAAGCATTCGAGCATATCGTCCATGAAAGTCAGGGACCACATGACATTGGCAAGCCTGAAATTTCTGCTTGAAATATATTTTCAGGTGATCCAAACAAAGGCACAGGTAAGAAGGAGCCATCATTTAAAACCTCTCACGTAAAAAAAATCCCCAAGCCCCGACAATCCCCGCCTGCGCTAGGCCCTTTATCCGCCTACGATTTTTTTTCCGAGTAGGCCCGCCTAATCCCGCTCTCCCGCTAACCCCGCCTAGGCGCTAGGCCCAATCTACCGCCTAGCGAGCCCCTAGCGCTTTTTACAAGTTGGTTTAAAACATCAAAATGTGTGTAGTATATTACGTGCAATGCGTGTGTTTGTGTAGTATATTACGAGCAATGCGTGTGCTTTCACCGACATAGAAAAACTTGTAAACACACCAAGATGCAAACGAAACTCACACATGTAGTGTGCCATGGCACCAAAAAGAAGACTTGCGAGTTTGAATCCTCACTAGTGTTTACTAGTGCACTTGAGTTGCCGTGACAATTTGAGTTGGGTTGGGATTTGCAGACCCGACCACTCGCTTAGTCATTGGTGTAAGATTTATCAACTTGACCCGACTTGTTTATTCATGAATCCGACCCGAGTGACTTGTATATATATTTTAAAAATCAATAACACATTTGTTTATATGGGTTAGTTTTCAACCTAGCAATTATGGTTACATAAACAACAACAAACTGTTTTTAATCCACTACGTGGGGCCTGGCTTATACTGATCATATCGCGCCATCGCATACTGGCCATAAGCCATATTTTCGCTTATTTCTGTGATAACATGTCATGTTTAATAGCTTCTTTCCAAGTCTTTTTAGCGCCTACCCCTTCCTCTTTTGATTTGATGTGAGTGATTCTCTACCTTCTAAACGCCGCAGTGCATCTAAAGGTCTCCTATAAACATGTCCAAACCATCTTAATCGTGTTTCTCTAATTTTCTCGCCTATTGGTGCTACTCCCACTTTGTTTCTAATGTGTTCATTTCTTATTCTATCTAATCTAGTGTGTCCGCACATCCATCTTAGATTCTCATCTCTCGCTACCCTCATTTTTTGTTCGTGTTCATATTTAGTCGCCCAACATTCTCGCTCCATAAAGTATCATGGGCCTTATGGCCGCTTTTATAAAATTTTCCTTTCAATTTTAATGGTATTTTACTTCACAGGATAAGATGCACTCCTCCATTTATTCCAACTCGCCGATCCTATGTATGACATCTTTATTGATTTCTCCGTTTCTTCAATTATAGATCCTAAGTATTTAAAACTCTTTGTTATACTCACTTCATGTCCATCAATTTTAACCTTCGTCTCATTGTTCATGTTGTTTTTACTAAAGCCATTCCATGTATTCTGCTTTTAAATTTACTTATAGTAAAACCTTTGATTCTAAATGCTTCTCTCCAAACTTCCAATTTTGCATTTACTCCTTCCCTTGTTTCATCAATTAAAACTATATCGTCCGCAAATAACATAAATTCAGTGATGGATTTTTGTAAAGTTGTTTAGTGGTTTCATCAATTATTAGGATAAAAAGGTACGGGCTTAGAGCAGATCCCCGATGCAAACCTATAGTGTTTGGGAATTCACTAGATATTCCCACGGTGGTGTCCTGATACATGTTGTTATACCATCATACATATCTTTTATGGCATCTATGTAGTTATTTTTATTCCTCTTTTTCCAATACGCGCCACATTATATCACTTCGCTGACTTATCGTACGCCTTTTCAAGATCAATAAAAACCATATGTAAATCTTGTTTTCTCTCATTATATTGTTCACATAATCGTCTAATTAAGTTGTATACCAATTGTGGATCTTCCGCATGAAGCCAAATTGATTATCTAATATACTAGTTTCATTTCTTATTCTTTGCTTCTATAACTCTTTCCCATAGGTTCATTGTATGACTTATTAATTTAATTCCCCGTAATTTGCACAATTTTGTATATCCCCTTTGTTTTTATATATAGGTATCAATATACTTTTTCTCCATTCATCGCATTTTCTTAGTTTTTAGAATAACATTAAATAATTTAGTAAGCCATGATATTCCAACTCCACCTAAACATTTCCACGCTTCAATTGGTATATCATCTAAAGCCAACCGCTTTGCTTTTCATTTTGTTTAGTTTTTTCTGCTTTCATGAAGTTGAATTCTACGATAAAAGGTACGGTTTCTATTCCGATTCAGATTGGCCTAGTTCCTCTAATGTGACTTCATTCCTCTTCTGGTTCATTAAAAAGATTATTGAAATACCTCCTCCATCGATCTTTTATGTCCTCGTCTTTCACTAAAATGTTTTCATTCTCATCTTTTATGCATTTAATTTGGGTTAGATCTCTTGTTTGTTTTTCTAAATTTTGCTATTTTATATATATCTTTCTCTCCTTCTTTAGATCTAGTTTCTTATAAATCTTCATACGCCTTGCTTTTGCTTCATATATTGCTCTTCTTACTTCTTTTTTTGGCGTTTTATATCTTTTTAAGGTTTTCTTCGCTTTTTACAGAATACAATACTTTGTAACTAGTTCGCTTTTCCTTTACCTTTTCTCGATTTCTTGATTCCACCACCATGACTTTTTATTCCATTTATTACCATTTGACACCCCTAATGTTTCTTTTGCGATCTTTTTCATTTGAGTAGTTACATAGTTCCATGTTTCACCCGCTTTGTCTTCCACTTTCCAATCAATGGTTTCTACTAGAGATTTGACAAAACTATCTCTTTTTTCTATATTCTTTAAGTTCCACCACTTAATTCTCCTGTATGTTAATTTTCTTTCTCTTTAAGTGTATGATATCCAAAACTAGTAGTCTATGTTGGGTGGTGAGGCTTTCTCCAGGTATTACTTTGCAATTTTTGCATATTTTTCTGCTGCTTTTCCCCGTTAGAAAGTAGTCAATTTGTGATTTGTTAGACCACTTTTAAATGTGATTAAATGTTCGCTCTCTCTTTTTAAAGAAGGTATTACCTATAATAAAATCATAAGCAACTCGCAAAGTCTAGATGGTTCTACCCTCATTGTTACGCGAGCTAAAGCCATATCCTCCATGGACCCTTTCATAATCTTCATTATCCTTCCCAACATGTCCATTTAAGTCTCCACCTATGATGACTTTTTCATTTTGAGGGATTGATTGCATTAGAGTTTCTAAATCTTCTCAAAATTTAAATTTAGTAGCATCATCTAATCCTACTGAGGTGCATATACACTAACAATATTTATAAGTTCGTTACCTACTACAATTTTAAGGTGGATATGATTCTATCTCCTTTTCTAGTTATCGCTACTACTTGATCTATGAAAGAGGATCTACAATGATACCCACCCCATTCCTAGTTCTATCATTTCCACTATACCAAAGCTTATAACCTGTAGTATCTAGTGTCTTAGCCTTCTCGCCTACCCATTTAGTCTCTTGGATACACATAATATCTATGTTTCGCCTTTTCATAATATCTACGAGCTCTATAGTTTTACTCACAAAAGTACCTATGTTCCAAATTGCCAATTCTATACTTTCTAATTTTCTTATTATCATTTGTGTTCCTCTTATTAGTGTGTGAGGGCTCTTGTGTATTTTTCACTACACCCAAGCCCTTATGGAGGTGTAGCGGTCCTTGCCAAGACACATCGCAGCCGGACCTGCAAGACACTCCTTACGGGGAGCATCTTAAACTTATCACGATGTCTTATATGATCCATACCATAAGGAGATGACAAGAGTTTTACGCCGGCAAGCCGACCCAACGCAACCCTCCTCCTCCTTTATCCAAGCTTGGGCCGACAACATATAGACGGGTTGCCCTGCCTATATGCAAAGTGAGTTAATTATGGTTACATACATTGGACAATTATCTAAAAGTTAATCATCATATCGACAACCAATTTCATTTAATAAAAATATATCAAAAGGCGACATAATAATAATAATAGAACAAATGTGTCATATAGGCAAATCGGGTTATTTCAGGTTGATTCGATCTCTCGTGTTTAATATTCGTGTTATTTGGGTTGAACTCGATTCAGACTTGGACTCGCCAAGTCTAAATCCTAGCTCTCTTATTACGTGTTAGTTTGTTTCGCTGTAATCACGTCATGTCAGAAGTGAAAATTATGCTATGCTAATTGAAGGTGCATTTATCTGATTTTGACCTCTATTTTCATATATGTAATAGTGCGAAAAGAAGACCCGACTCTAAGTTGTTTAAGAATTGTAGCGTCGAGTCTCTCGACCCTTCCAGAGATATGTCTAGTGGGTTTACCCATCATGGCTGGGCCTTTAAAAGCTTTATGGATTTGAGCCTATAGCACATACTAACGTGATCTAGACTTGAATTATTGTCATCTTTAGGCTTTAGTTATGCCAAGTAAAATTAACCTCACCTCATAATCCCATATTTGAATTCGACTCAAATCACAATAACTTACGGTATGGAACTTATGTACACAATAACTTATATTCTTCTGGAATTTATTTATGGCGTATTATATACAAATGGTTGTGATCATCTTTCAGGAAAGGTTCCAATAATCGTTTAAATAGACTGTAGACAAAAATCATGTATGCGCGAAATTGTTCAGAGTACCTATAGTAAATTTCATAATTTACATGGCGATAGCCGAGATGACCACACTATCAATATGTACACCTTAAAATTACACATGCATTATTCGTGTAGTAATTAAACAACAGTTTCGTTTATTTACAAGGTGTCCCAACTTCTTTGCCAAGCTAATTAGACCTCTACTAATTGACAAATTACAAGTGATTACACACATAAAACACCCCAACTCTCATAATCAGTTGGCCTTAGGATCTACTCCAATGTCTTTTAACGTCTCCACGTGTAAAGGCCTGCAACCACATAGATTTTGTCTTTTGTAAATCAACAATTCATAACCATAAATCAGTACCAGAATTAGGAATACCAAAAACTTAAAAAATATATTTTAGGGACAATTACCAAAAAAAATAAAAAACTAGTTCAGACTAATTACAGAAAAACTCCAAATGAACTGTTGTTAATTCATTAACAGACAACAAGTTATTAAATAACTGTTGTCCTTCTGCATCGGTTTACCACTAACCGATGTGAATGTTTTCAATGTTTTACATCGGGTATTTTGACAACCGATGTAAATTCATTGTTAATGTATGTTCATAGCATTTCATGAGCATCCGAATGTCTTTGAAAAATACAAAATAAAATAAAATTGCTTTGATACCATCTTATATTTTATCCCGTCATAAGCAAAATGCATTTCAAATACTCTATTATATTACGCGTACCCCCTTAAATTTAAGACATAATTTTTCCTTAAATTTATGACATAATCAAACATGAAAAAACTTTTTGTAATTTTAAAACATTTCTGATTTTTTTAATTAGCCCAAGCCCCAAGGTTTTTTTTTTTTGTAATTATCCTATATTTTATAAGAAAAGCTTTTTTTTTTTTTGAATCTTTTACTTTTGGCTTATTGTTTGAAAAAGAATAACATACAAAATTAGGCATTAAATCCTAATAACAAGATGATTATTTTGCAAATCGTGTTGTCCCCAAGTGCATATGGTTATTTTTATGAAGCCTTGCATGTGGAAAAGTTTTAAGGATGACGATGACGGTGGAGTTTTAAGTCATAACCTTTTGTCTAGTTTGGTTCTAATACCAAACGTGAGTCATTTAATATTCAATTACTATAACACGATGAAATAAATAAGGGACTATAAGTAAAAATAATTATATTTCTATACCTTGTGAAAACGTCACCTCGAATGGGATTGGGCATGATTTCTTGGCGATCCGAGTCCTGGATGTGGGCCACTTTCCTGAAAAAGGACTGCTTAACAAATTTCTCGGCCTGCTCCGCCGTGCGCTCCGGCTCCACCACCTCCGGAATAGTTTCCCTTCTTGATTTCTTCACAAACACATTTGGAGCCCGGCCCAATTGATGCAGGGCCGTATACACACCAAACGATGTGGATAATGCGATCATACCCATTGCCACGCACACTGGGACCAAATCGCCTTTTGGCAACCTGAAACATATAGTATATTGCATAAAATATTTTTTAAAATAAATAAATATTTGATTGTTAGTCATATGACATGAGAAAATCGCATTTTCAACCTTGATATATCTTGTATAAAAATTTGATTGTTGATGAAATGAAAATCGTGATATAATTATCATTCTACTTGTCATACCATACGTAATATATATTTCATTGTAGATCAAATATATATATTATTGTATAAATTGTTTTCTAAATATATATTTCATTGTAGATCAAATTAGAGACGAGCACAAAATTGTCTTTTGCCATGTATCTTATATATATTACACACAATATTTTATGAATAAATATTTAATTGTGGATAAGTGACACTTGGGGAAAAAAATCGTTTCTTATATTTAATTTAAATTATGGATCACATAACACTATTAACACATGGTAAATGTCTATAAAAATGTAATACATAATAAAATAAGCAAAATTGCAAAATTGGTCAAGTAATGCAACTAAAAGGCGGTCGTAAATATACAAACTTCACGGTTTGCAAAAATTCTCGTAACTATATAAACATTTTAATTTTGACCCTGCAAAATGCACTGTTTGCAAAATAGTTCAATAACTACGTAATCATCACAATTTTTGACCTAATTTAATCGGAAATTGAGAATTACACGTGCCGCTAACATTATAGAAATCTAGTGAAATTAGGATCAAATTTGAGATATTTGTATAGCTACATGATATTTTATTTTTGCAAACCGTGAATTTTATGGAACCTATTTGTGACCGCATTTTAGTTAGAGAACCAATTTTACAACTTTACCTAATAAAACACAACAGTTGGAAATGTATAACATTAAGATAAATTTGTCTTAATCTGTTTAGTCAAAACTTCTATACAATCCAATTTCATTAAATTCCTACACATCTTTTCACAAACTCCATTAATTAAGCTCAGGTTTTCATTAATTAACTAATTAATTTAAGCAGAAGAAATTAATAAATAAAAAAAAAAACTCATACTTGGACTTGATGCCTCCTGGAGACTCATGAAGCAAATGATCAGCCGTAGGAGTATAAGCTTTCAGCTTAGGAGAAGCAAAAGTTGTAAAATTCGAGCTTCCTCTTAAGCCATTAGCCATTTTTTTCCAGTAAGCCTGCAAAACCAAATAAAATTACACCATTATTAATCACAGTTACAAAAATCCCGCCTACCCCGATTAGTCCCCGCATAAGCGCTAGGTTCCTCTAATCCACTTAAATTTTTCTTCCGATTAAACTCTACCTAACCCCACCTAGTTTCCGCCAGGCGCTAGGCCCTAGTATGCAGCCCGACTAGCGCTTAGCGGCTTTTATAACATTGTTATTAATTAAGCTGCTTTGTAAGCAGCCCTTCAAACTCAAAAAGGTAAAAAAATTAACATACCGCTGCCCTGAAAGCCATATATTATGGGTTTTGAGTAACTTATAAGTTGAAAGGATAAGTTAACTGAAAAAGCTGAGCTTATTAGAGAATTGATGCTTCTGCTTATGTGATTAATTAGCTTTTTTATGCCGATTTTGCAATTTATAGGGTAGAGAAAGAGAATTAGGGAAAAATGGAGGTTTCTAGGAGAGTGGAGATGAGAAAAGTGGTACCTCACGCAAGGAAAAGCGTACAGAATCACTATGGATTACTATGGAACACTCTTGAAGCAGCTGGCCAGTTCTGAGTTATTATGATATACCTACGTGTTTGTACTATATTTATTTTTGGATTAATTATCCTACCTCCTTCGTCCCAAATATATAGTTACTATTCTTTAACATTTGGAATGTCCTATATAGTATAGTTCACTTTTTATATTTAATAGTACTTTTTCTATTTTTTTATTATAAACCTATTTAATATGCATTTTATAATTTATATTATTCAAAATAAGGGTAAATCATGTAAAATTTAGCATATTTGTAGTTTCCAATACTTTTCTTAATCATGTGAAAAGTCAAACTAATCTATATATTTGGGATGGAGGGAGTAGTTTATTCTTACTTTTCTTAATATATATAATTTACATCATTGATTTATTTTTCTCTCTTTTATTATTGTAAATGCTTCTTGTTTAAATTTGATTTGTTAAAAAAGTTCTACGAAAGTGTATTTAGAGCCAGGCCGAAATTTCATCGTTCACTATATTTAGGTCCTCAACCCAAATTTGACCCATCCCAAATCATGAAAATACAAACTAAATGACCGGTTTGGCCCGACTTTTGGACAAAATGGGCTCAATCCCGTGCGAGCCTCCAAAATTGCACCTCTAAAAGTATTGAATGACTTACTTTATATTGTATCTAGGGGTGTAAACGAGTTGAGTCGAGCCAACATAGTATTGTTCAAGCTTGTTTGAATTTTAATCGAGCTTCAAAAATTGTGTTTGAGCTTGGTTTGATTATTAATCGAGTCGAGCTCGAACGAGCTTTGGTCGAGCCGAACACGAATCGAGTTCGAGTAGCTTGATATTTTTACACATATTTTATTCTTTTTTACTAATCGAGTCGAGCTCTTGTTTCAGCTTTACATCTTATCGAACGAGAAAATATGTTCAAGCTTGTTCGTTATCTTAATGAACCGAGCTCAAACGAGCTTTTAACAATCGATCTCGAATCGAGTATCAAGTAGCTTGATTCGTTTTTCACCCTAATTGTATTCTCAACGTGAAGAACAGAGATGATTAAACTTCGCGGTTTAGCCTAAATACAAAATATCTAGTTATCTTTTAAAATTACAAATTCAGGGCAAAATAGTCAAATTGGTCGTGTAACTTAGGGGTTTCAAATTGGTCACGATTGTTTTTAAATTTTAATTTTGTTTTGTAAATATTAAAAATGTTCAATTTTAATCCTATTTTTGCCAAAAATGTTCAAAACCTACTAGAAATTAGCACATGACTCGCATGTGAGGCCTAAAATGGGGATCTTTTTTATATCCGGCGGTTTGGGTGACCATCTCAACATAAGTATCTACGAGTTTATTCTAGGCTACACTTGGAGGTGTACTCAAGGTGCATAATAACCATTAATTTATTATGTATGTGTAAAAATCCGCACATAATCACACAATCGAGTATGTAATGTGTGCAGATCTAGAGTAGAGATACTACACTTGGTATATTCCTCTAAAAGTAGCATCTACAATATAGTATTTTTGCTGGATAATTATCTGTACTCAGACAGAATGTGTTCTGACTTATAATTAAGGGTGTGGAGGATTTGGGTTTTGGGCCATGAAATCAAAGATAGTTATCGACAAAGTAATAAAACCAGGGAGAATAACTTTTGCACAAAATTGTGAGTGCAAAGCAAGGAACATTAACAACATAAAACAGTTCTGAAGGAACATTTGGTCATTGAACATGTAGACATCTAAAATAGTAGGATGATCCAACCCCCAAACAATCTCAATGGAAGACAAGCTCATATTTCTCAGATCCTCGCTGAAACAATGAAAAATATCAATGGAAGACAAGCTCACATTTCTCAGATCCTCGCTGAAACAACGAAATTTTCTTGACCGCATATGCCTTGTTATCAATATCATATATGACTATGTCCATCTTCTCTAATACTTCATCATTCCTCAAAAGATATCCGACCATGTTAAACGCTTGTTTTTTCAAAAGGAATTGATCGATTTTCATAGTTTTAAGATGGGACGACAGACATGTAGGCACTTGTTGGGGTTTCTTCCAACATTTATTATGATAACCCATATGGATTATAAGGCCTTCAAGATTATCAGAAATTTCAAGAAATTTGGGGAAAAAACGCCAATGGGCATCCAATTCGAGTTCGGATAAATTAGGAAACTTCACGGTGAAGGTAGAGAATGCAGAGTTAGGAACCTCCATCCGACGAGTTGATAGACGTTTCACCTTATAGAGCCTACCAACAAATTCCAACACAGAGGGCGGATAAAGAACATCCCCCAAATTTTGAAGCTCAACATCTGCTTCGATTAAGGATGTTAGCGGACCAGATGAGAGATAACTGGATATAGAATCATGTAACCGGAGATATCTAAGTGCGGTAGTATCTATCTTCACCGTGTAGGCGTCGGTGTAAGTTCCGTCATTAACAAAACTTGAATTGACAATGAGCCTCTTCAATGTGGGTGAAGATATATAACTGCAAATTAATGGATCCATCTCGAATCTCTCCACAGTCAAATCCTCAAGCACAGGACAACCAGAAAGCAGGTGCGCAAGGGATTTATCAGACTCATACTTAACCATGTGAAGATAAAGTTTCTTAAGAGCAGTCAAACATACTACGCCCAGGACATGGGTATGTCACCACACAAATAGAGACTCAAATCCACAAGGGTTTTGCATGTGAAGATACAACGAGGCAATTTAAATTGACTAACAAAACCAAGATAAATATTTTTAACGTTGCGCACAACGACAGTATTAATACATGTCTCGAGCTGATATTCGCCGCAGCCATCAAAATCAAAGATGCGAAAAGTAGGGACATAAGCCCACAGATACCTCCATCTTTTAGCCAGAATCGAGGTCGCCACTGAGAGCTTGGTTGGGAGAAAAGATAAAATGTGATAGAGGATGTCGTCCGCAAGCCGCTAAGCTATCGATTGAGGGAACAATTTGCGAGTTTCGGTTCCGGCAAGAATCGATCTCGATATGAAGGTTGAAAATACGCAGGATTGTCGCTCCTTTAAACAAGAATCCATTCCTGGAAATTTCGTATCGGTCAATTTGTACTCCGACCGCCACTCGACTTCTAGGGTTAATTTGTGGAGAACAGAGACTCGCGCTTCAAAAGTTTTTGGTGTACCCTCTCTCAGTAGGGTTTTCGTTTTCCCTCTCGTTCCTACTAGGGTTAGGGATGGTACCGGGCGCCGACAAACCATGAAAACACCACCGAAAAATTCTCACGCTGTCCTTTTTTTTTATTTCAAGTCTAGTTAGCAAACCTTCCATCAATACATACACATCAATCCACTAAATATTCCCCGACTCACATTCCTTCATGCCCCCATGTGCACCCCGATTATCAATTACTCTCGACCAAAACAAACCTGGCCTCCATACATATTACCCCATCAAGCACACCTTAATACACATATACTAATCTACCCTATTTTTAGCTTCTAAACCTCGTGTTGCTTTCTTTTTTTTTTCTTGTTTTGCTTTATTGTTTTTCTTTGTTCATGGATCTTTGATTTTTGTAGGTTTTTTTCTTAAAGTTCTCTCCATTTTTTCTCTCGCCGGCCTCATCGACGGACAACTTCCTTTCAACTCATTGCCTTTTGTTTCTTCTTGAGCCTTGTGTGTCCCGTCTCTTTTTTTCGAGTTTTGTAGACTAATTTTCTTCTCTTCTCTATTTTGTAGGGTCAGTCGGTCGTCCCAATACCCGGAGTTGCTCTTTCCCTTTCGAGCGGGTGCCTACACTTTATCGGATGGATGTACGACGTAGAGATAAGGACTTGATAGCGAGATGATGATGATGATGACCCAATTGTAATAAAGTCAATAGCGAACCAGGAGACTCGAAAATCCTCGCTATGCCTAATCGGAAAAATGGGCACCAAAAAAGCGATCAACGCTTTTGGGCGCTAGAGACAATGCGCAAAATCTGAAATCACCTGGTGGAATGACAAACAAGGAGATTGAAACAAACCTCTTCTCTTTCCATTTTAACGATTGGAAAGATATGGAAAAGGTCATCTCAAAGTGGAGCCGTGGCATTTTTGACAAACACCGTTAATTCTAAAAAAACGGAAGACGGGGTACAACCATCGACAATGCATTTTGACACAGTCCCGGTTTGGATCGATTATATGACCCGCGATGGTTGGAAGGCAAAAAGATATAATTCAATTGATGGGAACAAAATTCGGAGAAGTTTTGGATATTGATACAACGACACTCTCGGTCTTGATAGAAGTGTTCGAGTAAAAGTTCTACTAAATATCTCAAAGCGATTAAACAAGGAATCAATATTCTTACGATTAATCGGAAAAAGAATGTGGATCCCAATCAAATATGAACGATTGCCTTCGATTTGCTATCGTGCGGATGTCTTGGTCATACGAAGAAAGATTGTGATCGATTGAGGTTGCGGAGGAATATATCAACACGGCGGATAGCTTATTACCCTATGGAGAATGGATAAGAGCATCTCCAATGAAGAAACATGTCATAGTGGTAGTGGTCGAGAAGCGGCAAAAAACGGACGAGCATGTGGTGAAAAAGAAATTGTCTAACTGGTTCAAAGAAAATGATATATGACTACAACAAAATTGTGATAAAAATGAGGAAGAGGTCGATAAATCTTTTTCGACAATTGGTATCCAGGAGATTACGGTTCTTAATCGTGTCATTGTTCGAACAAAGGATGTTAATCAAATTTCGGATATGGAAGCCAGGATATTGAATGATGAAACAAACACCACCACCAAAATGAACCAACCCCCGAAGCATCCCCGCCTACATCCCGATTACATACCCACAACCGGCCACAATCAACATCCTACACCCATACACTAAACCCACATATACTTAAACCCACCAACCAAATTGCCTATAGCCACAATTCAAACAATATCAACTTTCATGATCACAAAACCCCACCGGAACCAACAACCCACAACTTACCCCCCATAAACCAACTTAAACCGGACTACCCTTCACAAATAACCACACCAATACCCTCTAACACCAAATCCTACGGACACAACACACGACACCCTAAGCCCCTTCACTATCCATATCCCAACCCGACTACCCGAAATGAACCCACATATCAATACAAACCATTCCGCCCAACCTCCGCGAAAACCAAAATCGTCAAACGCGATAATAAAAATAATGAATAGTGAAATCCTGAACGTACATGCCGGAGAAAAACGCTTGCTGAAACTATCTCGAGCGAAGGATGAGACGAAATGAAAAGAAGAAGATCATCTCATTCGAGTCCTGCAACGATATTGCACCAACGGCGGAGGCCGGGACCTAGCCCCACCGAGCACAATGAAAATCTTTAGCGAACTGCGCGGGCTTGGGAACTGAGCGACGCCCTAACCTTAAAGTTCCTTTCAACAGAGCGGCCGATATTGTGTTTTTTATGGAAACAAAATTTAGAAGCGCTCAACTTACTCAACTTAATCATCGGATGTTGGGGTTCAAAGGTCTGTTTTGTGTGTCGATTGTGTTGGTGATAACAAAAATAAAAAAGCGGTTTGGGAGTTTTGTGGAATGACCCATTCGAACTATCCCTACTTTCTTTCTCTCACAATCATATTGCTTTGACAAAGACAGATCGTGGGGACGAATGTTGAGTGGTTTTTTACAGTGTGTTTATGGGTGGCCCGAACAAAATTTGAAATGGAGAACGTGGGAACTATTGAAATATTTAGCTACGACGACCACTCTCCCGGTGTGTGTCGGGGATTTCAATGAAATTATCCGGATTCATGAAAAACAAGGAGGAATTCTTAAACAAGATGCATGCATGGCGGCTTTTTTAGAACACAATCAACACCGTAGGGCCGGACGATCTTGGTTATACCTTGGAGGACGCTACACTTGGACAAATGGACAAACCGGGACAACAATATATTGGACGATTGGATAGAGCACTCGCAAATGAGGAATGGAAAAATTTATTTACATACTTTGGAGGGTCTCACATCTGCCAAATCCGGTCGGACCACCGCTCGGTGATTGTCAATTTTGACTACGTGGATAAAAATAGGCCCAAAGTCGTAGGCGAAAAAAATATTTAGATTTGAGAAGATGTGGATGGAACATGATGATTGTGATGGTATTGTCGAAAGCACATGGCAACACACTCCATCTTTGAGCAATATTGAAGGGAAGATTCGAGCTTGTGCCAAGCCTTAACTAAATGGGATCAATCAACTTTTGGAAATATTAAAAGACAAATCAAAGAGTTGGTGGATAAAATGACTAAACTACAAAGGGAAAAACAATCGAGAGGACACCATCGCAGAATGCAAAAAAATTGAGAGTGAACTAGAAGAGAAATACTGGTCGAGTAAATCATGTGGCACCAAAGGGCTAGAGCTTTGTGGATAAAAGAGGAGATAGAAACACAAAATTTTTTTCACCACAAAGCATCTCAAAGGCAAAAGAAAAACACCATAGATCATATAAAATCACCAATGTAGAATGGTGTGAATCGGTTGCGGAATCGCACAAGTCTTTGACCGACTATTTTCGAGTCTATTCTCTCGCGGTAATCCATCCGACGATTCTAGAATCATCAACTCTATTGACGCTCGAGTAACTCCGAAATGAATGACTTCTGACGGAGCCTTACACTACGAGGGAGGTCTACAAAGCCCTACACCAAATGCACCCTCCAAAGCCCCCGGCCCGATGGTATGTCTCCGTTATTTTTTCAAAAATATTGGCCTGTCATTCATCATGACTTTGTGTGTGTTGAATTGAAAATTCAATCAAGGGCACGACCCTTCTAGTTTAAACCAAACCTTTATTGTACTCATCCCAAAATCAAAAACCCCGAAAGCCCCAAAGATTTTCGCCCCATATCCTTGTGTAATGTGATTTTTAGGGTTATTACTAAAACCATAGCAAATCGCCTTAAAACGATTTTGCCAAATGTAATCTCCCGGAATCGAGTGCTTTCATCCCGGTCCACTTATTACGGATAATGCGATGATCGCTTTCAAATTTTCCACAAAGATGAAACAAAGAACTAAAGGAAAATTGGCTTTTGTGCTCTAAAGCTCGATATGAGTAAAGCATATGATAGGGTTGAGTGGAAATTCTTAGAAAATATCTTAATTAAATTGGGTTTTGAGCGTAAGTGGGTGGAACTTATTATGCGTTGTGTTTCTACTGTCTCTTATTCGATCTTGATTAATGGTGCTCCCTCTGAGTACTTTAGTCCTGAAAGGGGTCTTCGTCAAGGAGACCCGCTGTCACCCTATTTATTTCTCTTGTGCGCAGAAGGATTCACACATCTTATACAAAATGCTGAGTTGCGGGGCGATATTCATGGTCTCAAAATAACACGAAATGCTCCAGCCATATCTCACCTATTTTTTGCAGATGATAGCATCCTTTTCTACCGGGCCACGATACAAGAGTGCAATACCATCCGGAACATCCTTACTGTCTATGAAGAGGCGTCTGGGCAAAAGATTAACATGGAAAAATCTGAGCTTATGACGAGTGCCAACGTGGGCGAAGAACAACGAAGGTTAATGGGCCAAAACTTGGGAGTGGCGCAAGTTGAAAAACATGAAAAATATTTGGGTCTTCCTGCTTTGATTGGTAAATCAAAGAAACAAATTTTTCGAACCATACAGGATAGGGTGAGCCAAAAGCTGAAAGGATGGAAAGAAAAATGCCTTTCCCGGGCCGGTAAAGAAATACTTATAAAGGCGGTAATCCAGGCAATACCAACATACGTGATGAGCTGTTTTTTGTTACCAATTAATACTGTGGAAGAAATTAGCAAAAATATAGCCCAGTTTTGGTGGGGTTCGGGTGATGGTAAGCAAAAAACGCATTGGACGAACTGGACACATCTCACAACATCAAAAGCTGAAGGTGGACTTGGGTTGAGATCACTAAGACAGTTTAATTTGGCATTGCTAGCAAAACAATTCTGGCGAATGTTGATAAATCCAAACTCTTTGGCTGCAACAATCCTTAAGGCTAAATATTTCCCTCGAACTTCTATAATGGAGGCAGGCCTGGGCTATAAACCGAGCTTCCTATGGCGGAGTATCCTATCGGCAAAACAGCTCGTCCAAATGGGATGTGGGTGGAGGCTAGGAGATGGTATAAATATCAAAGCAGGAGAGGATAGATGGGTGGGATCGAATAATCCGACTGAAATACAAGGACCAAAAAATAATATTCCGCCGGGTCTAATGGTCGCTGACCTTATTGACGCTGATTTAGGGAAATGGAAAGTAGAGGAAGTGACACGGTATTTTGATAGAAGCGATGTCGACCGCATCCTGAGTATGCATATCAGCCCGAGACTACCACCGGACAAAATTGCATGGCTGCACTCGAAGACGGGAAACTACACTGTGAGATCGGCGTACCACCTCCTACGCGGCAGAGATGAACAAATCGAGCAACCCCCCTCATCAAGCCTACCTAACACAGCCTGGAAGTATATTTGGAGATTGAGAGTGTATCCGAAAATTAAACATTTCATCTGGCAGGCTTGCACGAACACTCTTCCGACTAAAATAAATATGGCTCGGCGAAATTACCAAGTGGATCCTATCTGCTCGCTATGTGGCGAAGCATCCGAAACAACATCGCACTTGTTCCTTGAATGTCGCATGACCCAAAAGATATGGTATTACTGCCCTTTGCGCCTGAACCTGCAACATGACCAATTTGGGTCCTTTAAAAATTTCTTTTGGTCCATGATGAGCAAGCAACCAGTGGAAGGTATTGAATTTCTTTCTATATTAGCTTGGGAAATTTGGTTGGGAAGGAACAGAGCATGCATGGAGGGAAAGAGGTTCGAGGTGGAAACAACGATCATCACGGCTCAGAAGATATTTTCGGAGCTTCAACCCAAGGAACACAAAACAACGAACCGACAAAAAAATATCCTTAACCACAAGTGGCAGCCTCCACCTCCAGGCCAATTAAAAATGAATACAGATGTGGCAACTTTCAAAGACGGTTCGGTAGGATATGGTTTTGCGGTGAGAGATAACGAGGGGAAAGTCATCCTAGCTGGAACGAAGCGCAGTTACATTCAGGGTAGCATCGTGCAAATGGAAGGCTTAGCTATGCTCTTTGCAATTCAAAGCTCGATTGAAAAGGGAATGGGTAATTTCCATATCGAGAGTGACTCCAAGGGCCTGATAGACTGTTTGGAAAAAACGATTGAGACAGAGATTGGTGGTGATCTACTCGTGGACGATCTGGGAGGATTGGCGCAAGTAGCAAATGTTCGAAGTTTTAAGCATATTCCAAGAAGTGCAAATCTCTTAGCACATGAAATAGCCCATTTTGATCCAAACCCAAATATTGTATTGTATTGGCTAGGAAAGTTGCCTGAAAATTTGGATAGACACAGACAAAGTGATGTAAACTCTCAAGGTCCATATTTATAAAAATTCTGTTTTCCTTCTCAAAAAAAAACCAGCACCTTATTCCAAAATTAAATCAATTTGGGCCAAGGACTTGGTGGGTTTGAGTTTTGGGCAATGGACTTGGTGGATCTGGGTTTTGGGCCATGGTATTGGAAATTGGAATTTTGTCAATTTAAGTTTGAGGGTGCTTATGATATTGGTTGTTTTCTAGCAACTCTTTCTATTTAAATGAAAAATTACAAAAATTACAAAAAAAAATAAACAAAGATAACGAATGGGATTTTTTATTATTACAAACTCGTCTTATCTCCTGTGTTATATTATCAATACACATTAAATTCATAAAATCATCAATATACACACGTATGTATATCTTTTTTTTTTTCGAACGATAGTATTTTATTATAACAATGCAAAAATTAAAATTACAACTACAATCGTAGTCAACGGCTAAGAGCCGACAAGACTAACTAAGAGTTGCGGAGAATTGGTAAGACCAATTCGGATTCATATGGACTAAAAAATTACCCACCTCAAACTAAACCACTCAACGTCGGAGACTTCAAGACTCTTTAAAGGAGATCGTAACACACCAAACAAAACTCGAAACTAGTCACGAGCAACCACTTCATACTCATGCTGCAGAAAGGAAAAAATTGATCTCGCCTACGAGTTTCATAAATCAACCGGGAAAAGAAAATACAAACAAAATAAGAAAACTACAACAATCTATAGCTAAAAAATGAGAAAAAAACAGAAAAAAAAAAAGAAAGATACCTCTCCCTCTCCCAAATCTACTCGCCGCACTCATCGTCTTCTCACCTCCGAGACACCTCCGTGAAGCTCCTACTCTGCTTTTCACCCCGGACCAAAAATTACGCCACCTTTGGACACCCAAAGGACCGCCATTGTTGGCCCTCCAATAAAAGACATGGAGGGAGAGGGGGGAGGAGGGAGGGGGTGGTGTAGGGAGGAGGAGGGGAAGTAGGTTAGGGTTTTTTTTTTTTTCTTAGAGAGAAGGAGGAGAGAAAAGTAGAGAGAGAAGCACACGTATTTATATCGATGATCATGAAATAAGAAATCAATATATACAACGAAGAATAGTTGCTCTCCATGATAAGTGATGACATTTATGTCCAATACACCTACTATATATATAGGGTGTCCTAATTAAAACAATTTTTTTACTATCCCTCCTGAAAATGGAATCTTAAAACCTAAACATATCATTTTGCCAAAGAGTACTCATTGAGTATTGTGAACATTGTATTTAATTTGTGTTTGGAGCACCTTGTGCATATGATAAGCAGCAAACAACACTTGGTTAATTCAACACTTGACCTTGTACAATTAAAGTTCTTCCCTACTTTCTTTATAGGATGTCTATCAAAATATTGGTTTTTTTTTATTTATCACAATTATATTATGGTTTTCGGGTCCTTAAAATTGGATAATGTTCCCCACTAAAATTGATCAGTGCCCTTTTGACTTGTGTTGGATACTGAGAATAATTTGACAAATAAAGGCGTCAAGAAATGGACGGTGCCAAGTTATTGTCCTCTTGCAAAGATAGTTGCATATTATATCAATTTACACCATTCCCCCTCCTAGCTAGACTTTTTATATGGTCACTTAGGTTGGATTTTTTTTTTTTTGACAAATTGTACCTCAAGAAGTTGGTGTTTGTCTGGTAAATACAGATACAAAAAGGGGTGACTTCAAGGAGGCATTTGTAATATTGAAAGACAGCTAAAGTTTTTTCGTAATTAGGTTTCATAGTGAAATTACCATTTTGACCTCGCCACCACTTGAAATACTAAAATATCCTTAGAATTCGCGTCCTTTTTATGTGTTCTGACTCGACCCGAGGTCTAATTTGGATCATTCACAAACTCTCTGTCAAAGATAAAACCACTTAAAAGTGGGGCAAATAGTGAAATCTCCCATTTACATAATTGATGTCTTAATTGGCGGAGGATTTTTCACAATTGCAACAAATTGACACCAAAAGTTTATGGAGATGTGTTAAATTTTTGCATTCACTTGCCTATAAAATGGGTTAATTCGGGAGAAGGAAAAATACACCACACAAGCTATCTCATTTAGTCTTGTCTTTAATTATTTCCTCATCTTAAAGAGTGTTAGTTTTTCTCATATTTCAAGAGAGGGTGTGATATTGTTCTTTTCTTTTATTTAGAGAGAAGGTGTTGTAATGCCTATTTTCATAGTGAATTGATCATACACTTACTCGTGGATTTTACCTCAAATTTATTTGGGTTCCACATAAAAATATTTGTGTTATTTTACCTTTATTTTTCTCACATCATTATTGTCATGAGTTTGTTCCAAATCAGTAATTTGCTAACACTCTCTACTACGTAAGAGGCAAGCTAATGCCCAAATCATTACACGTATACGAAGATCCACTTTTCGGGGTGATCGGTGCTTTAATTACCGCACGTAAATCCATGTAAATTGCAATTATTCTTAAATTACCTTACTCTCTATTTCTAAGTATATCTTGTTACTTGATCTGACTTAAGCATCGAAGGGTGTTAGTTGAGGGCCACCTCTCGGCTAACCTAACATGTGTTCTGTTTCAGGTTCTTTCGGACAAAGTATTTACCTTGGTAGCCCGCGATCTAAGCTCATGTACATATGATTTACTTCCTAACTAAGGCTAGCCTCATAGCAGTAGTTTTTATAATTATCCTTAATATTTATGAACCCTTTAGTTCATAATAAACATCAACCTTTTCTGAGGGGTTGAGGTTATTTCCCCAATGACTAGTCATTTGGGAACATGAAATTTCGATTATAAAAAAAAAAAAACATCTATCTCTCCAAACGCACAATTATATGCACCTGGCCTTTAGCTTTTGTCCACATGGAGTGATTAGATTTACCTATCTTTATCAAAATAATTATATGTAATAAGACCAAAATAATATTCTTAGTGGTGGATAAGTACAAATTATGATAATTAATATGATAATTAATATTGACTAGAGGAGGGGACCATTTAAATTATTGTCATAGTCTATGTATATAACTGGAAACTATTACTTTTGAGGAAACTTTATTGTGAGAGAATAACTTTAGCTCCAAATAGCTAAGGCTATATACTTTGGATTGGAAGAATATAAAGACAAAAACCAACTTAGCATATATCAAGAAGCTCATAAAAGGGTTGCTTTGCACAAGAAAATGAAGAAGAATAAAAAGAAGACAATGATTGTAGAAGTGAAACAGCATATGTTTACTCAGCTATTTTCCTTTTGTTAATTGAGGGGAAAATTAAGCTACAAACAAAGGCAAGTCATAGAGGCAAAGGGAAGGTGATGCCTTTCTTCCAGGCTATTTTTTTCCATGCTGTTTGGGGATAATTACAAAACTTACCCTCAGGTTTAGACTAATTACAAAGAAACTTAGTTATCTTTGAAATTTACAAATATCTCTTGATATTTGTTTCTATTTTACAAATTTCACCCTGGAGAGGATATAGATATTTGTGAATTGTGACACCTTAAGGGGTACTGTAACTTTCAAACATAATTGGAGTTTTTTTTTGTAATTAGGCTTCACCTGAGTAGTAGTAAATGTAATTATCCCTTAATTTGGGGATATTTGCTCAGTTTGTATTAGTGGTTATAAGTGATATGTGTTTGGTTTTAATGGATTCCTAGTTTATCTAGTGTCTGTTGTTATGCTACACGAATTATATGTATACACTATGTACAAATGATTCTCAAGTGTCTACATTGTTGTAAGTCTTGATTATTGTGAAATATATGTGAGAATCATTGTGGCGCTGTTAGAACCTAGAACAGTGATCTATTTGCTTTTGACTACACAGAGGCTTGGAAAGCATTAAATTACACTACAAGAAAAATGCTAAAAGACAACACCTAAACGACAACGGTGTCGTTAAATTGTTGTCTTTTCACGTATTAACAACAACTTTTCGTAGCATCGTTGTCTTTTAGCGCCTAATTACAGATGTCTTTTAAAATTACAAGTATCCTGGTTGAGATTTGTGTTAGTTTTACAATTACTCCCTGCAAAAGGGGCAATTTCGAAAGTAGAAACATACATTAATAGGATGGATTTTTTTAATAGAAACTATAAATCTGACAAATGAGTAAATTCAGTGGACTAATCTGATTATTAACCATCTTTTGCTTGTATGATTAATACAAGCACAGTTTTTGCACAGTACAAGATCCTACAGCAAATAAAATTAAGAAAGGCAAAAGGATTAGGACTCATTAATGTTCAATTTCCTAGTTCCAAAAGAATATAATTTATAATTGAAAAATGCCATTGAATGAGGGCATATATAGGCCCCTAATCTGTAACTATTAGCTTGTCTATCCCTAATTTGTTTACTTTTTTTTAATAAAAATATATTGGCTGGTTTTCTAATAACTGGCTTGAAATCATGTCTAATAAGTTGTTGGTAAATGAAAGATGCTTACCAACAAGCTACTTGACAAGACTATCTTTAAGGGCTTATGGTTCGACATAATGGAAAGAGGGATATGTAAGTAAATATATGAATGAAACATTACCAATAATCATGAAATTCAATAGTTAATGAAAAATTACAAATACAAACAACAAATACTCGAAAATTATAATCCTGATGAGGTGTAAAACTCTACTTATCCTTTTGCTATATTTAATAGTTTATTTAATTCAATTTAATTAATTGATAGCTGCCTAATTTGGTGTAAATGAATCTTGAGGCCCAACTTATTACATCAGGCTCATGAGGTTCCAATTCCAAGTATAAATAGCTTTCTGAATCATTTTTATCAATGTTGTAAAAAGTGTTAGGCGCTCGTTAGGCGATGAAGACGCCTAGCGCCAGGCGGGTTAGCGAGAACTTAGCGGGATCAAAGTGGGCATAATCGGAAAAAAAAAAATCGTAGGCGGACAAAGGAGGCTTAGCGCCTGGCGGGGACTTTTACAATAGAGTTTTTAATTAAGTACATTTTATATGCTTAATTCTCTTGCGCCTCGAATTTTTCTCATACACTCTATCGAAGGGGCTTACCCCGAGAACGCGGGAACCTTATACCTTAGTAACCATGCTTGTGTGTTAGATGCTAGTTCCCAACCCATGGATCAATCCTTAGACTGGAATCAAATTCATTTACTCGGACTCATTTACTCGAATACCTTGACTTGGAGTGAGCTTGCTCAATTTTTAGCAAAGATCAAAATCCAAAGTGGTGGTAGTTTCGAGGCCACACAGGGCAGGAAAATTATCAAATTAATTCTCAATATGTATGTCTCTTGATTTGAATATCAACCAGCTTGAAATACTGCACAATCAACAAAAGGCTAGATCTCCACAAAGGGCATACTTTCTTAATGGGTTTTCATCAAAGGGCTACATTTCCATTTTCCATCCATGGCTAAAAATGAAATAAAAAAAAAAAAAAAAAAATTGCTGACAGACTTTATTGTAGGGGTTATTAACCAAAAAAGTGCAGAAAATCCCCACACATAATTCTCTATGCAGACCTTAAGAGCTAAAGATTTGTGCAGAATAAACCAGAGCAACTCTTTTTACAACTTGCAGAAACAATTCCATTCTCAAAAGTCAAAACACCATATGGAAATATATATGATACAGTAAACCATCAATGAACATAAAGCTGACAAAACTTAAACTTGTTCATATTCATTCCCATACGAGAATCCTGTTATGAACTCATGGACACCATACAAGGAAAAAAATATCGGTACTATTGTCGATAAGGCAAAAAAAATTGACTAGTTCCGCGAATTTGGCATTTGTTGTGCATGCACTTGTGTGGCAAAAGTCTACAACAATTACCTGGTATTACTCAACACAGAGACATATAACAATACGTATCCGTATGTCTTAAAAGCCAAGTTAGTCAAGTCAATCCCCAGAGGATAACTCCATCGCTCTCCTATAGCTATCCCAAGGAAACAATCAAAATCTAATAATGATCGCCAATTGATAAATAATCTTATTCACCTATTATCATATCCTTGTCATTTTCATCATCATCATCAGCCGTCTAGTGCACATCTGCTAATCAAGATCTAGACTCTTTTTCATGGCTTCATAAACCAGATACGTAATGCTTGCTGCTGGTACAACTTTAAGAAGATTAGGAAAAGTCCTTTATAGAAACCCCGAAAACCTTCACGATGATATGTTCTCCAGAATACATCTGACATACTACTGTAAGCAGTGCCCGTATCGGTAGCGTTGAGCTTGCATTCTGAAAAGCAACTCTTGTTAGAAAAATAATGTCAGATAAAACTTGGGGTTAATTACAAAAACTACCCCTATGGCTCAGTATAATTACAAAAGAACCTAGTTTTTAATTTACATATTGCACCCTCAAGAGGGGGCTATTTGTTAAGCAAATATAAACCTCAACAGGGTTTTATAATACCTTAAGGGTTTTTTTATAATTTTGAAAGAGAACTGGATTTTTTTTCTTTTTTGTAATTAGGCTAAACCTCAGTGGTAGTTTTTGTAATTTACCCTAAAACTTTAACTAGTACAGAAGAATCATATTTTATCATAGATAAATAACCAGTAGAAAAAGCTAAAGGTATGCATCAATTACCTAGTTCTTACCACCTGCAGTGGGTAAACGCATGTTGCTCCAAGGGCTCCTGAAATCGTCCCACAGCCCAATTGCACTACAGGACCAGGTTCTGCATAAAAACATACACGTGTATAACTGTTTAAGTAATCATGATTCAACTGATGAAATGAAAGACAGACATTAGACAATTAAATAGAAACAAAAACATATCTATATACCGTACCACTATCATGAATATATTTCCTGGACATATCTTTCAAGGTTTCATATGCAGCTAAGTCGATACCCGCATAAGGTATAATTCCAAGAAGAGACGGTACAAGCCCTCTGTAAAATGCTCGAGGTCCCTCTTGAACCCAGATATCTTTCGATAATCTCCTTAAATTTGGAACATTCCCTTTTTCACAAGCATAAGTTTGTAACCGAGTTTTGACAAGATCCATCGGATAAATCGAGGTTTGTGCCACAGCTCCAGCCAAACCGCCAGATACAAGTCGGCCTACGGTTCCAACATCTCCATTAGCATCTCCGATGAAATTTTTCAACATTTCGTAAGTGTAAAACTTGATGGCACTTTCAGGTGCAACCTTCAATACGTTTAGTCCATTACCTCGGAAAAAACCTAAAAGACCGCCTTCTTTCCATATGTTTTTAACTGCAGGACCAATTGAAGCATGTGTTGTCTGAACTTGTAAAATCACTTTTAGACGGTCGAGAGGTGCGGTTGCAGTACGAGAAGCTGCCCCAGCGACTCCACCTGCGATTAAATATTTTGATGCATGCACGTGCTTGCTGATGCCTTCAGGAATGACAGCATGTTCACCAATATCTACGAGATATACCCTTTCCCAGTACCGATAGATGTTTTCTAGAGTGGCCTCGTGTGGATAGAGCAGCAGAAAATCTCTCCACTCCTCAAAAGTTATAATTCCATTATTGTCTTTATCTACATGTTCGACAAAACTAGCGAGTTCATCGTCATTGATTTCTATCCCTGAAAAAACAAACTGCCATGACTTATAAGATGAAGACAACTTGTATTCCAGAAAACTTTAAAAAAAGAAATGATTCAACCCGGAAGCTGAATGGAGATCAGTATGAAGGCAAAACTGATGACTTTCAATGCTATCCATACAAGAAATAAAGACAAATAGCAACCACAATAAATTTATAAAGTAAATAGACATGCAAATATCACAACATAGAAAATAGAACAAACGAATAATTAGTAAGATATAGTCTCCAGTTCACCATAAGATTTAATATTAACATAAGACAGAGAGCGTGTAGATGCTGGTCAACGAAAAAAGGACCACGTACCAACATAGAAAGGAAACCTTAATAGCTATATTAACTGTAACATAAATTGTCCAGCGCAACATTAAGAAAAAGATGTAAACATGATATTGTAATCTAAAAAGTACTAATTATCATCACGGAAAAAGGTTGAAAACATTCTGATATGAAAAATAAAGAGGCATATAATAGAACGAAATACGTCAACTGAAAACTGTAATAAAATACTCAAGGAAATGCTCCTTAATAACAAAGCAGTTTGACCAAAGGCATTGATCTCATGTCATACAGCACATGATAAAGTTTTCTAAGCCATCACGAACTAAAAGCGTGGCGAGATACATGGAAAATAGATAAAACTTAAAACAGAGCATGTAAATCTTTTGGTAAGTAAAATGGAAAAGATGACGCAGATCTGATCCCAAGGAGAGTGAGATCTGACAAATGAAGTACCTTGGCTTTTTTTTTTTTGAGATATGTTTAAGACAAATTCAACCTGGCTATATGCCTCACCAACTTATCCTAAGAAACCACTATAACTCAGCAGGCCCTTAGACAAGCACCCTGACCTTAAATACGGCTGACACAGTCAAATGGCAGTAAAAAAGCTATCAATACAGATAATGTTTACACTAAATCTCTGTCCTGTTACCATCACCAAAATATCAGTCTATTCATTAATGATCCAACAATCTGGTACAGCTTTACCCATTTTTTCATCTTCAAGTGACAAAAACAAGGATTTGCTCATGTTTCATCACTCATTTTCTTTAAGTATATGTGTTTTGCATGTACAGGCGTTTCTCTATATATGGTCTGCAAGTCTTAATGCAGACATGACATGAATATGCAATAGGGATAGCGTTCCTAAATACAATATGCAAGAATTGCCTCACATCACTGCGAGAGGCATACAACATTTTACTATTAATTTTCCTTTTAGGCTAAGAAAGAATCTAATTATTTTATAGGAGATGTCGATTAGACGGAAAAATGCCTAAAAATATCATAAGAAAATGGCTCTAAGTTCTCTGTCAAGCCATTAGGCATCAAAGAGCCCAGATGCTTTCCATATATGAGATACAACTTCACACATTTTGGTGTCAAATGGTAACAAATAACATAACCAACATTTACCCACCCCACATCCCCACCCCATAACACAACAACAAAAAAAAAAAGGACACAAGAATCCTTGAAGCTCCAAAAAGCTGAAATCTTTTTCATGTTTTGCAAAATCCACCGTGTAATTCAAGAACTGGAATGGAAAGTGGATAACAAACGTGCCCATAAAAGTTGATTAAAAACATACAGGACTATTTAAAAGTCATTGCCATCCACCAAAATTATTCACAAGCTAAAACCATTCATAAACAACTTAGAGAAAATTAAAAGTAATTTCATTGCAGCAGAGGTCGAGAAATGGACAGACATAAACTTTTGAAACAATTATCTCTAAGACAGACTATATAAACACCAACGCAATGACAACTTTTAAGTGCTCCAATTTCCTTTATGGGTTAACTAACTCTACATTTATTATTTTATTTTTTAATTTAGGTTCCCTATATTGTCCTTAAAATTTGAAATTCTTGGATAGATGAGTAAATTTTCGACAATTTACACATTGATATTGTATATTTATGTTTTATATATTTCATATACATATAATTGAGCTTTTTGCTAAAATATGACAAAATTCATTTGATTTTGTCAAAATAGGGTGCGCGTGGAGAAGTATGTGGTTTCAAGTGGACGCACAAGATGATATTGTACCTCGAAGAAAAAATATATGACATGCGCAACAACATATTACGTCAACCCAAAAAAACTTCCTAAAGTGCAAGTGTGTCCTGCGCCCTACCATTTGCTCTAAATCAATTGTCAATTATAGTGGTCATGTGCACTGGTGAATGTACAATTTTCCCCTTTTATATTTGTATAATAAATTATAAAAATATCCTATTTTTTTTAACTGTTTACAACAGAACACATTTAAATTTGTATGTATGTAACTGATATTTGTTTGTGTTATAAGTTATAATAATTGAGAGGGTATCTAAACTAAAGTCATTTCAGAGGAAAGATAATTGTATTTTTTTTATGATTTGTTTAAACAATAAAAATAATTTTTAACTTATCCAAGTGTATATATATGTATAATATTTTCGACAACGTTAATTGGACTATTGACTTTGAGTACCACAACAAATGTGTTCTTTTTGTAAACAGTTCAAAAAATTTGTAAATATTTTTATAATTTATTATACAAATATAATAGGGCAAAATTGTACATTCACTAGTGCACATGGGCACTGTAATTGACAATTGAATTTGAAGCCAATAGTAGGCGCAAGACCCACTTGCGCCTAGGAGGTTATTTTTTTAAATTTCCGGGTAGGCGCAATATCCCATATATTTTTTCTTCCAGGCGCAATGCATCTTGCGCCTCCGCGCCTCCACTTAATACAACATACTTCTCCACACACACCCTATTAGACAAAATCAAATAAATTTTGCCATAATTTGACAAAAGGCCCCATATAATGTTAATTATCTAATACAAGCACATGGCCAAGCCAACTTTCACTCAGATTTGGTTTCAAATTAAATTAATGTGCTGATCTTCGACTTGGGCTTGATTTGAAATCAAATTGAGCTTGGCTTGAATACCATCAAACTAAGAGCTACAGGCCCGATGGGTTTATTGACAGCCTATGTCATAGGTCAAATTTCCACCATCAAGAAGTAACTGATATCATGGAGGTGACCATTCTTTAGTTATCTATGAGAAGATGAACTTCTTATACTCCCAAGACAAGGTAGGCTAACAGTAATCAGTCTGCGGAATATATGTAATTATAATCTTGATTTAACATTTTTATGCTTTCTACAACCTACTGAAATTTTGCAATCTTTATCCAAGCAAAAATCTTTCTACTTGAAGTAGCATTGCACAAGCCAATGGAATTTTATGATAGCTACAGCCAAATATCTGTCTCTGCTTCTACAGACAAACCTTCATAATATGCCTATGCAAAGATCAAAAATGGAAGAAGGCGCGCACACCTTCGTCAGAGCGAATACATGTTAGAGTATGTGCAAGATCAACACCTTTTAGCCTAAATTGAAACTGGCAAATTGCAGTAGAACCTCATAGTGATTCTGAAACCGTTATCACCAAAATGAAACTCAATACTTTCTCAAATTCCAAAAAGTGCAGCTCCACCACGCCTAGTTATTCTCCTTATCAATTCAAGCCCCTGATAAGCTACTACTGTATTTAAAAAGATCAACATCTTTTTTTTTTTTGGCAATTCTAAAACGTTCACAAAATAACCCCTCCAAAAATAAAAATAAATTCACATCACATGCAAAACATCAAAGCACACAATCATTAAATTTAATTAACATAAAAACCAAAGTAGTGAGAATATACCAGCCTTGACAAGAGCATCCCACAACTCCTCAGGCAAAATGCACCCATTGTGCTCCACATCAATAGCCTGGAAAATCCTGTACAATTCCAGCTCCTTGTCATCCATATACTCCCTAAACTCCTGGTAATCAACCCTCCCATCTTGATTCGCATCGCAAACCTCCAACAGCTCCTTCGCGAACTTGTAATCCGCGGGGATTTGCATTGCTGATAGCCCCTTCTCGATCAACGCGTAATCCAAGTACCCAACGTTATTGCAGTCGAAGAAACTGAACAAACTCCGAATTCTCGAGTCTCGCTCTTCCTTCGTCTCCCGCAAAGCGGATAACACGTGGTCCATTGATATCGGGCCGGGGTTTTTAACCGGGTTGCAGCATCCGGGTCGAGCCTGCGGGTCTTTCGCTTCGGACGCCATTGTCGCCGCAGCTGACGCCGGGAAATTCGCATGCCTCTCCACTCCCGTAGACATAAATAATCAGACAAATACAATTAGGTAACACAAAATCGCCGATTTTTATTTTTAATCTTCACCGCATGATGAAGACGATAGTGCAATCTTGGGTACTCAGATCTGTAGATAGAGGACGTTTTGGTATTGATGGAGAAGGTAAGAAGAATATTTGTGGAATTTTGAAAAGGATCTTCTTGCTGAGGAGATGACCCAAATTGTTAATTGGAGCTCCTTTTGTGCCTTTTCTCGGGTCAAAAATCACAAGTTTCAACTGCACAGGATTCTGTATAATATATATTTCTCTCTGTATATATTAAAAGTGCGTGTGTGTGTGGATTTTGCAGAAGTAAAGAATAACATACTAAGCGTACTTATTACGAGAGCCGTCGTTTATACTCAATTCAAAAAGCTTTTACTCTTTTGGATATGTTTGCCAAATAAAATTAGAAAATTTATTTTAATGCAGTAAAGGTAAAAACTTGCGTGAGACGGAGTTCTTACATAAAGTTTTAAAATATTTTTTTTGTCAGATTTTTTTTTCTTAGTGTTTATATTTGTTTTTTTAGGGTTTATTTTTAATTGATTTGGGTTTTTAGGATTTTTAGTTTTTTTTAGGGTTTATTTTTTAATTTTTGGGTTTATTTTGTTTTTCGGGTTTATTCTTCATGGTTCATGTTTTTAGGGTTTATTTTTGTTTCTTCATGGTTCATTATTATTTTTAAATTTATTTTCATGGTTCATGTTCTCAAGACGGAGTCCTTAGGAGGTCCGACTCACGGATTTAGATCCGTGAGACCGTCTCACAAGAGACTTGCTCAAAAAAAAATAGTTGAAAGTAAAAAAAATGGACAATGTTCGGAAAGTATTATTCAAAGTACAATTAGAGTATTTAGCGAATGAGTTTGAATACTTTTATTTATTGTAAAAATCTATATTATTCTTTGATTTTTAGATAGTAATTTGTATACATAGGTGTAATCATAAAATATTAAGAGGGAGTCTTCTGTGAGACCATCTCATGTGTTTAAATTTGTGATTTATCCAATTTCAATTCACGCTTGCTCGCTCATGCAATATAAAACATAGTAATTCAGCCCAACCCACTCTCTCTAAAAACCCTACTTAGCCCACACCCATCGTCGCCACCTCTCTCTCTTTCTCTCTCTCTCTCTCGCTCTCTCTCACCTTGTCTTTTCTTCGGCCTTGCCCCTCCTCTACCATGGTCGGAGACCAGAAATCCTATGGTCTCCAGTCACTAGCTCCTTCTCTCTGGTGGATGCTTCTCCTCTTGCAGGTATGGTTCTTCCGAACTTGGCTTGCGGAAGAGGTTGGTGAGAGTGGTGGTGGCGGTTTTGGAGGTGGTTTTGGCGGAGATGGACTGTGGTGTAGATCTGAGAGAGGGAGAGACAGATGTTATGCCCTTGGTTTTTGTCTTTTCGGTAGGGGTTTTTTCTTGTTCCCAGGAGGTGATATTTTTGTCCCAATAAGTGGTTTTTTTCTTTTCAGTTGATAAACTTGTCCCTTTTTGTGGATTTACTCAGAAGACTCAGATGTGTCATTACCTGATGATATGTGACATAAAGGAAATCAAGTTTTAGGTACGTATTTTGTCCAGCGCCATTGTTGCAAAGTTGTGAATCTATGGATTAGTCAGATCTGTTTCGGTTTAAAATTATGTTTTACATCTGTATAGGTCTATAATCTGTAGGCTTGCAATTGTTTTACATCTGCTGTTGTAACCAGTTGTAAGTTTCTTCTGCTGAATGAATGAAATTCATTTTGACTAAAAAAAAATTCACGCTTGCTCTCATAGAACGAAAAACCCACAAGGCATGTTAAATGTTGGAAAAAATGCAAAATTAGTCCTGCATCTATGGAGGTGTTGCAACATTAGTCATGTAACATTTGAAATTACAATTTTAGTCCTGTATGTTTTGTCTTTTTCGCAATTTTGGTCCCACAAGTTTTAGATTTGTGCAATTCTAGTCCTATAAGTTTTAAGTTGATGCAAATTTGGTCTTAAAAGCTATTTCAACATTTCAATTATTCCCAAAATATCCTTGATAGCCAAAATAATCAATATACATAAGATGAAGTTTAAAATAATATAAGATCTTATATTTTATTTACTTGATTAAAATTTATTTATCATTTATACTATAAATGCCTAATTATGGAAGAATTTTAGATTTATGAATCCAAATCAAAATTCGAGATATGAGTTCTATGTGTATTATTTTCTAATTATGAAAATAAAAAAACATGTACAAATATGCCAAATTGGTTATTATGAATAATATATAGGGCCGAAATTATCACAACTAAAAAATAAAAGACTAAAAATGCCAAATTCTAAAAATTACATAATTAAAATTGTTATTTTTGCTAAGGACAAAATTGTCACAAGACCAAAATTGCAACTTTACAAGTTACAAGACTGATTTTGCAACACCCCTATAAATAAAGGATATTTCGCAATTTCCCCGTCCAATGTTCGATGGTTTTACCCAAGGAATTCCAATCCCAAAGATCGTCATAACAATGTGATGACGCCTTGAGCCGAGCCGGAAGAAATTAATCCACATCATCATCCCAAAGACACATTCGAGTGGGGACCTACGGGTGACGCTGATGACGTGCGCGGTGACACGTCATGAATTAGGCTCGCCCGCTACGAGCCCAACCACGATGATCGCGAGCCCCGACTCCCGAGCCCAAATTTCGGCGGAAACGCATGCGCGACATATTCATAAAAATAACCATTTGCCCATACCCGCCCATACTTAGTCTTTATTGGTATCGAAACCGCCACATGTCGAAAAGTTATAGAGAGGAGTCACCAAGTGGCAAGAGTTGGGTGACATGCACGGTTAGAGAGGGACATGTGTCCTTTTTAATTATTTTACTGATTAGTAATTGATTAGTGCAAAGATGACTCGTTAAAAACCCACTTACTCGAGGGGTATAAAAATCCTCATTTTAAGAGGAAAAGAGAGGGAGGAAAAAGACTCGAAAAATGCGAGATTGTAAGAAAGACCGACCCCAATAATTCGGCTCGGCATTACGCAAAAAAAGCGAGAATTAGCCATAAATAAATACACGTTAAATGTACGCTTATATTTCCACGTGTTAAATCTTTTGCATATTTTGCTTGTTGACCAAAACGCACGTCAACACAATGTTGGGATTTTAGTGAGTCGTATTTTTGGTTCTGCAATGTCTAACCAATTTGGAAAATTATTTTATTTTAACAATTCTCCATTAAAATTACCTATCGTTGTCTATCCCACAAACATTACATAAAATAATTTTCATGGTGGATGCACTGCTCACAGTTGGCACACGAAGAATCAATTTCGGGACCTATCAGGTGATATAAAACATGTACGGTATCTATCCGCCTCAAATAGTACGAACCAGGCACAAATACAGACTCAATAAAGAATTCTATTATATAGAATATTACTCTAGGACTCAAGAATTAAAATTATAGTACAACAGATAGAAGTAAAATCCAAGTATACGGGATAAAACCCTAAAACCGAAATATTGAGAGATTTCGGCTCAGGACCAGTAAACCCAAAACCACACAGCAGTCACCAGAGAATCACCAAAGAGCCAAGGAAGAAACCCACACAGCCTTCCACAACAAAGCCCTCAAGAAACCCAACACAAAGTAGCCCAATCGAACCACAGCAAAACTCTAGAAAACAGCTCACCAAAACCCCAAACCCTAGATCACTCAGAACTTGAAGGAGATGTCCACAAAGGTGGTGAACAAGTGAAGAAACACTCAGTTCTAACACTCACACCCAAAGATCACCCAGAAATATCACGAGATCTGTGAGATTTCTAGAGAGAGAGAGTATCGCACAGAGAGAAGAAAGCTCGAGAGGTTTAGAGAGAGAAGTGAGATTTCGGATCATGAGTTAGGGTTTGGGTTGGGGTGTTTTAGTAGGGTTAAGCAAGGGTTGAGATCAAACCCGAAAAAGGATAGCTAAGATACAACTAGAGGATCCGCGGACAAAGAGTCGGATCCCGCAGTCCGAGTTCGAGACCCGAACTCAACAGATGGGCTAACACATGGATTGGGTCAGTTGCTCAGTTGGGTTGCATGTGTGGGCTTGTCTCATTGTAAATGGGCCAAATGAATATAAGGGCCAATAATACAACAAAACAAAAACTTGTATAGAATACAATTTTTCTGATCTTCATCTTTTTGATTAAATGAGGGAGGGGAAAACCCCGACCTTGTGATCTTCATTATTAAAATATACTTTTTTATCCCTTCATATTGCTCTAATTAGACTTCCCAAGTTACATCAAATGACATGTTGATTAATTTTCTTTTTCTTTAAAAAAAAATCATGAAAGCTTAATGTTAAGTTCCTTCCTGAGGCATATGAATATTTTATTTTAGAATGGTGCATCCACTACAACATAAATGACATTAGGTAACACAAATTTTGTAGCATTTTTACATAAGCACTACAAGAAAAAACATGTTTACCTACGAAAAATCAGAGGTAAATGTTAAGGAAATTATAAAGTGTAGGTAAAATCATTGTAGGTAAAACCATTGTAGGTAAAATATTTACCTACATAATCCAAAATCATTGGTAAATACCTACGAGAAAATTTGTCATAATTGAAAAACGCATCGTAATCTGTCGGTAATTTGTTGGTATAATTTGGAGGAAAATGATATTTTTTATTCTCAGGTATTCTCAGTAGGTAATTGTAAAATTTAGTGACAAAATTAATTTTGTCGGTAAATTTTGTCGAACCGGAATTTTCTTGCGGTGAAGGTACATATGTAACACATGTTTGTAACACTTTTTACATTATAATGTTTATGTAACACTTTTGTAGACTTTATCAATATGTAACACTTATATGTAACACTTTTATATAAGTATCACTTTTAAGTATCACTTTTTTTTTTTTTTGTTATTTCTTTTGTAACGCAAATAGGTAACACTTTTATCAATATGCAACGCTTATATGTAACACTTTTATATAAGTAACACTTTTTTAAGTATAACTTTGTTTTTGTTATTTCTTTTTTGTAACGCAAATATGTATCACTTTATTTAAGAAGCACTCTTGGCAACACTATATTTTATTGATTGTAACACTTTTTAAGCTATATTTTAGTAACACAAAATTATATAACTATCATTAAATCATGTCAAAGATTTATTTAATTGATTGATGTCACCAAACCTAAAAATTGTAGACATCGATTTCTTTTTTTAATCAATTTTTGTTTTCTTTTTTACAAAGTATTTGAGTTTTGCTTTTATTTTTTTATTTTTTACGAAGATAGTTAATTATGTCTTAATACCGACGGAAAATGCTCATGTATATATTTTATTATTTATTTATTTATTTTTAATTTTTTACTAACGGAGACCAATTTCATCGTTAGCCTTTTTTTATTTTTTTACTTTATTAAAAAAATTACCAATGAAAAATTGATGTTGTCGGTAAGTACTTAGGAATTTTTCCGTCGGTAAATTATTTTTTGTTATTTTCTTTATTATTTTAATTTTTTTATGTTAGAACTTTTTTATCTCGGTAAATTAATTTTATATTTTTATATATTTTTATTTTCTTGATTGAATATTTATCGATCTATAAATTTATTTTATATATTTTTGATATTTTTAATTTAATGTGTCATTTAATATATAATATAATATGATTTTCAAACTATATACTATACAATATAAAATTTGATATATACAATTGTATAATATAATTTAATATATATATTATAAAATATAATCTTTATTATATAAAATATATACATATAATATATATATATGTGTGTGTGTGTGTGTATATGTGTATGTGTGTGTATGTGTATATATAAAACAAAGCAAAAATTGTAATAAGAATCAACTTAGCTTAGTGGCAAATTGCTACTTCCATACATAACATTAGTCGTGGGTTCGAATCTACTTGGTGGTAAAAAATAGTATTTCTACGAAGTCTTCTACAAAAAAAGTGTTACATAAGATTCATATGTAACACTTTAGAGTATTTCTTTTAAAGTGTTACAAATATAAAAAGTGTTACAAAAAAAGTATTACATAAGATTCATATGTAACACTATTGATTCAAAGTGTTACCAATAAAAACTTAATGTAACACTTGAAAAAGTGTTATTAAAAGCTAATAAAAGTGATACATTAGACTATAGGAAGACGGGCAAGTGCGGTAGCCAAAAAAATGCGACCTATTGTCTATAGTAACATTTTATGGCCATTAGGTAACATTTTTTGAGTGTTACCTAATGTCATTTATGTTGTAGTGATTATATTCACCTATTATATTGTTATTTGGAAAATAAATATCCTTATCCTCATCCTTATATAGAACTAAATTGTAATTTTTATATATAGAATAAAAAATTTATGGCATGGAACCGATTAATATCCTTATCCTTATCATTATCATCATAAAAAAAAGGAGGGATGCTGTTTACTCCTCCCAAGTGGATTGTGAATCGTGATATGATGAAAATAGTTTTCATTTCGATATACCAATATACCTAAGTTCAAGGGCATTAAGATACATTTCAATGAATAAATATGTAATTTTTTTCATAAAGGAGATATAAAGGATGACTGCTTTGGTGTGTTCTTTTTATTTATTTTTACGTTTGTTTTTTAATATACTTTTCTTTAAAACTATATTATATTTATTATATCTATAAATGTGTGTGTCATTTGTGTGTATATATATGTGTGTGAAAAAAAGGCCCAAGTCTCAACCGTCACTTATTCCCTCAAGAGTAAAGCACTTCACAACCAACTCACCCTCTTCTCTTACACTGTTCCGAACATTAATTTCCACTTATTAATTATTAACATTTGTTTGTTTGTTTTTTTTTACAAGAAAAGTAATTTTATTAATTAATTCAAACTAGCAATACATCGATAAAAAACAGAAACAAAGCCATAAAAGATGAAACTAAGAAAAGATTCATAAAGATCTAGGTTAATAACAAAACCTAGCTAAAGCCTACAACTGTGAAAATTTTATAATGCTTATGTTGAAGACCACAATCTCATTTATCTCTGTCGGATTGAAAACTTGCTTGTCTGAATTGTCCGCACACAAAAAACACTGCATCAAGATGGCTACAAACCAAACGCCGCACCAGACGGCGAAATCACAAATAAGAGAAAATCAAATAACCCAGATCAACGTGGAGAAACCACTTATATAGAAAATAAATAAAAAATGTAGATGAGGTGATTTAATGCTAAAAATGACCAAAAATCATCCGTTAATAATGAAAGACAAGAAAGATAAACAAAAAGAGAGTTTGAGAGAAACATGAGGCTAGAGTTTGTAAGGGGTGTTAATATTTATTTGTTAGTTGTTACATTGTTGTTTCTTGCCGTATTTAATATTCTTAATTAGTCATGTTGTCTCACCAAAATAATTATTTTCCTGATTATTATTGAATAGTTAGTATTACAATTGATTATTCGGCCTCTATTTGGAGTAATTTGTAAGATAAAAAATTATGAACAATTTAAGAGCCTATTTCCAGAATATTTCTTAGGGTAGTGTGAAGCACGTGTAGTTATAGCAAAAAGTGATTATTGAAGTACTAATAACTTTTCGCAGTTGTGAAAAAGACTTGGGAAAAAACATGTGTTACACGCGTATGATTCCCACTATTGTGAGATGTGACAAGTGACCAAACCTTATAAATGATTTTAGCTGGAAGAAGAATTAATTTCGAGCCTAATTTCTTAATACATTTCATATTTCTTATGTCTATTCTTGTGAAACAGAAATGTTTTTGTTTGGGTTACTTTGATTCGAATTTTTAGTCTTCGTGTGGAAATGAAAAGATTTATTGAATGAAAACATAGAGAGTATTGTGACTTGTGAGATAAGTAGGACTCTAATCTTGAGGAAGACAATTGGGTTAAAGACACTATTGCCCCACATTCCGAAAGAAAGACGATTTCTTACGCTTTAGGCATTTTTTGGACAATTCTATGCTCCCTCTTTTTTTTGGACAAATTTACACTCTCGTCAAATTTTCCGAACTTTTTTACGTTGTTGTTTCAAGATTGTTTCAAACATGTTTCATCGACAATTCCTACTCTAAATATTATATGAGAATATGCTTGGTTAATGTTATTTATAAATTATATGTATAAGAAATATATTACTTGAATACGTAAAAAGTTAGATATACGTATGTATGTGTGTGTAATAATAATATGAATAATATTTTTTTAATATTATGAAAACGAATAAAAATATACATTAGAGAATTCAATGTTCGGATATTTGTATTATCTCCCAAAAATATTAAAATGGAAAAACTCATAATTCTAAAAGCGCCTAAATAAACATAAGGAGGATTTTATTAATTTAAATATAATATTTGATAGTTCGTGATATCTTTTTTTTATACATACGTAATATATCTTGAAAAAGAATGTGTGATGACTGATGAGATTCGAATTCTAGACATGTGACATGAACTTAACGGTCTTAATCAATCGATCATTATCTGATTCCATTGATAGTTAGTGATATCAATCACTGTTCAAAATACTGTACCGTACCGGCCGGTTCAACCGGTTATACCAGATACCGGTGGTCGGACCGATACGATAAGGTCCTAATAACCGTTTTAATGGTTAAACCAGTCAATACCGGCCAAACCGGACAATACCGGCCATACCGGCCTAAAACCGGTTGAACCGGAATTTGCTTTTTGTTTTTTAGTTTTTGTATGTTTTCACCTTTTTTATAAAAATAGAATTTATAAACTTAATATTTAATATATTTATGTCATTTTAGAGCTAAATATATACATCTTTTCGTTTTAACTAAAACATATACAACTTTTCTTTTATATTAATAAATTATATCATATTTTATATAATATAATTTCAAATAAATATTTTTTATTAAAATCGGTAAAACCGGCGGTTGAACCTGGTCAACCCAGGTTGAACCGCATACCTGATTGACTTGGCAGTTTGATCACCTATGACGGTATTTAAAACACTGATATCAATATCATTTTTTAACTTAGAGGAAAAATCGAATATAAATCATTGAGCCCTCCAATGTTGCTAGTTATGATTGGGCCTTAAAGGATTAGGACCCATACCGTTGTGGTGATGGCTGATTGCATTTGGACCATTGTTTTGTCAATTTGTCTACCCAAAAATGACATGAAAATCATATTTTTATGCAAATTGCCCAGGATGATTTTGGGACACTTTTTTTTTAAAAAAATATTGTGTCAAAATCTGGAATTTATAAAGAGAAGCACATCCCAAAGAGAGTCTAGAGTCATGTCAGCAAATAAGAGATCAATTTACACCATGTGAGGTATTGATTTATTTAATGTTATGGCAACCATTTGTGAGCCCACAAAAAATGAACATAGATTAGTGGAAAAAGTTTCCATGTATTCAGTTCAATTTGATACAAAATGTTAGATGAAAGTTTAAAAAATGAGATTTATTGAAATTTTTCTATTTAAATGTTAGCGAAAGTAGTGAATAAGAATTATTGACTTCCAATAGCCATTTTAAGTGAGAACATACTTATAGAAAACGCTTAAAATGAAGAAAGAAAAAAACTATGAGTCATAAAATTTGTATGCAACTGAATAGTGAATACTTATATCTTAATTTGTAAATGAACAAAATACCTAGCCCAGCCTATGAAGCCAGTACCGGCCTGTCGGACCATAGAGCATAATCGGGCCGGTCAAAATTTCATCAGATTGATATTTTTTGGCTCAGTCCGGCTCATACTTTAGAATATAGTTTAATATTCATCAGACTAACCGGTCTGGTTGGGCTGTCGGGCCAAATAGTCCCGCTTCTTTTGGGCCTATAACATTGCAACCTCGTCCGACCTTATCATGGTCGGGCTGGTTTTACCAGCTATAAATACTCCCTTGAGGGTGCAATTCGTAAAAGAAAAACAAATACCAAGGGGGCTCTTATAATTTTAAAATATAACCATGTTTTTTTTTTGTAATTAGGCTAAATATCGGGGTAGTTTTTGTAATTAACCCTTAAATAGGCAACAAGAGGCATCAGTCAACATTCCATAATCTTTAAGATATTATACAATACTGCCAATCTAACATCAAATCTTCACTCAATAACTCTACAACAGCTTATTTAAGAACTTCACTTACATTATCTCCTACTTTATACTGATCAAAATTATACTTATGTACCACAAAATTATGTATATTATACATATGAACCATAAAAGAGGAAAAAATAGGAACACCAGCATAGAATACATAATCACATAAAAACAAAACTGCCAGAAGATCATTTCATATCATAGCTTCATATCCTTCTCCTCTTCCCCTCCTACCCTTCAACACAAAAATGACAACCACAACAACTGCAGCTCCCAAGAGAAAAATCGGCCAAACAAATTCGGACATCATCGTCTTCTTAACCGCCTGCAAAGTAGACGATTTAATTTGCGTAAAATTCGATCAAATCAACTCAAAAATATTTTTGTTATAATTTGTATTATTTTCTTCAATTTCTTATTCGGCCCACCCAATTTTCGTATATTGGCCCACCCTATTAGGATCTTCTGGCTCCGCCATTAAATATAACTAAAACTCAACGGTTGTTTTTTAATTTACGGTATCATTGTTGTTTGGATTATTGAATTTATAGAACAAATTTCGGTTGTACTCTAAAGCCTTCAATAAAACAATGATCTGAACATCACTTTATGTTTAGGGATAACTTAAAAAAAGGGATAATTACATAATACCCCTGAGGTTCGGGCTAATTACAAAAAAACCCAGAGATTTTTGAAAATTACAAAAGTTCCTTTAAGTTTGATCGATCTTACATTTTTCCCATCATATGAAAAAAATATTTCAGAAGATCCCCTTACATTTGTCAAAATATTATAGTTACATTCTTAAGTTTAATATAAAATCAAACCTCAAGGGTTTTTTTTTGTAATTCTCAAAAACCTCTTGGCTTTTTTGTAATTACCCCAAATTTTAGGGGGCTTTTGTAATTATCCCTTAAAAAACCCATAGTTTTGGACTAGATACAAAAATACCCAAAGGTTTTGAAAATTACCAAAAATCCTTGAGGTTTGATTCCGTTTCCCCCTTCATAATTAAAAATATTTCAAAAAAACCCTAACATTTATAAAAATATTAGGGTTACTAACATAAAATCAAACCATACATGCTACTCCAATTATTTATTTACACATTTTCAAATAATTGCATAATGACCCAAGCCCAAAATTAGCATTCAGAAAAAAAGGAACAAAAAACCTTACTTGATAAACTGGAGCACCAAGGACAGAATTTGATTCTGGTGATGAATCAGCAACTAGGATGTAAAAGAGTCCCATAATTCCTGTATGTCTTTGTTCATTGCTGTAGTTTGATACAAGAGTTAATTTTTCTCCAGCAGAAATTTTGACAGAACCAGGTGCAGGGTAACAGGTGGACATTCCCACAATGTAACCGGCCTCGTTTCCAGGTTCGTTTCCTTGGCCATAATTTGGATTGGATGAGCATATCACTCTTCCTCCCTGTATCAGTTTCACAAGACATTGAAAATAGCATGCATTAATAATAATTTGGGATAATTAAAAATAGCCTCCTAAGGTTTGGGGTAATTACAAAAAGACCAAGAGGTTTTGAAAATTACAAAAAAACCCTTGAGATTTGATTGTGTCTTAAATTTGAGGAGATAATTGTAATATTTTGATACACACAAGAGGAGCTTTTGAAATATTTTTTGGCATATATGAAGGAGGAAAATGTAAGACATTGATTATTCTGTAATTCCCAAAAATCTTTTGTTTTTATAATATAATTAGCCCGAAGTGTTCTTATAATTATCCCTAGTAATTTTTTGGTAAATTGCAAAATCTAAGGTTTTAGCCTGATTATAGAAAATTCAGTTAGTTTTCAAAATTACAAGTAGGTTTTACAAAGATCCAATTGAGATTTAGACTTGCTCAACAAATATCATGTATGAAGGTGCGATTTGTAAAATAGAAACAAATGTCAAGAAGTATTTATAATTTTAAAAAATAAGTGATTTTTTTTTCTTTTTTCTTTGTTTTGGTAATTAGGCAATTTTCAGGGTAGTTTTTGTTACGATCAAGCCCCAACAGCTAGACCAAAAGTTGTATCTAATGGTTAGCAAACTATTCTTTTCCTTAATTAACTAGTAGCTTAAAGCCCCAATTTCACATGTTAGGTTGCGGGCGGGCATGAGAGACTTTGCAAGGGCACACATGGACTCTATAAATCCACGTGGACCTCGACAAGTTGAGCCATCACAATACTCGATCGCTAGAACTCATAATCCAACAATCAACATCAAATTCCTAAGGAAGATCGCTAGATCCCATAATCGTCCAACATTTTTTTGTAATGAATCCTAGCAATTTTTTGTTTTTTTGGGTAAAATGGCAAGATGCAACACATTGGTTATCGTCATAAAATCGCATATTTTCTTTCAAAAGCCAAAAAAGATAAGGATTGAATTTCTTGTTTCACAATCCTATTCCATTGTATTTGAAGAATATTACGTGTACAAAATGACAATACATTAGAATAAAAAGTGGAATTGAAAGTCTGGTCCAAAGAGACAAAACATAATAAACATTGGTTATAAGTCCAAGTTGAAGAAAGGGGACAAAATGTTGAAACATGAAAGTCGTACCTCTCCAAATAGAGTTGTTCCAGTGGCTCCTGCATGTTGGTGGCCAACTCCATAGATTAAATCGCCACCGTTCGGCAAAGTAACAGTCAGAGTCTTTGTATGAATGCAGCCATTAATGTTGGCCTCTCCAGCAGGACAAGAATCAATGTCATACTCAACCTATATATGCCCAAACCGATTGACAGTTTGTCAAAAATATACATACTTTGTTTTAATAAAAAGTGGTTTTTTTAATAAAAAGTGATACTATTGTCATAAAAATAATATTATTTTAATAAAAAGTGATACTTTATTTTAATAAAAAAATAATATTTTTCAAGTCTAATGTGACACTATGTCACTGCCAAACATTACAAAAATGTCATTGCCCCAAAATATGTGGAGGGTGACGAAAAAGTAATACTTTTTCAGCAAAAATGAATATTTTCTGAATACAAAGTAATACATTACTTTTTTGAGTAAAAAGTCAGTACTTTTTGAAGGAATAGAAATAATAGTTTTAAAGTAAAAAAGCAACAATTTTAAAGAAATAGTAAATATTTTTAAAATTCTAAATCATATATAGGTGTTTGTGATAAATATATTTAATTTAATGGAAAATTACTTTGTTTACAATATTAAATTAATTTTTAAGAAATCAAAGGAAAAATAAAGACAACAAAAATGCTACTGGTAGATGATACTTAATAGGCATGCCCAGCTGTGGGCCACTTTCTTTTTTCCATTACTTTTTTTTAAAAATATTGTAAAGCATAAAAAAAAAATAAGGACAAGTGCATGGGAGGAGAGGAATGGTACAATTTGGATTTAGTGGTCCTAATATATGTTGACTTGAGAGAAATTGCTTAACAGTCCAACGGTTGACGGGTATTTCCATACCACACAGCACACAAATTACAAATATGCCACCGTTTATTTTATTCAATTGTCATAGTGGGTATGAACATGATATGTGAGGAGTCTAAAATGGCACCGTCTTGCTCGATTCATTTTGAAAAACTTGTGTGAGACGGTCTCACTGATTTAGATCCGTGAGACGGAGCTACATAAAGTTTTAAAGGTTTTTTTTTAGATTTTATTTTTCTTAGGGTTTATATTTATTTTTAGGGTTTATTTTGTTTCTTGGGTTTATTTTTAATTGATTTGGTTTTTAGGATTTTTAGTTTTTTTTAGAGTTTATTTTTTATTTTTGGGTTTATTTTTTATTTTTCGGGTTTATTCTTCATGGTTCATGTTTTTAGGGTTTATTTTTGTTTCTTCATGGTTCATTATTATTTTTAAATTTATTTTCATGGTTCATGTTCTCAAGACGGAGTCTTGGGAGGTCCGTCTCACGGATTTAGATCCGTGAGACCGTCTCACAAGAGACTTTCTTTTCATTTGGTTCATATCGGGTTTGCGTGTCGTGTTCAAAATTGACACCCCACATGGCACATTGTAGACTTTTGGTCCCCTAATTTTTTAAAGTTATTAATTAATACCAAAATTTGACAATTTAGGGGACCAAAAATCTATAAAGGTCAAATCGCGCCAGTCAATTTTTCCAAATTAGATATATTTATGATCTCAATAACTTGCCCCAAGTTTTAAAAATAAACCTTACAGTATAATGGTGATCCTAAAAGTCAATCATCAACACATTCTTAATTTCCTTAATCTTTCTATCAAACACGTGAATATTTAGCTTATATTAAGATACTTAAATTAAATTCTTACCACACAATTGTGTCTTTCCTTAACACCTCTTGATTCATCCCCTTGGTCCACATATCAGTGACATCAAGTATATAAATCTTAACAGGCAAAATCGATGGATCCCAATCAACATATTTTACTGTATATCTCAAATGTAATTTTCTCTTCACACCTTGAAATCCTTCTTTCACCTTACATCTTGCCTCATCATGACAACATCTCACCCCACCATTGTAATTTTCGGGCAACATTTGACCATACTCGTCCAAGGTCACATTGTACAAATCACACCTACACTCTGTGCATCCCAATTTATCCTCAACACCCCGAGTATCAATAGCATGCACATTAAGAATCCATCCTTCTTCATATCCTGCAGGAATTATCAGGGACGGGTTTAGGAATTTTTTACCAGGGTGGCACAAAATAAATACTAGGGTTAATTACAAAAACCACCCCTGAGTTAGGGTAATTACAATAAAACCTAGAGAAATTTTAAAATTACAAAAATTCTCTTGAGGTTTGCGCCCTTCTAATATTTTTACCCCAAATACTTCATCAAATAATTTACAATCATATTCTTCAATTTTTATAAATATTACAAATAACCCCAACTTTTCGAATTACATTTTATAATTACATCTCTCGACTTTACTAAATATGACGAATGGCCGACGGAAAGTTGGGGCTATTTGTAAATTTTAGAAAAGTTGAAAGGGGGTGTAATTGTAAGATATGACGACAACAACAAATTACGTCGATCAACTAATGGTTAAGGTAAAATGTAAGACGGAATTAAACCTTAAGGGATTTTCTGTAATTTTAGAATTTCTCTAGATTTTTTTTTTGTAGTTAAGTTAAACCTCAAGGTAGTTTTCATAACTATCCCTAAATACAATTATAAACTACAATAAAAATTCATTATAAAGCAATCTAGCAATTACAATTAGACACACTTTTTTGTTTTGTAAATTAAATTTTTTAAAGGAAATGAGAAATGGAGTGTCATGGGAGGGGACGGGGAATGACTCAGACCCTTGCCCAATAACACGCCTTTTGGGGATCAAATTTTCTGTTTCATTTCTATTCCACTTCTTGTTCCATTTCATTAGATATTTAACACATGTATTTACGTCTAAAAAATCAACGCCATGATTAATCTATTGACATATGTCCAGTTGTCCACCATCCAATGTAGTGGAACAAGAAATTTGTTTCCCACATTTTGACCATTAAAACTACTTCCGATTCCTTTTTTGTAATTTATTTAATTAATATATAACTTTTAAAAATAAATAATAAATAGTCAAAAGAAAAAAAAAATTATGGGAACACGTGCCCATAGTGGCCGGCAACTTACCTCTAGGGATATCCGTGGGATTACCAACTTCGATTCCGTAAGGATCCGGAATATCTGTGGCCGTTTTTCTCGTCTCGGCTCCAAGCCCAAAATACTGGGAAAGCCCATTATCACAAAGCCCACTATTCTTGACGATAATATGATCCGAATTTTGAAACCCAAGGTCACCATGGTAATTTCGTACATTACCAACATTATTTTTTGGTTGATAGTAATATCTTACGAGGATCCAATGATGGAGATAAGTTTCATGAAGTGGGATTGACTTTCCTTTTTCGTCAACCAATTCAGCATTGAAACTCTTTAGAGCAATATGTCCACGTGGAAAATCGATGTTGTAATAATACTTGTTGGATGATAATCCTGGTTCTAGGATAAATTCGGGTGATTGATAAACCTCTGTTTTCACACCATTTTTGGTTGTTACATGATTAGCTTCTGAGGTTTGTGGTTGTAATAACATGAGCAAGATTGGTAGGAAATTTAACATACACCTTAAAGGATGAGCCATTTTTGCCCTAATTGGTGTTTTACTTGAATCTGGTGAAGGAAAACAAAAAAGTAATCATTATAAGATTTCTACAAAGTTTAACAAGAAAAATAATTATAGAAAATCACCGAGGTTCGGGCTAATTATAAAAAAACTCAGACATTTTTGAAGATTAAGAAAAAAAACCTTGAGATTTGATTCCGTTTTATATTTTCGGATAGAGATTTCCCTGTTCCAAAATCCTATTCCACTTTATGTAAAGTTGTATTGGATTATTGACATGTGTACATGGTGTGTCATAATTGTACACGTGACAATCATCCAGTACAATAAGATTTTGGAACTAAGAGATCTGGTCCCTATATATTTACCTTCACAACCGAAATATATTTCAGAAACCCACGACTTCAAGGTTTTTTTATAAATTTTAAAAATCTCTAGATTTTTTTGTAATTAGACAGATTTTCGTAATTATCCAAAAAACAAAAAGACTAGTATTCATCAAACTAGCACTTATTTCTATAAGAAAACTCATCTCATCCAATACCCTTTTCCACTAAGCTAACAAAAAACACTAAATTAATAGAAAATTAACCATAAAATCAACATTTAACATATATAATCTTGATATTTTCAAACTAACACAGTATGAACAAAGCCCACCAGTTAAAGAATCACAAAAAAAAATTGATGAGATTTGGAAAACTAAAATCCAAAAAGAATAAAGAAAAACAGAAATTGGAATATGTACATCGATTAACCCAAGACATATATGCATATATATTAACATGGACGAAATGATCACAAACTCAAAGAAAAAGAAGAAAGAAAAGAAGGTGTAATTACCCAATGAGTGTTCCACTCTAAAAAAATGAAATTAGTTGTAGTAATTCGCTCACGTATGAAGATTGAATGGTGGGGTTTTCTGTTTAAATAAACTAATAGGAAAGTACGGACAATATTAATTGGATGTGGGTTTTTCTTTTTAAAATACATGGTTTGTCTCTAGTTTTCAATCCATGAATTTACTTGGCATGCACGGCTAAACTAAAAGTTACGTTTGGGAATTGTAAAATACATTTTAGGTTGTAATTAATTTATTTTCGTAAAAAACATATTTGATTTTGGGTGAACAATTCTCAAAAGACATCTTATATTGTAACAGGGGTTTTGTCTCATGGATGATGTCAAATCAGAGTTATATACAATCTTTTATGATCAAAATAAAAATTTGGTATCATAACATTTAAGGGAACAAATGGAAAAATTGTTTTTACACAAGATAATAATTCTAATATATATATTTGTTGTGGGCAAAAACATCTTTTAAAGAATTGTTCACCCAATATTATTATTTATTTAATATATTATTTAAATCTCATGATCATTAATAACCCAATATTAATTATTATTGTTGGGCCACAAATAAAATCATCCGACCCACGCAGCCTGAATCTAGCCACACAGTCACTTTCTTCTACACAGCTCATCCGACCAATCAACCCAGGTATAATAAAATTCATCCATCTCATTTGTAAGTATTCACAATTCAGTACTTTCAATTGTTGTCCTTTTGCTTCGGATTTTTCCTCATTCACGTTCTAATTTTAGCGTCGGGTGCTTCTATGGGACCACCCATAAACCCTCTAACCTTACTGTGTGTTGCTCCAGAGAAGAAGTTGGACTTTTTATCAGATTTCTGACTCGGAGTGATCTGCTTTATTGAACAACACCAATTATTATTCTTAATTTACTCTTATAATAAAAATGATTGTGAATGTACTCAATTTGCAATCTGACCCTTCGCAGCTTGAACTGACATCGGCAATTATTTCTTTGATATCTTCTCATCCTCCATGACTTCCAACACAGACATGGATCGCGCATTGAGTAGAATCCGCCCAAAGGTCACAACAGACACACGGTTACCGACTAACCTTTTACCTAGGTGAAGAGGTCACCCGGACTCTTAAACAAATGCATCCCTTCAAATCTCCCCGCCCCGATGGTATGAGTCCTATTTTCTATCGAAATTTTGGCATATCGTGAAGCATGATGTTATTAATTTTGTTTTAAATTTCTTAAATCATAATTCCTTTTTGCCTATTTATAATTTTACTCATATTGTCCTCATCCCGAAAATCAAAAATTCGAGTCGATCTCTGGTTTAAGCCCGTTAGTCTCTGTAATGTTATCTACAAAATTGCCTCCAAGGTTCTTGCCGCTTCGCCTTAGACCACACTCCCCTCCATCATCTCCGAGTCCCAATCCGCTTTCGTTCCTGGTAGATTAATTCTCGATAATATTCGGTAGCCTACGAAATTCACCATTCCATGAAGTTGCGGTCTTTCGGTAAAATCGGTCATATGTCCGTCAAGCTAGATATGAGTAAAGCTTTTGACCGTATTGAATAGCCTTTCCTTATCCAAGTCTTAATGGCTCTAGGTTACCCGGAAAAATTCATCTCCCTAATCAAAACTTGCATCACCACTCCCTCTTTTGCTTTCCTCCTAAATGGCGCTCAATTTGGATCTCTTACCCCCCAGGGCGGCATTAGACAAGGCGACCCTTTATCCCTTTACCTATTCATTTTATGCTCCGAGGTTTTTTCTCTTATTTGGCAGGATTTACAGGCCGCCAGTCGCATTCATGGGATCGCCATCACTAGGACGGCTCCAAGTGTTTCACACCTTTTCTTTGCCGATGATACACTCATTTTTGGACATGCCACGACCGAAGAAGCCATCAATCTGAAGTTCGCTATTGACCTTTACTCGGCAGCTTCGGGGCAACGCATCAATTTTGAAAAATCCGGCATTCTCTTCAGTCCGAACACAAGCCCAAACATTCGATCCTCCATCTCCTGTATTTTACAAATTCCCGAAGTTAGCAACCACGGCAAGTATCTCGGTTTGCCATCAGTTATCGGAGCAAGAAAGAAGCAAATTTTCTCGGCTCTCCTTGACAAATGTTAGTCTAAGCTTCACGGGTGGAAGGAAAAAAACTTGTCTCAGGCTGGGCGACTTACTCTTATCCAATCCGTGATTCAGTCCATCCCAACTTTTGCTATGTCATGCTTCAAAATACCAGATGTTATTATTGATAAAATTCAAACAATGACGGCCACTTTCTTTTGGAGCGGTGATCTTGAGAAACGGGCTATTCACTGGAAGAAATGGGACAAACTCGGGCGTTGTAAATCTACGGGAGGGCTCGGGCTTAGGAACCTCCGGGTTTTTAATCTCGCTCTTCTGAGCAAGCAAGCATGGCGTATTCTCACTCGCCCTTCAACTCTCCTTGCTCGTATTTATAAGGCTAAATATTTTCCGCATTCATCTATTTTCGAGGCTACTACAGGGCTTCGACCCTCTTGGTCTTGGCGTAGTATTGTTGGTTGGTTGCTTGCCTTAAAATTGGGTTGCAAAAAGGTTATTCGATCGGGTTCTACGACAAACATCCGGGCCAGATCCATGGCTCCCCATTTTCTCGATTTTCGCATCCACGTACCAAACCCGCCAACACCTGTTCATTCATGTGGCCGATCTTATTAATCGGGACCTCGAGGTATGGGATTTCGACCATTGCGCTCTCTTTTCTCTGTTCATGAAACCCGGGCTATCATCTCTATTCCTATTTCAAACTAATACATCGCACGATTTATGGGGATGGCATTTCTCCAAAATGGCAAATTCACGGTTCGCTCGGCTTACCATGCAATATTAGCTTCGGATATTCATCGGTCCGCTCACGAAGCCGAAAGCTCTTCTCACCAGAATTCTCAATCCATTTGGAAAAAAATTTGGAGCCTTAATATCCCACATCGAAACCACTCTTTCTTTGGCGATGTGCTTGGTCGATTGCAACTACAAATTTCCTTAATCTTCATCACATTAAAGCTTCGGTTTGTCTTTGTTTTTGTGGTGAATCACATGCCACGGCTTCCCATGTCTTCTTCTTATGCCAACTCACAATATCCTCCTGGAAGATGGCGGGGCTTTGGGATTTTATTTTTGCCTTGCACAATCCTCCTTTTCACTTTGGTTCTGAGATTATCCTTTCTCTTAAAAAAGATATGTCTGAATTGTTTGCACTTATTTGTGATGGTATTTGGTTTTCTAGAAACAAAAAAAAGTTTGATAATGAAGACCCCAACCCATATACAATTGTGGCTTCCGCAAATAATAAACTTGGATTTTAACACCGCGCGTGGGCGCCCGAACGACCCTCTCCCGACTTGATCTCGGCTGCTGGTCGATAGACAACCTCACGGCCCAAAGATTTTCTTCTTCGACGGGGCGATTTCCCCATCCAAACGGGCATCGGTATTGCTTTGTTTGATTCAGTCGGTTCTTGCATGGAATTTCTAAAAAATTTGTGGGTATTTCTGACGCTTGTAGCTGAAACCTTGCTCTTGAAAGCTCTCCGCTTTGTCGTTCTCGTAATCTTAATTTTATTGAAATTTTTGCGATCGGCGGCCATAATCTTGGTGCGACACGAGGCTCTATTCCGGACTCTTGCTCGACCATGGTGGACGAAATCTCTATCCTCAAGTCTCAAATTTCCATCTCAGTAGCATCTCTTGGATCCGTAGGCATAGAAATTTTGTGGCTCATTTCCTTGCATCTTTTTGCGAAGTCTATGTCTGTGATTTTTCATTGGGATTCCATCCCGGACTCTCTTTGTCAATTGTTGCTGGACGATTTCCAGACCTTTAATTTTCTAATACCATTTCCACTTCAAAAAAAAAAAAAGAAAGAGATGTAAAAATTGAATGGGCATAGACCTAGTTTAGCATTTCTATGAATAAACAAGAAATACATGATTCCATTTCCAATGCCAAAAAGTAAAACAAACTTAATATTCAAATTTGCAAATTAAAAATTATTTATGGATTTTTTTGGCTATATATGTCTTAGGTCGGCCAAACTATTTTTTAAAAACTAATAAAAGAAATAAAGAAATAAATAAGTGATAGTTCTAAAGCTGAAATTGAGAAGAAAAAAAGAGATTGAAAATGAAGGGTTTGAACTTTTGCAGCCGTTGCGTGGGGATTTGAGACAAATATAAGATACAAGAAATTGCGTAGACGAAAGGAACTTAATTGGTATTTGTCTTCTTTTTTTCTTTTTCGATCTTTATCATTTTGGTTTTGTTTTTCTGCTTTTAACCCTTATCATTTATTGTTCACAATAACTTGGTCGTTTCTGAATAATTATATTGATTTATCTTGATCTTTTTCCACAAGAAACATGAATAATTAAACCATTCGTTATATTCAAGATATTATAAGTTAGATAAATTAATTTAGTTTTGTTGTTTAACTCCCTCCCATAAAAATATACTTTTGTTCTATAGAGTATCCTGCCGCAACCCCTCCTTAAAAATACCCCAATAAATCTACTAAATAACAATTAATTTAAATAAATAGTAATAAGTATTATTGACAAGCTAGGTTGATGTAGATATTGAAAATTGGATAAATTACAAAAATTGCTCATAAGAACTAATGAAAAAATACTAATAATAATGATAATAAGTTTTCATTGTGGAAAAAAACGTGTCAGCATCGTGAGATGTCACCAAATCTTATTTATGATTTAGGGCTCGTTTTGGAAATATGCATGATAGCGTAGGACAAATAGTATCGTCCAAAAAAGGATCATATATGGATATGTTTTAAAACCCAATTTTCTATTTTTCAACTATTCAAAAAATGGATTTATCTTGTTTAGGAAAGTTCTTGATGGAAATAAAGTCATTTTCAATTTTCATTTTTTTTGAAAGATTATTTTTGAAACATAACCAAACAAATTTTCAGCACAATCACGCAAATATATGTAAAAATATACCTCAAAAACAATAACCAAACAACTTTTCCACAATCACGCAAATCTATGCCAAAATACATTTTAAAATTATAACCAAACATATTTTAATTTTCAAACATAAAATTTAGACAACAAACCAAACATATTCTCAATTCTCACACGAAAATAAATAAAATTTGAAAATTCATTTTACAATAGTAGAAACTGGAAATTGGACTTGGATATACATCCATACAAGACCTATAACGTGTTTGGGATTTTTTACATGATTTTTTACTCAATTTGAACAAGTAACTAGAGGGTTAACGGTCAAGGCCATGGGGTGAAAATTGAAATAAAATAGTCCAGTACAAATGTATCTCCATGGTTGAACAGTGAATTAACAATTTAACCCCTATAACTTTGTAAAATTACCTCACTACCCCTGTGTTCATCTCTTTTCATTGTGTAAGGGTATTAATTGCCTAATTGGTCGTTCACAATATTTATCCAATCATATCATCAATTTCAATCAAAATTTAGATTTTCCCTTCAAAAAGTCAAACATCACAATCTCATCGAAAATATTGGTAATTGAGATCAAAATTTTGGGCTGCGATTGGATGTGAGTGAGAATGCATTTTCGTTCCGCTGGAGAATTTTTTTTTTACCAAACATGCAATTGTTTATGAAAATTTTCAGAAAATACTTGTAAGTCCAAGCGCTACGATAATCTAGAGGGGGTGAATAGATTATCTCCATCTTTTCGATTTCGCCTCTCTTTTTGCAATCGAATGCTCAAAGACAATAATAAAGGTGCGGAATGTAAACAACACACGCCGATTTAAAGAGGTTCAACCCACCTAGGGCCTAATCCTCTACCACCCCAGTATATCCGGGATGGATTTCGAAAAGAGAAAAAGATTTTATTAATAATTACCAAAATTATTACAACAAAATCTTACACCAACACCTTGAAGAGCACCACACTCTTTCTTCAACACCACCTTGAGATTACCACAATCTCACTTGAAGATTACCACAATCTCCAACGGCACCTTGTGAAGATTACCACAATCTTCACCTTTGAAGAGCACCACACTCTTCAACACCTTAACAAGAAGATTACCACAATCTCCTTACACCTAACACCTAGTTCACCCAAATGTGTTCTTACCACAAGAACACTCACAAGGATATCTTGTGTTTGAATGACGACCACAAATTCAAGATTACAACTTGATAATGAATAATACAATTGAGTGCAAGTGTAATCAAGAATAGCCTAGACCTCAAGAATGTGAAAGTGAATAGCTAGACAAATTACAACAAGAAATAAGACAATGTAAGAACAAGTGTATTCTTGAGTGTATCTTGTTGTGTTGTAGTTTTCTCTCTTGTTATGTTGCTTCAATTCTTCCTCTATTTATAGGAGATGATTGATACTTGATAGGCTCCTCTTGGAATCTGATTTCTACAAAAAAATTGCAATTAAAATCAAGATTATAGCTGTTAGAAATCAATCCCACAATTTAGGAAAAGATGTCTCACTTGCCAGACAATCGGTTACATTTTTTTTGTCAAACTCAAGGGCGACGATCGCGCACAAATAGACGTTTGAAAAAGAGAATACATATTTACACAGGCGACCCGATCGACGTAGGGTTCGACCCGCCGTCCTACTTCAACCGGTTGCACAACTACAAAAAACGCGAAGGGCAAATGTTACTGTTTCAATTTTTGCTCCCCAGTGCACGGTCGCCTGGGTCGGCCGGTCGATGGCACCGGTTGCCTATAGGGCGACCGGTTGCCACGACCATTTTCTGCAAAACATGAAGTTTTCTGTTTTTCTCAACTTTCGTGCGGGTTGCCCTATACTACGACCGGTTGACCTCAAAACAAAAGTGTTGTCCAATTTTATATCGAAAATAAACTTCAAGAAATACTCCGAAAAATAGTGAAAATATTTTAGACCGATCGGGAGTATTAGGACAACATTTAGAAACATTGTTTTGGTATAAAAACTCATTTGAACAAAATCATCAAAATCATGATAAAAACATTTATCTAACAAACTCCCCTTTTTGATGATTACAAACCAAAATAATTTTCAAGAGGACGATTTGAAAAACAGAATAATTTTCCGGTTTATGAGTAAACTATCCGTTTAAAAACATTTTACAAAAGCTCCCCTATCAACAAGCACATTAATAAGAAATATTGCATAAGCTAGAAGCACAAGCTTTTACAAAATAAACAACAACTCCATGAGCTTAGAAGCTCCCCACACAAATACTTATTATCCATGCAATAAAAACACAAGGATGGGAGTAGAGATATTCAAACACATATAGCAAATGCTCCCCTATCAACATGCACAACAAGAGTTATATAGAAGCAACTTAAACATAAGCTAAAATATTAGCTTTTCGATATTGAGCTTAAGTATCAATAACTTAAAAGCTCCCCATCAAAAGAGACATCATTAGAAACATATATAAGTCCATACTACAACCAATGGACCAAGATTCATACATAACCATAATGCACCAAGTGGACTAAATATGATCCACAACTTACGGCTTTATGAAGCCATAGCTTATAGCTTCTTTTTCGTTAAGCTTATCTTAGCTTTTATGAGCTAATGAGCTTATAACTTGTTTCTCCCCCTTTGGAATCATCAAAAAGAATGTTAGCGATAAACACATCATATATTCTTAGCAAAGTGCGCAAGTAAACCGATGTATCGAGCCATTTGAACATTGAAGCTTATAAACCAAATAGGAGGAAAAGTCGAATCATACGACTTGAAGAAGCTTATGAAAATTCATTTGATAAGCAAAACATGATCTCTATAAATATATAAGATTTTTGAAATCGAGAGAATCATGTAGGTGATGAATTTTTCATTGAAACATTTTATCGAACACTTGCGGGCGTCAAAAATTGAAAAAGATATATATAGCCCTTGTAAATAAAATCAAGCCAAGTTTTTCATCACCAAATGCAATTTAATAAATATCATTCATCAACAATTAATAATCTCATCACATTCATATATAATTTCATCACGATAGTACATGTAGGCCAAGTTCTCAAGGGTTCAACCCAATTGAGATTAAGGAAGTAAATTCTTACCATTTGATCGGTAAAAACGAGCAATGATGATGATAGTCGAGCTAGATAATCCCCAAAATATATAATTCATGCATCAAAACTCATTTGAAGTGAATTGTGTGTGAAATTTGCAAAGGGGACGAAAAATGGCCAAAATAAGGTAAAATGGCAAATCTTTGAAGACAGAACCGTTTAATCCAAAATATAGCTCAGGGCGACCGGTCGAGGTTGAGGGCGACCGGTCGACGTTGAGGGCGACCGGTTGCCCTCAACCCTTTCACCACCTGTCTGTCGGGTTTTCCAAAATCCGAATTTTCAACCAAAAATCCGATTTTTCGCCCCTAAGTTTTAAAAACGTGCAAAATACAAATGTAGACCTCATTCAATATACATTATGTCATGATCAAGCTCGAAATGAGGTGAAATACTCGGCGGTTAACGATCAAAAAGTCCACACGAGTTATCCTTGAGACGAAATTAAACACATCTCAAGTTTTTGTTAAAAATCACAATCCCTTAAAAATATATCGAATCTTAATATGTTTAGTTTGATTATGATTTAATCAAATTTAGAATACGAATAACCGTATAATATATACCGAACTTGTTATCCCGAAAAAATAAGAACGTTTTAAAGCTTTGGATACACCAAGTCATAAGAAGAAGTGCATTTCAAATATTTGAAAATTTCTTTTAATGGCACTTTAATGAGATTCGTTGGGATAGTTTTTGAAGTCGAGCATATAGACATAAGTCATATGGAATGTCGAGTCTATAGGAATAATACAAGAAATCATACCTCGAATTTGTTTGTCGACCGACATGCCTTTCTCAACCTTTGTCAATCTTTAGCCATAGAGGTTGAGATAGTTCTTCTTTCTTCAATGCCTAACTCCTTCAAGAGTTCTTTTGAAATATAACCATCTTCTTGGCATTGAATAATTTGAAGTCCAAGCAATAAATTTGAGCTCCCCCATCATGCTCATTTCGAGTTCACCTAGTATCAACTTAGAAAAATATCTTGCACAAATATTCATTAGTAGCACCAAAAATATTTTCATAGATATGCACAATTTTAAACAATCTTGCCCCTTTTTCACAAACAAAGAGAGTAGTATCAACTTTACCTCTTGTAAAATAATTTAGCAAAAATAGCTAAGTCTATCATACCATACACGGGGTACTTGTTTTAAACCATTCAAGGCCTTAAAAACAATCATTTGGCCTAGAAAAAATTTTAAACCCCGGAGGTTGTTTTATATAGACTTCTTCTTGAATAAAACCATTTAGAAAATTGGATTCAACATCCATATGGTAAAGCTTGAAATTTTCTTAAAGCAAGAATGGGCAAGTAAAATGCAAATAGCTACAAAATGTGCTATGAATGCAAATGTTACACCAAAATCAATTACCTTCTTCTTGAAAATACCTTCGAGCTACTAACCTCGTCTTAGTTCGACCAATGTTGCCTTGGTCATTGAGTTTGTTCCTAGGAATACCCTTTTTGTCTTCTTCATCACTATCATCATAGGGCATCCAATTGATCTAAGGTGTTCATAGTAGAATATTTACATCCAAATATTTTGAGGTAACTAATATTTGGAGTATTTCATTTCTCATCTACACAACTTAACAAACTCATTAACGGCATCGCTTATATAAGCAAAAAAAAAAAAAAAAAGCCCAAGTGTAAAAACATGCCTCAATCATCAATCACAAAATATCTTGCAAAAGAGCATAGTAGGAATAGACACTATATATATATATATAGACCATGAAGCAAGAAACACATACTATGCATTTAGAAGATCATCAAGAGTCTAATAAATCATGCAAGTTCAAATTAGCTTAAGAAAGCTACAAAATGTCTCTTTTGAAATTTGAAAATCCGATAGCATATAATTGAGACCTCATTAAAAAAATTATTTGAACAAGAGTTGATAAAGCAAATATGTGCAATCAAATATTGAATAGTGCCTTTCAAAAAATCTAAAAGTCCTCTTAATGGCACTTGTATTAATTACTATGAAAAACAAGCGAGATAGGCACATGGCAATACATATATCGAGTCTATAAGAGTAAGAATAACACAAGTAAACATACCTCGATAATTTATGCCTTTCTTGACAAATAATGACGTAAATGGCCATTTGTGAAAGTATGTAAATCCTACACAATTCTTAAAACAAATCTAGCACAAATCATAATGATAGAAGTGTAGGCTAAGAGATATCGCAAGTAAGCTCATGCCATAAAAATCCATAGGAGATGATAACACACTCTAGTCTACAAACAATGCACAAGAGTTTTAAAAACATCATATAAGGTCTTCTTTTTCAAAAATATTTTAAAAGCACAAATATATATTGAAGACCTTAATTAAAAAAATAAATACTTGAAAACTCATTTTGCAATTAAGACACAAATAAAAGCATGCATAATAATAAAATAAAATGCATATTTAACTAGGAGATACGGGTTACCAATTACGCCATTTCAATGGGTTGTGTCGTTCCCATTGTTGATGATATCTTCCCCTTGAGAAGTCACTTTGTTGATGATGACTTCTTTGATTACTCCATTTCCAAGGTTTGTGTTCTTCCCATTTTTGAGTATATCCTCTTCTTGAAATTTGCTTTGTTGAAAATAGTTTTAACCTTCTTTGATCAAATGAAACGGTCATTTGATGTCTTCTTGGCCAGTATAAAATTTTCTTCGATCATTATTTCGCCGAGTACCTAATAGGACATTATTTTGTGGTACCCTTATGTGTTTGGGTCCTTTGGGATTAGTCTTGAGACTTTTAAGTCTCCAACAATAATTAGAGCTATTTCTAGCTCGACAAGAATTAGCCGTATGACCCTTTTACCGCAATAAAAACAAGTAATAATTCTAGGAGCATAATGACCAACATGCTTAGAGACTTGATTCTTTTTCATATGATTGACAACATTAAACTTATGATCAAGTTCTAGTTTCGAATTATCACAATAATCAACAATTTCATCGGTACTTTTCGAGTTGGATTTAGATAAATCCCCTTTCATGCAATTAATATCCTCAACAAGAGTACTATTTTCTTTTTCAAGGTTTCTAACCTTGTCAAGTGTGGTGGTGTGAGCACATGATAGTGATTCATAGGAAGTAAATAAACTATCCTTATCATTCTTTAAAACAATGAATTCCTTTTTCAAATTTTTGTATTTAATAAGTAAGTTTTGGAATTCATCTTGTAGCTCATCATAATCATTTTGCAAGTCACTATATTCATTTTGCAATTCATTGTCATAAGAAGTAGAGGGTTTAGAACTTACCTCGTTTTCTTCGATGCCCATGAGGCATTGTTCAACTTGTTCATCATGGGAGGTTGTAGAAGGGCATCCCATGTTGTTGAATTTGATGTTGTATCCATTTGTGAAGTAGATTTTTGAGTTGCTCCTTTCATTTGCATATACTTCATAGATGGCTTCTAATTTTGCCATACTTCATGTGATCGAATACCTACAACATGATCAAATTCCAAAGTGGTAAGTGAACAATGTAAAATATTAAGAGCTTTACCATTTGAGGAGATGATTTTCTTCTCTTCATCATTGAGCTTTTTGAAGCCTTTTGAGGTGTGTGGTGTATTTTTCATCGGAATGGATTCTCCATTAATGACGGTGTTCCAAATGTCAAACCCGCAACCTTGTAAGTAGCATTCCATTCTTTCTTTCCAAAATATAAAATTTTTGGAATCAAACCGAGGTGGCTTGGTGGTGGAGTGCTGGAAAGATGAGCTTCGTTCATAGCCGACGATCGTTTCTCTTCACTCGCGATGTGAAATGAGCTTGCCAAAGAGTTTGGCTTTGATACCACTTGTAAGTCCAAGCGGCTACGATAATCTAGAGGGGGGGTGAATAGATTATCTCCATCTTTTCGATTTCGCCCTCTTTTTGCAATCGAATGCTCAAAGACAATAATAAAGGTGCGGAATGTAAACAACACACGTCGATTTAAAGAGGTTCAACCCACCTAGGGCCTAATCCTCTACCACCCCAAAGATATCCGGATGGATTTCGAAAAGAGAAAAAGATTTTATTAATAATTACCAAAATTATTACAACAAAATCTTACACCAACACCTTGAAGAGCACCACACTCTTTCTTCAACACCACCTTTGAGATTACCACAATCTCACTTGAAGATTACCACAATCTCACTTGAAGATTACCACAATCTCCAAGCGGCACCTTGTGAAGATTACCACAATCTTCACCTTTGAAGAGCACCACACTCTTCAACACCTTAACAAGAAGATTACCACAATCTCCTTTACACCTAACACCTAGTTCACCCAAATGTGTTCTTACCACAAGAACACTCACAAGGATATCTTGTGTTTGAATGACGACCACAAATTCAAGATTACAACTCGATAATGAATAATACAATTGAGTGCAAGTGTAATCAAGAATAGCCTGACCTCAAGAATGTGAAAGTGAATAGCTAGGCAAATTACAACAAGAAATAAGACAATGTAAGAACAAGTGTATTCTTGAGTGTATCTTGTTGTGTTGTAGTTTTCTCTCTTATTGTGTTGCTTCAATTCTTCCTCTATTTATAGGAGATGATTGATACTTGATAGGCTCACTCTTGGAATCTGATTTCTACAAAAAAATTGCAATTAAAATCAAGATTATAGCTTAGAAATCAATCCCACAATTTAGGGAAAAGATGTCTGTTGCACAACGGTTACATTTTCTTTGTCAAAACTCAAGGCGACCGATCGCGCACAAATAGACGTTTGAAAAAGAATACATATTTACACAGGCGGCGGCGACGTAGGGTTCGGCCGTAGTCCCTTACTTCAACCGGTTGCACAACTACAAAAACGAAGGGCAAATGTTCTGTTTCAATTTTTGCTCCCGTGTACACGGCCGCCCTAGGGGTCGATCGGTCGATGGCACCGGTTGCCTATGGGCTGACCAGGTTGCCACGACCATTTTCTTCGCAAACATGAAGTTTTCTGTTTTTCTCAACTTTCGTGCGGGTTGCCCTATACGGCGACGGTTGACCTCAAAACAAAAGTGTTGTCCAATTTTATATCGAAAATAAACTTCAAGAAATACTCCAAAATAGTGAAAATATTTTAGACCGATCGGGAGTATTAGGACAACATTTAGAAACATTGTTTTGGTATAAAACTCATTTGAACAAAATCATCAAAATCATGATAAAAACATTTATCTAACAATACTATTCTCTCACTTTCACTTTTTCTCACTTTTTCTTTCACCAATCACATCTACACATTTTTTCACAAAAACTAATCATTATTACACATTATCCCACAAATTTCACTATTAATTCACTCACACATTTCTAACTACCAATCACATTCAATCATTATTTTATATTTTTCACATCAAATCAACTTTCATCATTACTTTTTTATCTCACATCCAATCACACTCTCAAAATTCATCTTTTTTCTCCCAAGACTTTTTTTAACACTATTGCAATAAAAAAACATTAGTTGAGGTATTGTTCACTATAAGAAAATTCCAGTTTATTAGTAGAATTTATTGACATCAATGATTTCGTCACTAAATTTTTACTATAATCTACATAATACCTATAGAATAAGAAATATTATTTTTCCTCAAACTATATCAATCAATTACTGACAAATAACCAACAATTTTTAAGTTACCAATAGAATCTAAAGTTATTGGTAAGTAAATGATTTTGTCACTAAATTTTATTGTTACCTACAGAATACCTACAAAATAAAAAAAATTATTTTTCTTCAAATTATACCAACTGATTATCGACAAATCACCAACAAATTTTTAATTTACCAATATTTTACAATTATCTTAATACTTACTTACAATTTTTTCTATAGGTAAATTTTCTTGTAGTGATTGTCATGTAGTACTACTTTATCTGAGAGAATTGTCTAAAAGAAAAATAAATTGTGATGGAAATTGGAGCTTTTGGGATTTTCAAGCAAGGAAATAGATGCAACAAATTTGTCAATATAGGGCGTGTTTGCGGTTAATGATAAGGGCTGATATTATCATTATCAGCCCATTTCAACTAATTTGGCGTCAATGATAAGGGCCCTAAGTTGGAATGGATGGGCCCATGAAATATTCCCAATTTCAATTGATTGATCCCACCTCTTAGGTGGTATTATTTAGTCAAGCTTTCCCACAAGATAAAATGACTTTTATGCCCCGCAAACTCATTTTATTATACCCTTTTCGCCCTAAATATCACTCAAATTACAAAGGTTGCCATTAACTAATCGACTTCACTTTGTGAGACTTCAAACCCTAGTGTGCATTTCATCCTCTCACATTCGACAGTCAATCTCACGAGGTAAGATCGAATTCTGTCTTCGCTTTTTTTTTCTTTTTCTCGATTTTTGGTTTTACAAAATGGTATAATGGATCGATTGTTCCAAGGTAAAAAGGATTACTAAGATGAAATGATTGATAATTTCATTGATTGAGGTTGAATCTTTAACCTAGTTTACATTTTTTTCTTGATTCAGACTTCATTTGGAAGACTTCAAACCCCAGCCATTCCACCTCCCACATTCGGCCATTCAATCTCACGCAGTGCGATCGAAATCCCGAAACTCACCCATGTTTTTTTTTGATTGGTTTTACACACTTTGCTATTCAAATCGATCGATCCAAGGTAAAAAGGATTACTAAGATCAAATGATTGATAATTTCGTAAAAAGGTTTAATCTTTAATCTAGTTGATACATTTTTTCTTGATTTTGGGATAAAAGAGGTTTGCATTGTGATTTTGATTTTTTATTTCATATACAATTTTTATTTCATTTTTTATTTCATTCCAAAAATAGTAAATCTTTTAAACCTATGTTGTTGTTGTAGAAATTAAGCTCCTCTAAACCTAGTTCATTTTGTTGAAGGTTTATTTCAGAGATTTTGTAGAAATTAAGCTCCTCTAATAGAGGGTACGTATGTGTTGTTTAGAGTTTTGTGTTTCCAAATGCATATAAATTTCTTTGATTCTCACATTTTTGGTATTTACGTGCTCAGAAAAATGTATTACGGAGCTAACTCTATATTCATTTTGAAACGTGCTATATTCATTTTGTTGACTCTGTATCCATTTTGACTACTCACCAATAATTTATCTCAAAATCTCATTTTAATACAGCGATGGATTCCGAAGATGTAGTTGTCACTGTTATTGTTTCGAAGGTTGTTTCAATAATTACAAGCTTTTTATTTTTCATTTATTACTATGAGAAGCACTATATGTCGCCCCGTCGTCGCCGACGCGTGATGGTTCGCTGATTGAGACGTGCTCGATGTCGAATGACTGCGAAAATAAACAAACAACTTGAACACATGCATGATCTCGTTAATGTTAGCGATCAAGATTGCATTAAACAACTTCGAATGGATAGAAATTCCTTTTCAAGATTATGCTTTCTTCTTGAAAATGTTGGGGGCTTGTTCGTACAAGCGGGTTCAAATTAGTGAAAGCAGTCGCAATCTTTTCTTGTCGGTGCTTGCACACCACAAAAAGAATCGCGTAGTCAAGTTTGACTTTAAACGCTCGAGTACACCATTAGCCATCACTTCAATCGTGTTCTAGATGCATCCTTAGGCTCCATAGCATCCTATTGGTTACACTGACCCGGTTGGGCACGACCGTGACTTTAGGTGGAAGTGGTTCAATAAATTAAACATAAACTTTTTAGAATTATGTGTATAATTTAGTGGGTTCTTGTAAACCTTATAAATAATACATGCGCCTTTTGACCGACAATGAGCTCGTTTATTTTAATGCTTAGGGTTGCTTAGGAGCACTAGATGGGACATATATAGAAGTTCGAGTGCCCTTGATCGAGAAAGCGAAGTATAGGAACAGGAAAGGAGATGTGTCGATCCAACTTATTAGTCATTGTTTGTAACCAAGAAATGAAGTATACCTTTGTGTTGTCCGGATGGGAGGGTTCACATGCGGATAGTCGTGTCTTTACGTGATGCAATCACCACCTAGTGGTTTAAGGGTCCCGATCCCGGTATGGAACTCTCTAATAAATTAATCCTCAATTATTTTCAAACATCCTAATGATAAATTAATAATTAATCCAAGGTAAATATCCCTAAGTACAAGGTTTTTGATTTCGGTAATTACTACCTAAATGACAATGGATACACAAATCGGTCTGGATTTCTAACCCTCACCAGGGAGTTAGATATCATCTGGATGAGTTTCGTGGTGGCTCTCTTCTCCTCGAATTACGAGAGAATTGTTCAATTTGCGTCATGCAAAGGCCCTAATATTATAGAACGTTCTTTTGCTATGCTAAAGGGACGGTGGGCTATATTAAGGAGCAATGCGCTTTATTCAATAAAAACGCAAAACCGTATTATTATGGCTGTTGTTTGTTGCACAATTTCGTTCGCACCTCTACGGCCGCGATCCTTTGGAGGATGAGGTGCCGAGTATTTTGTGCAAGACGCAAACAACCACAATGACGCAAACAACCACAATGACGCGATTATGTAGACCAAGTTGAGCTACACAAGAATGGACTAATTGGAGAGAGTCATTAGCCCTTGAAATGTTTAATGAGTGGAATGCTCGTTAATGTTACTAACATTATGAACAATGTTGCGCTTGTTTGCTATTGTATTTGTGTAACAAAAACTGTTTAGTCCGTTCGAACTTGTCAAAATTATTCATAATATTCGAGTTTATTTATCTTTAATATTGATAATATGCAAAAATATTGATAATATGCAATTTGGTTGTAATATAAAAGTTTATAACACCGGTTTATTCTACAATTTTTTTTCATGTATATTGTGTTTTTATCTTGGACTATGTTTATGCCAATATTTTAGCATCGTTGTTGTAGTATGGAATCTTCGGCTAGTGTTTCTAAAGGGAATGATCGGCCACGAAAAGGCTCATGTAGTCAACGATCGTGGGCGCTCAAGAAGAAATGGTTCTCATTAACTCCTGAAGGAGTCCGTTGTTAATGGTTGGAAAGTAGATAATGGATTCAAGTCGGGATATCAAGCGATACTCGATCGCCATGATCAAGGCATTCCCAAACACGATCTCCGAAAGCAACACCACATATTAACTCAAAGATTCATATGCGGAAAAAGGATTATGGATCGTTGAGTACAATGATGAGAACATCGGGGTTCGGTTGGAATGAAGATACAAACATGATCACGGTTGAGAAAGATGAACAATGGAATGACTATGTTAAGGTATTTTGGTCTCGTTTAAAATCAGTTGAGTTTTCTTTTTAGTATTGAATATTGTGTTTTATTTATAAATGGTCCGTTAAGCAGACGGACGGAATGCTAAGGGGATGCGGTACAAAGCATGGCCTTATTTCAAACATTGGAGAGAAATTTTTGGTAAGGATAGGGCAACGGGTGAAAATGCACGGACTTTTCACGGTGATACAAGAGGTCTTGCCGTGCCTCCGGCAACAAAGGCCACGTGAAAAGACACCTGAAATGATCGATCTAGCGCGCCGGACACAACATCCACATTCCATCCGGGCAATTGTTCAAGTGAAAGATCCAAAATAAAAAGAAAAAAGAAGGTTCGGGATGATGATGTTGATGCAAGATTCATCGACTTGTTTGCGTCGTTTTGTGAAAAAAAGCGATGCCCGTCTTGGTGATCTTGCCAACCGTCTTGGGGCTGAACTAGAACTGAAATGTTTACGCACGCAAGGCCATAAACGATGCCTTGCAAAAATGAATTTCTTAACAAATGAAGACAAGATTGCGGTAGGAACGAAGTTGTGCACGAAAACAAAGGAATTGGACTACTTTTTTCACACTTAACGATGAAGACAATTTGTGATGGTGAAGATGATTCTTGAGGGGCGGTTGTGATGATATGTGGCAAATAACCGAAATTATTTTGACTTCAACAATGTGTTAATGATTGCAACAAACACCTATATTTTTGTATCGAGATCTAGTGGAATTAGTTGATGTTTGTATTTTGAATGAATATGTTTAATATCGTATAAATTTTAAAATTGTGTATTTATTTGCACGAAATGATGATTACCTGTGAGCCGCATATTAATATCTCAGTTGAGATATCTAAATTTTAGCTTATGTTTGCTTTAAAAGTGCTATTGTGGTTATTAGTGAACATTGTACCTCTCTCTTACATAGCTTGAGTTTATACAATTTCCATGGTGACAAACATCTAATTTCCAACTAATATAACTTGCAGGGATATGGTAAGAACACGTAATCAAATCGCAAAGGAGGTTTATATGGGTTTGGATTGGAATGACGTAGAGGAAAAGTTGTGCTACGAATTGTTCTTCTACATGACCGCGTATCCTCGCTTGTGGCGGACCTTATAGCGTTTATCGATGTTCATTGACATTGCAAATGAACTAAGTGACACTTTTGAGAAGCAATTCTCTGTTAATAAAGTGAAAGAAAAATACGATCACTTCGTTCACAATTTAACAAATTTGTGGAGTTTCTTGAGCTGCGTGGAGTTAAATTTAATGGCAAGACAAAAAAAATTGAAATTGGATTCGAGTATCGGTCAACTTGTGAAAAGATATAATTGGAGTGTTTAATAATTAGACTAATTGTGTGGGATAATTTGTAATTATATATCCTGGAAAAGAAAAGCAATATTTTTCTTGATACGTAATTCAGAATGAATCAGTTTTCATTGTAACTTCAAAAGGCCGAGACATGGTTTCTCTGAGGTTTACTAATTCTTGCTTCTTTTTCATTTTTCCTCGTATAAACCTTATAAAGATAAAGACATTGTGATGTTCTTGATCAGCAGATCCCAAAGGTGAACATGGTTTGCACACATTACATACGAGCTACTTAAGAAAATTAATGTGGTTATTTTTGGAAAAAATTCACTAATACTATATTACTGTTGGAAGTTATATGAATGCTTTGTTCAATCCAAACAGGAATCGACTACTATGAAGGATGTCCCTGTTGTGATTTTGTCATATTACCAAGTACCAGTTGTGGTAAACAAGTAATTAAACCACCTCTGAATCACCATAATGGAAGTAGACAACATTTATAAATATAACATATTATAAAAACCAACATCACTGGTACCTAATACAGCCGTTCGAAATGGGGACAACACAAAATACAGATTTTTAACACCCCATTTCAAGTTCAACAAAAGAACAAGATAATGAAACATGTTTAATAAAAACTAATCTTAGAAATGATATAACTACATGCCCATTCAAAGACTACCACCAAACAAACAGTCAACCTTTGTGTGGGCAACAAGAGCCAACATTCTCTATGCTTGTCACTTGGGGCTTGGAGGAGGAAAGGAAAGCGTGGTTTTGGGTACGCTCGGCCGATTTGGGAACGCTCGATTTGATTTGTTTTGGAGGCGGCTGGAGGCACGGGGTCTTTTTTGACGGCTTGGGAAATTGCTTTGATTCACCGATGGCTCGGACGAGGCGGACTGCGATAATGGATAATCCTCCATTAATTGCCAGAACAGTAGCAAATGTTAGAACTGAAGTTTGAATACAAAAAATAGACTGTTTTCATCTCATATTTATACATAATAGAAGGGCTGTAATTATCTTTAACCTATTATAAAATGGTTATAAATGTCCAACTACCTACTCAACAACTCAGTTTTAATAAGGTATAATTTGATTTGATCACATATATCAATGGCTGATTTGAGGATCCTTTTGGAGCCCCCAACAAATCTGATTGAACTCTTATTAAAGGTGTGATTTGATCTAACATATAAAAAAGTACAAAGATTTTGGGTAATAAATGTCAGCAATTGAATGGAAGAGACTTGTGCAAAATTTAAAGAGTGTGGAAGTGGTGTTGGAATTAATTACAGTCATTATTGCTTTTACTTTTTTTAAAAGACCACAGTGAACCAAGTTATGTGGTTATTATTAGATCAAATTCAGTTTTAATATTCTAGAAACACTGCAAAATTTTTGGAACATACAAAATATTAACAGGTGCAAAAAATTGAACATAGATATATGATTAAACTTTCCAGGGGAAATAAAACACTGCAATATTTCCAGGATTCTTTAACAAAATGCCACAAAAATAAAACACTACAATATTTCCAGGACTCTTCAACAAAGTGCCACAAAAATATCCTCCATTATTTTTTCCAGATGAAAACATGCAACTGTTGAACATTACATAGATATAAGATTATGGAATCGTACGCATAACTTAAACTCATAACACAATAATTCTCATATTGTACCATCTAAATATATCATAGTCAGGAGAAAGATTAGTCTAACCATACAACAGTTCTCATAATACCATCTAAATCTTATATAATAGTTTACAATTGCAAAGCACAAGTCGGGAGAAAGATTAGTCTAACCATACAATAGCCAACCAATTAGCGTGAAGGATTGTCAAAGCCCACGTCTGATGGTAAACTTGAGAAGACACCGAATTTGATTCGGTGAGCTAATTTCTCCTTCGTAATCTTCAACTTTGCGGCTAAACCAAATGATTATATCGACAGACCGGTCCTGAAAGTTGTGGATCAAGCCACACAAAGTAGCCACACTTATTGGGTCGCTTAACAAATTAAAAGATTCTTGTTAAACATTGCTAAATAATGAATACATATATCAAAATTGCATCAATATGGTTAAAAGGACTTACCCCTCTATTAGGACACGACATGAAACATCGCCAGGGTTTGCCTTCGTCCATGATGTTTGCACCCTTTAGTGAGATGCCGCAATAGCATAATATATTGCTATCATTATTGTTGGCCCTCTTTAAGCTTGAACTATCGGCGTAGAAAATGGTTCATCATTGGAGTTGCTCATCTTCCAACTTACACCGCGGAAATCGGACATGAGTCCGAATATTGTAGCAATAAAAGAAAAGGATATAAACCCCGAATAAATAAGAAAATCAAAACTTTTCAATAGTCAATTCACAATCTTGCCTATTGTGATAATTAATAAAACATATAAATGCAAAAGAAATAAGTTAACCTGAACCTGTTATAGAAAAGATTCCCAGTTTCAAACTAAACTAACATATATAAAACCGATTAAAATTCATCATTTTCTTCCTCTAAATTAATTAGGCTAGTTTTAAGCTCGATTTACTTTCAGAAAATTTCCACGGAAGATGCGAAAAACAAATCCATTGATAACGAAAAGAAACAATAATACCTACTGTATTAAAATGGCGGCAGTCAAACAACAAAATCACAACAACAAAAATGAACCCTAATTGCTTAAAAAAATTAATTTAACTGCAACAAGTAATAGTTTTTTTGGGAACCATAAACTTCTAATCCGAAAAATGCATTGACAAGGAATTCAATTTATATATTTCTATGACAAAAAATTCGACCAAAAAAAAGGGGTTTGAATCACCCTCTGTTCAGCAAATGGAACCCTAACTGTCCGTCTAATTGTGTTCGAACAATGATTTTTTCTATTATATAGAATCAGACCATGGATGTGTACATATAAAGAATTCGAGCTCCACAACAAATCTTTAAGTTTTTTAACACATACTAACAAAAATTTCTATGGGAAAAAATGGAGTTTCGAACGGTTACCTCATATGAGCCTAATATTTCCGAGCTTTCTTCAATATCGTGTGGCTTGCACGGCGGCGTTTTCGCTTTGTGTCTTCGAACGGCGCTGAGATGCAAACTCTAGGGTTTTTTCTTTGTTTAACACAACGAGGGCTCGTTTGGGGATGGAAGAGAAGAAGAGACAATGATGTTGGTTAGGTTATTAAAAAAGAAGGGGCAATTTGGTAAAATCCATTGTGTCACTTATTATCAATGTTGTCAAACACCAATACTGACCATCTATATTGGATCCAATACACAATAAATCCAACACCCCAAACAAAATGAACCCTATGAAGGATAGTGATAAATAATCAAATCATCATATATCCAGTACAAGTTATATAATCCCATCAATTTTCCCAAACGAGCCCATAAGGTTTTATTTTGCAATGGATTTCAAATTCTTATAAGTTATTTTTGGAGTGTTTTTTAAAAATTTCAAATCCTTCTAATTTAGAGTCATTTCAAATCCTTCTTATTTGTTTACAACTTACACGGGGTCGACTGATATCTCCATGCCCAAAACTTCTTAATTTATAATTCTAGATCTATCTTAAATCTTAATTTAAACATCAAGGATGTGCATTAGATATATATGTGTAAAAATATGGTGATATGCGGATTGCAATGCATATAGTATATTTTAAATTTAAATATTACATCCAATAATATGGACCGAATAATATTGACCAAATATGATATATTACATATTTCTATGAGTTGAGCAAAGTTCAATAAAGTTAATGTCGGTAACTATTTTCTTATTTGTTATTTATTTTCAAATAGACAGACAATATTTTTTTTTTGTCACGTAATAAAAAAACAATGTTGAAGTAATATCATTAGTTCATATGCTGCAAAACCTAAAAAAAAAAATAGTGGTTTTCTCATTCTCCATTTTTTTTTCATTTTCTTCCTTCATACTCGAATCTAGCTCCGTGGGGAAAAAGAGAAGTGATTCTTAATGTTACTTTTTAGTATTTCTTTACGAATAAAATTTATCTCCAATAAGTGACTTTTGTTTCAATTTAGTAAATTTATCTCCATATACTGACATTTTTTCTAAAAATTCAGACGAATTATTATTCGAAGTTTCGTGAAAGAAGCGAGATTAATTTTTAATTGAATGCGTATTTGTAATTTTTATTTGATGAATGAAATTTATTTTGACAATGAAAGAAAAACGTTGCACTGCATATTGTTTGCATTACGTAGCGATATTAACAATATTTATGGGACTTGGGAGTGATTTTAACGTGTTGTGTGGGCGATATTAACAATATATGAGAGTGATTCTTAGTTGAACTTAACTACATATTACTTTTAAGTCACTTTTATTTGCTGCTTTAAGAAAATACAAAATTAGAAAATAAGGCTTAGTTGGAAATTGGGTTTTGAGAAAGTGAGCGTCGATCTAACTTTGGTCAAATTTATGGCAAATATTTAATTTTAGAGGAATTAAATAGTATATTATTAAGTTCTTAAAATTGAATTTCGGTGATTGAAAAATTAATACACGAAGTTAACCATGCTTGCATATAAACATTACGTAAAGTGAATTTAAAATTAGGGGATTTTTTTTTTCAAGTAGTAATTTCTGCTCTACAATTAATACTAGGGATAATTACAAAAGATCATTAGGTTTAGACTAATTACCAAAAAATCCCAGAAATTTTTTGAAATTACAAAAAACCCCTCGATCCATCTTACACTTTCTAGCAAAAAAACTTTCAAAAGCTCCTTTACGTTAATCAAAATATTACATTTACCCCCATAAATTTAATCACAATCAAATTTTAAGGGTTCTCTGGTAATTTTTAAAATCTCTTGGTTTTTTTGTAATTAGCTCAAACTTTAGGGGGCTTTCTGTAATTATCCCTAAATACTAGTAGTGCCAACACCGGACTAGAATTGCAGTTTAGTCAGCACGCAGGCATTTGTTCTAGGCTAGCACTGGGGCCGACTGTAATGGGCAAAAAGGAGAAGGCGAAAGAGAGAAGAGAGAAGAGGCGCCAAGAGATCTCCCTCCTCCGTACTATTCCCTATTCCGACCACCAAAGGTATAACAAAAAATTTAGCTATTGTTATCAATTTTTTGGCTGGAACCAACCGGAATGCAATTGCGGCAACCGCAAAGTTGTTCGTTTGCATTTTCTTTTTCCCAATGATTATTTGTCGTCGTTTATTGTGCCTTTTATTGTGGAATACCTAGCTGATTTGAATCTGTTAATTGAAGTGATGTGCTCGATATTTCAATAGGATTGTTATCTGTTTTAGCACAGTTGTACCGAGAGTGGGAGTTAGATTACCAGAATTTATTAGTGATTAGGTCAATGTCAGAGTTATGGTATTTTCTTTAGTTCATGATACAATGTAGTTTATGACCTTTATGTGTAATGAATTTCTCCATTTTTGACCTATCGAAGTTTTCTGTTTTGAGTGGCAGGGAATGCTTGGCAATTGTTAATTTCACCTAAATTACCTTGTAGTTTTTCTTCTTGAGAAATTACCTTTAATCATAGGCTCAAATGTTAGTTTCGTATAAGTTGAAAGTTTCTATTTGATGGAAATTCAAACTCTGAACATAGTTTTCCATCATGAAATATTTTAATTCCTTTGTTCACTGACAGGCAGCATTTGTTTGCAGTAGCCCGTGTTAGGTTTGCCAAAATACCAAGCATGGCACCTGTAAAAACATCACACTGTTAAGTAGTTCCAACCTCAGGCCTCTGGTAAACTTGTATAACTTGTCGGCCTAGAGATTTGATTCCGTTTTATATTTTCGGATAGAGATTTCCTGTTCCAAAATCCTATTCCACTTTCTGTTCAACTGTATTAGATTACTGACATGTGTACATAGTGTGTCATACATATGACAATCATCCAGTAGAATAGGATATATATTTCAGAAACCCACGACTTCAAAGATTTTTTTTATAAATTTCAAAAATCTCTAGATTTTTTTGTAATTAGACAGATTTTCGTAATTATCCAAAAAAAAAGATTAGTATTCATCAAACTAGCACTTATTTCTATAAGAAAACTCATCTCATCCAATACCCTTTTCCACTAAGCTAACCAAAAACACTAAATTAATAGAAAATTAACAATAAAATCAACATTTAACATATATAATCTTGATATTTTCAAACTATAACACAGTATGAACAAAGCCCACCAGTTAAAGAATCACTGAAAAAATTGATGAGATTTGAAAAACTAAAATCCAAAAAGAATAAAGAAAAACAGAAATTGTAATATATATATGTACATCGATTAATCCAAGACATGCATATATATTAACATGGACGAAATGATCACAAACTCAAAGAAAAAGAAGAAAGAAAAGAAGGTGTAATTACCCAATGAGTGTTCCACTCTAAAAAAAAGAAATTAGTTGTAGTAATTCGCTCACGTATGAAGATTGAATGGTGGGGTTTTCTGTTTAAATAAACTAATAAGAAAGTACGGACAATTTTGGATGTGGGTTTTTCTTTTTAAAATACATGGTTTGTCTCTAGTTTTCAATCCATGAATTTACTTGGCATGCACGGCTAAACTAAAAGTTAAGTTTGGGAATTGTAAAATACATTTTAGGTTGTAATTAATTTATTTTCGTAAAAAACATATTTGATTTTGGGTGAACAATTCTCAAAATTTTAAATTTGGTTTCAAATGGGTTCGCTATATTGCGGGGCTAAACGCAGCGGAAAATTAAAATTTAAATCATGCATACAATTATACATAAAAATAAAGCCCCAATTATCGTAGCGATTTAACGATCGCGCGTTTATACAAGTTGTAAAATAAGATTTAGGATCTTACCTAAAATGCTTCCTTTTGAAGATGATGTAGAAGGAATCCAAATTCCTCACAGCAGGGTAAATCCTCGCAAACTCGCCAATAGAGATTCAAGCGCCTCTCCTCTAATTGAGTCCACCTCTTGGTTGTGACACCGGGATAAATTCTTTGCTAGTAGAATTTACCACATTTTCGAAATTGAAAAATGGAATAGAATTTAATTCCAACAATCAACTATTGTTAAAATTTTGTAGATGAATAATTATTGATTAATTATTCTCTACATAAATTTTGAAGAGAAGAATGTATTTTGAGTAAGAGATTGAGAGAGAGAGATGATTTAGTACACTTGTGATAAAGAGCATTGAGATCAATTTCCCATCTTTATTTTTCAAAAAAAACCGTCTGCCCTCTTTCTCTCTTGCACCAAATTGAAGACACATGCTTTTAATCACAATCAAAAAACATAATCATTCTAACAACTCAACCTTTTATTAAAAAATAAAAAGTTAAAGCCATCCTTTTTAATTAAAAAACATTTGGTTGTGTGGCTTAAGTAAAAGTAAAGAAAAAAAATACCACAAACCCACATGGTCACATGCATGTATGAGTAATTTGATTTTTTTTTAATTTTTTTTTCTCTTAATCATATATATATATATATATATATCCTAATATATATATATATATAAATAAATCTTATTTATTTTATTTCTCTTCAATTATCTAATGGGCTTCTACAATTAGGCCTACTAGATTAGGGTATGGGATTGGACTTTAAAGTCCAATTAATTAATTCTACTAATTAATTAATTAAATCCCAATTAATCAATTCAAATATTGATTAATTCATTCTATTCCAATTATTTGATTCTCTAATCAAATTAGATTTAATTAAATAATCAAATTATATAATTAAATATTTAATTCCACAATTGAATTAAATTAAAAACCCATTAATTAATCTATATCAATTAATTGCATCCAACCATTGATCTTTCAATCTCAAAATGTCAACATCCAAAATTATGTGTGACCCTTTTAGGTTCACGACTAACACTAGTAGTAGGCTTACAACTTTTGTAACTTTCGAATAATAATAACTTATTTTATTTATTAATCCAATTAATAAATATACTTGAAATTAACTCTTTAATTTCAAGAACCTACAAATCATGGTAACACCTAACAAGTAGCATGATTACCTAGTATTAGGTGAAATAGCGAGTAAACCTATTTCAATTGCAATTGCATACATGTACGATCCTTTCGACAACTAATTTCCCGATTAAATCTTGGGCATAGATTTATAAGTCGAACCCAATTGATTTAATAACTGTGATTCCATTTCAAGTACTTGTGATTCTCTTATGAATCAAATTCATCGTGCCTTGGCCAAGGTCTTTGAACCACAAACTATGAAAACACAGAAATTCCCTTATTAAATGACAAGTGTCGAATTCATGTTGGCCACACAAACCTCCATGTATATCACTACAATACCCAAAATACCTCTTTGTGATTGTCAAGCAATCAAAAGGTAAATCAAAGTATTGTAGGATATACACAAGGTATAGTTGTGCCTCAAGTACGAGGATTAATCATGTACTATTGCAATATGAAAATTCTTATTCGACAATCAAAGCTTCTATCTAAGAATTTTCATTGGGTCATGTTCAGTAAACTTGTTCGCTAACAAGCACCCACATATGTGCATTTGTGTCTCAACACTGATGTTAATGGAATGCAACATCCTCGTCTCATGAGCATGCACCATATGTACAAGTCTTACGGGGTTGTTTAATGTCCTATCTTGAAAAACCCATCGACTTGGAACAAATTTAAGATCAAAGCCTTAGAGTCATATTCCATGATCGCCATCAAATGCGCGACCATGCGTCATAGCTTAAATTGATCTAAGGACTTTATCATATGTGCAAATATCTGATAAATGCAAAAGAACATAAGATAAATAAATGCCTTTATATTATTATAATTTCCAATAAAATTGTTTTACAAGTAGAATAAAATCCAATCTAATTGGAACGCATTCATTCTACTCTAACAATCTCCCACTTGCCCTAGTTCCAATTGCCCATGTATCTTAGGCCCATCTTTTCGAGATGTCCGTCAAATACTTTTTGTGATAAGGGCTTATTTAGCGGGTCTGCTACATTTTCTCAATTTGAAGAACTCGATCCACAACAACATCGCCTCTACCAATGATCTATCCGATCGGTGGTATCGTCTCATTATATGCTTGGATTTTTGATGAGATCTTGGCTCTTTTGTTTTATTTATAGACCGCTGTTGTCACAATAAATCATTATTGGATCAACAAATGATGGAACTACACCCAACCTCGGATGTAGTTTCGATCGAAACATTGACCTCTTTTTGCATCCGATGCGGCAATATATTCACTTGATGGTGGAGTCTGCAGTTGTTTCTTGCTTGGAACTTTTCCAACTAATCGCTCCTCCATTCTAGATGAATATATATCCGCATGGACTTAGAGTCGTCTTTATCGATCGAAACTAGAATCGGTGAATCCTTCTAGTTTTAGCTCTCCACGCCATATATCAAAACATATCCTTAGTTCTTCTCAAGTACTTAAGGATCATCTTAACGGCCTTCCAGTGTTCATCACCTGGATTGGGTGATATCTGCCAGTGACACTCAAAACATGTGCGACATCGGCCTAAGTACATAACATTGCGTACATTATGCTTCCAATAGCGGAGGCATAAGGTATGCGAGACATTCTTTCTCTTTCTTCAAAGTGTCTTAGGAGACATAGCTTTAGAAAGTGAAACACCATGACTTCATGTAGCAGGTATCCTCGTTTGGATTCCTCCATACTAAACATTTTTAGCACTTTGTCTATGTACATGGATCGGGATAATCCAATCATCTTTCGTGATCTATCTCTATAGATCTTTATCCCTAGGATAAAAGATGCTTATCCCAAGTCCTTCATGGAGAATCTGTTTAGACAACCAAGTCCTGATTGATTGTAACATACCTACATCATTTCCAATGAGTAGAATGTCATCAACATAGAGCACAACAAATACAACTGCACTCCCACTATCCTTCTTATATACACATGGTTCATCCGGATTCTTATGAAAATCAAATGTTTTGATCGTTTCATCAAATCGAATGTTCCAACTCCTAGAAGCTTTGTTTAAGTCCATAAATGGATCTCCTGGAGTTTACAAACTTTTTGTTCGCTTCCATTGGATATGAAGCCCTCTGGTTGCTTCATATAGATTTCTTCTTTAATGTTTCCATTAAGAAAAGCAGTCTTTACATCCATTTGCCATATCTCATAGTCATAATATGCTGATATAGCTAGCAAGATCCGAATGGATTTAAGCATCGCTACTGGTGAAAAGGTCTCATCATAATCAACTCCTTGCTTTTGAGTATAACCTTTTGGAACCAAACGTCTTTAAAGGTCGCCACCTCTCCATCTACCCCAAGCTTTCGCTTGTAGACCCATTGAAACCAATGGGAATAATTCCATGTGGTGGGTCCACCAGTCCATACCTTGTTGGAGTACATAGAGTCAATTTCGGATCGCATTGCTTCCTTCCATTTATCCGAGTCGATGTCGACATCGCCTCTTCATAGCTTCATGGATCATTATCAAAAAGGAGTCCCTCTTCTCTATTCTCTAATAAAAGGTTTAGCCTCTCAGGCGCCTTTGAAACCCTTATGGATTTTCGAAGAGATTGTGCTTTAGATGGTCCAAATTTTCACCGGTGCATTATCTCGGCAACATTTGGGAAATTATGTGGTTCTTGAATTTCTTCAAGTTCTCTTTGCTTCGCCACTCCTCGAGAAGAAATTCTTCTTCAAGGAAAGTAGCATTCCTCGAAACAAAAACCTTTTGTTCCGAAGGATCATAGAAATAGTATCCTATAGACTCTCTTGGATACCCCACGGATTTACATAAGATAGATCGCATATCCAACTTATCTCCCACTTGTTGTTTCACATAAGCAACACACCTCCATACTTTGAGGTATTTGTACGAGGGTGTCTTACCACACCACATTTCATATGGTGTGTTGGGAACAGCCTTAGATGGCACCCTATTCAATAAGTATCTTTCTTGTCTCTAGGGCATAACCCCGCAGAATGAAAGAGGTAAAGTAGTGAAACTCGTCATTGATCGAACCATGTCTAACAAAGTTCGATTTCTACGCTCTGAAACTCCGTTGAGTTGTGGAGTAGCAGGAGGAGTCCACTGTGAGAGAATACCATTCTCTTTTAGATAATCAAGAAACTCAGTGGTCAAGTATTCGTCTCCTCGATCCGATCGAAGAGTCTTAATACTACGACTAGTTTGTTTCTCCACCTCACATCTAAATTCTTTGAACTTTTCAAAAGCTTGATTTGAACCTCATAAGGTATACATAACCATACCTAGAATAGTTATCGGTAAAAGTTATGAAATAGTGATAGTTCCCTCGTGCACTAACATTTAGTGGACCACAAATATCCGTATGGATCAAATCCAACAGATCTTTGGCTCGTTCCACTTGTCCAACAAATGGTGATTTGGTCATTTTTCCTTTAAGACATGATTCACATGTTGGCAACTTTTGATCTCCCATAAGGTTGAGTTTTGTCCCAACTTGTGTATTCTTTTTCGGAAATATGATCTAATCTAGCATGCCAAAGAGTGACAGAACTATGATTATCTAATTTTCTTTTATTTTGTTGAATTGTGAGAACGGGATTATGGGGGTAATCGTGTATAAACAATTTGTCAAATAACCGGAATATATAAGTGCATAATCCTTGAAAATGGAACAAGTTCCATTCTCAATTACAAATTTAAAACATTCTCTGTCCAAAACAGGAACAGAGATAATATTTCTAATAATATCCGAACATAAAGACAATTGTTCAAACACAAATTAAAACCATTCTCCAAAGATAGATAAATGGTCCTATAGCTAATGCGAAACTCTTGCTCCATTCCCCATCCGAAGGACCATCTCCTTTTCTATCAAGCTTCCAGAACTTCTTACCATCATCTCGCAAATCATTGCAAATATGTGAGCCACAACCGTATCCAATACCCAAGAAGCATCATTAACGATAAGTTAACTTCAACAAAATATATACCCGAACGTTTCGGACTCGCAGGTACTCCTTGCAATTCCTCTTCCAATGCCCCATTTTGCCGCAGTAATGGCATTTGTCATTGGCTTGAGAATTAACCTTTTTCTTACCATTGTCCTTTGCCTTCTTGTTGGGCTTAGAGGAACCCTTTCCTTTCCACTTCCTTTTCTTAGACTTTGCAGCCTTTGATCCGGAAGTGGATCCAACAAGCAAGACTGGCTTATCCTTTTTTATAGTAGATTCAGCCGTCTTTAACATGTTCACCAATTCAGGGAGACTAGTCTCCATGGAGTGCATGTTAAAGTTGACAACAAACGTGTCAAATGAGGGAGACAGAGATTGCAACAAAAGGTCCACATAGAGTTCATTGTCCATAATAACTCCAAGGGACGTAAGCCTTTCAATGAGTGTTATCATCTTTAGCCCATGGTCTTGGACTGAAGAGCCCTCAGTCATACGACATTTGAAAAGCTCTTTTGATATCTGATATCTTATTTGTCGCGTTCTCTCACCGTACAACTCTTGTAGATGGAAAAGAATCTCACTAGCGCTTAGACCTTCATTCGCGCTTTGCGGCTCATTTTTGACATTGATGCCAACATATAACACCGAGCCTAGAGATTGTCATCAACATGACGAAGGTATTCTCCATAGGCATCTGATGTAATATCTTCAGGAGGTGGAGGGGGTGCTTGGTCAAGTACATAAGCCTTCTTCTCAGATTGAAGGACAATTTTTAGGTTTCTCAACCAATCAACAAAATTTGGGCCAGTTAATTTGTTTTGCTCAAGTATGGATCCTAGTGGATTCTTAGCCATTTTTAGTAGAGTTATCTACAAAAATAAACGAAGCAGAAAATGAGTAAACTATGGAAAATATATTCATTCAATATAAGGTCTTTAATATTTAAATGTCTCCCACTATTTTATTCAAATTTTATTAACCCCAAATAAAATCAAAAAAATCTAATTTTCTTAATGGGCTTGAAGCCCAACAGAAATATTTCATACCCCAATTTTATGAGCCCATGAGATATTTCTATTGGTAGTCAACTCTTTAACAATTGTATCATTATACAACCCTCAAGATTATTTTGCCTCACGTTTTCTCATATACCCCAATTTTATAAGCCTATATGGTACTAAGCGTCAAACATAACCCATCAAACCTTCGTGTAGATGAAGCATCAAGATGTTCCACGACTCGTGGCCAACATAATGACGAGTCCATCCCACGAGTATCTCTATGCTTGGTAGATATCACAGCTTTCTAACACAAAATCACTTCACGACTCGTGGCCAGTAATCAAGTGTAGTAGCATCGTCATGTTGTCTACCTTTGATGGAAGGCATGGAACTATGAGTCCTACATATCTTGTCCATTTTGCTTGATATGGAATTAACTAAAATTAAATTCCTTTTTAAGTTTCAAAAACTTGGGGTTTTAAACTTTTCAAAAATCTCATCAACTTAATTATTAGATTGGTTTTTATTTAACGCAATTCATCATATGAGCGCAAGCAAAAAAGCATTAAATAAATCTAGCATACATCTATGCAAAAAGCAGTGGGATGATCATGGCCAACCTATGTGACCCATTTGAGCCAAAAATGGGTCTGTGGTCAATCTAAGGGTCAAAATAAATAGAACTATTTCTATTACATTCCATTAATATACCCGTACATTCATGGGTCTTGATTCTTCTATTCTATTACATTTGTAAAAATATACCCACACAAGCGTGGGCCTTTCACATCGAACGTCCTCCAATTACAATAAATGGAAAACCTCACCACCTAGTTTACTCTCAATGCGAAAATTTAAATAATTTACAAATAATTGAATAAGAGGCTCGCAGGCCCCAAAAACCCAAAGAAATTAAATACATCAAATCACATTGGTCATAGGCTTATAATCGTCCCTAAATAAATTATGCTAAAACATCCATCACAAGAATTTAAAGCATTTTAAATTTACCAAATTTTATGTGCCGATTTAATTTGGGATAAATCTTATTTTGATTATTCATAAAAACAATTTTTTTTTTTAATCATGGAATTAACAATTAAATCCAAAATTTGAATAATCAATCTGTCCGACTTTTTCGAATGGCAGATTATTCAATAAACCATCCAATACACATCTATCCAACATTTTGAATTCAATATACAATTAAACTTATGTTTGATTTGATTAACAAAAGAAAAACTTAAACCAAAGATCTTATTTGTTTAATCATGAAGAAACAATAGTTTAGTCTATCTAACCGAAAAGCTTTATGAAATCAAAACAAATGTCTCGACGTCTCGGCGATTCAGCGATTCAATATTCCTTTTTTTTTTTTAAAGAAATAATTGAATCTAATTTATCCCAAATACAAATCGAATGAAACAATTACATCGCACATAAAATTAATAGTTAAACATATTTTAACAATTTAGAATATGCTTCAAAACACACAAACTTGTATAATCGCGAAAAACCGTAGCTCGATACCATTGTTGGGTTCGCTATATTCTGGGCTAAACGCAGCGAAAATTAAAATTTAAATCATGCATACAATTATACATAAAAATAAAGCCCCGATTATCGTAGCGATTTAACGATCGCGTTTATACAAGTTGTAAAATAAGATTTAGGATCTTACCTAAAATGCTTCCTTTTGAAGATGATGTAGAAGGAATCCAAATTCCTCACAAAGCCGGGTAAATCCTCGCAAACTCGCCAATAGAGATTCAAGCGCCTCTCCTCTAATGAGTCCACCTCTTGGTTGTGACAGGATAAATTCTTCGCTAGTAGAATTTACCACGTTCCGAAATTGAAAAATGGAATAGAATTTAATTCCAACAATCAACTATTGTTAAAATTTTGTAGATGAATAATTATTGATTAATTATTCTCTACATAAATTTTGAAGAGAAAGAATGTATTTTGAGTAAGAGATTGAGAGAGAGAGATGATTTAGTACACTTGTGATAGAGAGCATTGAGATCAATTTCCCATCTTTATTTTTCAAAAAAAACCGTCTGCCCTCTTTCTCTCTTGCACCAAATTGAAGACACATGCTTTTAATCACAATCAAAAAACATAATCATTCTAACAACTCAACCTTTTATTAAAAAATAAAAAGTTAAAGCCATCCTTTTTAATTAAAAAACATTTGGTTGTGTGGCTTAAGTAAAAGTAAAGAAAAAAAATACCACAAACCCACATGGTCACATGCATGTATGAGTAATTTGATTTTTTTTAATTTTTTCTCTTAATCATATATATATATATATATATCCTAATATATATATATATATATAAATAAATCTTATTTATTTTATTTCTCTTCAATTATCTAATGGGCTTCTACAATTAGGCCTACTAGATTAGGGTATGGGATTGGACTTTAAAGTCCAATTAATTAATTCTACTAATTAATTAATTAAATCCCAATTAATCAATTCAAATATTGATTAATTCATTCTATTCAATTATTTGATTCTCTAATCAAATTAGATTTAATTTAATAATCAAATTATATAATTAAATATTTAATTCCACAATTGAATTAAATTAAAAACCCAATTAATTAATCTATATCAATTAATTGCATCCAACCATTGGATCTTTCAATCTCAAAATGTCAACATCCAAAATTATGTGTGACCCTTTTAGGTTCACGACTAACACTAGTAGTAGGCTTACAACTTTTGTAACTTTCGAATAATAATAACTTATTTTATTTATTAATCCAATTAATAAATATACTTGAAATTAACTCTTTAATTTCAAGAACCTACAAATCATGGTAACACCTAACAAGTAGCATGATTACCTAGTATTAGGTGAAATAGCGAGTAAACCTATTTCAATTGCAATTGCATACATGTACGATCCTTTCGACAACTAATTTCCCGATTAAATCTTGGGCATAGATTTATAAGTCGAACCCAATTGATTTAATAAGCGTGATTCCATTTCAAGTACTTGTGATTCTCTTATGAATCAAATTCATCGTGCCTTGGCCAAGGTCTTTGAACCACAAACTATGAAAACACAGGAAATTCCCTTATTAAATGACAAGTGTCGAATTCTATGTTGGCCACACACAAACCTCCATGTATATCACTACAATACCCAAAATACCTCTTTGTGATTGTCAAGCAATCAAAAGGTAAATCAAAGTATTGTAGGATATACACAAGGTATAGTTGTGCCTCAAGTACGAGGATTAATCATGTACTATTGCAATATGAAAATTCTTATTCGACAATCAAAGCTTCTATCTAAGAATTTTCATTGGGTCATGTTCAGTAAACTTGTTCGCTAACAAGCACCCACATATGTGCATTTGTGCCTCAACACTGATGTTAATGGAATGCAACATCCTCGTCTCATGAGCATGCACCATATGTACAAGTCTTACGGGGTTGTTTAATGTCCTATCTTGAAAAACCCATCGACTTGGAACAAATTTAAGATCAAAGCCTTAGAGTCATATTCCATGATCGCCATCAAATGCGCGACCATGCGTCATAGCTTAAATTGATCTAAGGACTTTATCATATGTGCAAATATGTGATAAATGCAAAAGAACATAAGATAAAGAAATGCCTTTATATTATTATAATTTCCAATAAAATTGTTTTACAAGTAGAATAAAATCCAATCTAATTGGAACGCCGGGCATTCTACTCTAACACTTAATTGGTATTTGTCTTCTTTTTTTCTTTTTCTATCTTTATCATTTTGGTTGTGTTTTTGTGCTTTTAACTCTTATCCTTTATTGTTCACAATAAGTTGGTCGTTTCTGTATAATTATATTGATTTATCTTGATCTTTTTTCCACAAGAGACATGATTAATTAAACCATTCGTTATATTCTAGATATTATAAGTTAAATAAATTTAGTTTTGTTGTTTATAATCAAAGTATATATTCCTTCCCATAAAAATATACTTTTGTTCTATATAATCAAAGTATCCTGTCCCAATTGCCCCAATCCCTTCTTAAAAATACCCCAATAAATCTACTAAATAACAATTAATTTAAATAAATAGTAATAAGTATTATTGACAAGGTTGATGTAGATATTGAAAATTGGAAAAATTACAAAAACTGCTCATAAGACCTAATTAAAAAATACTAATAATAATAATAATACTAATAATAATAATAATAATAATAATAATAATAATAATAAGTTTTCATTGTGAAAAAAACATGTGTTGCATTGTGAGATGTCACCAAATCTTATTTATGATTTAGGGCTCGTTTTGGAAAAATGCATGATAGCGTAGGACAAATAATATTGTCCAAAAACGGTCATGTATGGATATGTTTTAAAACCCAATTTTCTATTTTTTAACTATTCCGAAAAATAGATTTATGTTTGTTTAGGAAAGTTCTTAATGGAAATAAAGTCATTTTCAATTTTTATTTTTTTGTGGAAAGATTTTTTTGGAAACACAACCAAACAAATTTTCAGCACAATTACGCAAATCGATCTGAAAACATACTTCAAAAATAATAACCAAACAACTTTTCACTACAATCACACAAATCTATGTCAAAAATACACTTTAAAAACATATTCTCATTTTCAAACATAAAATTCAGCTCAATTCTCACACAAAAATCAATAAAATTTGAAAATTCATTTTCCAATACTAGAAACTGGAAATTGGACTTGAGAATTCCCATTTGTATATTTTGTAATTTATATATAAATAATATTTTAAATTCTCATTTTATATATTTTAACAAAAAATATATACATATTTTGTTAAATTTATGAGTTATATTTGTTAATAATTTAGAATTTATCATCAAATATATTACCAAAATGACTATTAGATTGTATTTTTTTAAAAAGTAATATTTTCAAATATAATATATTTACAATATAAAGGGGAAATGGCAAAATAAACCTGTAACTATTGACAGTTTGCAATTTCGGTCCTATAAGTATTGAGTTTGCAAAATTAGTTCTGTAAGTTTAAAAGTTTTTGCAAAATTGGTCCTATAAGTTTCACACCTAAACGATTTCAGCCCTATAAGTTTTGAAGTGTTGCGAAATTGGTCCCTAGGGGTTATTTCATATTTTAAAATACCCAAAATATCCTTGTCTATACAAATAACTTCTTTGACTAAGTGCTTCGCAAAAAATGGTATTAGAGCCTAGGTTGATTAAGAACTTTAAGTTATATTTATTATATTTATATAATTAACATTTGGTGAGGATAATTTTTCTCCAAGAAAATAGATCTGGATGAATGTTCAAGATGTATACCGTACAGGTGATATCATCAAAATTTGACGATGTATGCATAAAAACACCAGAACAAGATTAAATATTGAAACAATCAATATATTGAAAATGAACTCGAAGGAACCGATAGGAAAACCTTGAGATATTATTTGAGTTTTCTTACGGTAAATTAGATATTATATATGGCGAAACTGGAATCGGTCACTGGCTTCCCGGAGTTATGTGTATTCGATAACTAAATCTAGCATAATAAAACTATTTTATCATTTTTTTTAATTAAAAAATTTTAAACAGCGTAAACCAGAAATGGAGTATGGGATATGATGAGAATCCGCTATTCAGAGGCGCAGTGTATATCTGTTGCTTTGCTGAACATTGATATTTGCACGTCAGTCTAATCTCTAATTCTTTTGTAAATACATCCATACAAGGCCATAATGTGTTTGAGATTTTTTACATGATTTGTTACTCAATTTGAACAAGTAACTAGAGGGTTACCGGTCCAGGCCATGGGGTGAAAATTGAAATAAAATAGTCCAGTACAAATGTATTTCCATGGTTGAACAGTGAATTAACAATTTAACCCCTATAACTTTGTAAAATTACCTCACTACCCCTGTATTCATCTCTATTTTCATTGTGTCATTCACAATATTTATCCAATCATATCATCAATTTCAAACAAAAATTTGATTTTCCCTTCAAAAAGTCAAACACGAGTTTTTTTAGAAAGGATATCCCTAAGAAAGGCAGAGTCAAATTAAAGCAATTTATAGTATATGAGTCATTATTTGTAATTATATAGGCGACTAAAGTGAGTCCACAAAAAAGTGTGTTTTGTTTGCGAACATAAATTTGTGGACCAAGTTGCTCGAATTAAAAATAAATATAAAAACTTCCTCCATGGACAGTCCATAGAAATAATTTGTACACAAAAATTTGTATGAGATGATTTTATGAATTATAATAGAATTTCGATCAAAATTCATATCTATGTAAAATAGATTATATTTTTGTGTGTTTAATAATTTGTCTCATGAACCACTTTAGATTCATGAGACGCCCTAATAATGTAAGATCTCCTCTAATTTGTATTAGTTGGACTGAATTATTGTTGAAATTGGTCTTTGAGAAATTGGGTATTGATCCGATTTTGACTAATTAACTAAGTGGTTTTCATTTGTGAAAAATGGAATTAAATTATTTGTAAAAATTCTACTAAGAGAGTAGATGAGAATAGCATTTGGAATTTCTCAAAACCGATTGCGGGTGAATGAGAAATTAATGCTAGAAGTTAGCCACTTAATACAAATAAATGGTATGGAAAATGGAAAATGTGGGGGAAGAGAGATGCTCCATCCCACATAGAAAATATGAGGCAAAGTTGCACACCTTATTTATCCCAAGTTGGACAAATGGGTTTGGGCCCTTGGGGGCACCCAAGTTTTTAAAGGGGAGAGGACCTACATGCTTGTGGGTTTGGTTCAAAGCATACACGCTGCTGCTGCACATGCCGCCGTCGGCGGGGTCGTAGGCTTGGGCCCTTATTCTTTTTGGACCAAAACCTTTAAAAAAATTAAATATTTAATTAATTTTTGTAATTAATTAAATAGATTTAATTAATTTTCGTAATTAATTAAAAGAGTTCAACTGGAAATGTTTCGCTCCACGCACGGGCGGGAGCACGGGCGGTGCGATCGGTCGTGCTACTGTCGAGAAGTGCGCGCTACACGCACAGCAGTACACGCTCGTGCGTGGGGTCGTCTTGGGTGCCGGAAGTGTTGCGCTGCACGCACGGGTAGGAGCACGGCCGTGCGTGCGTCTGGTCATTCTCTCACTTGCGCAGGCGTGCTTGATGCAAAAGGTGTCTTTTCGAGCCAAAAGACATGTTCTTTTCCATACGGGCGTCTAAGACCTATAATAGTCGATCCTGGTGATCAAAAACTTACGAAATCAATCGGATAACATAAAATCGAGCATTGCATTTTGCATATTGCCCATTTTTCTTCCTTTGTAGCTTGAAAGTCGAAAAAACACTTTTTGTTCATTATTCTGGTTTTTGCAAGTCTTTGCTAAAACCAGAATAGTAAGTCGTTAATATCTTAGAGCGGCGCCGAACCGTTAGACTTGTATACGGGGCATTTTCGTCTTGCGGAGACTTTATTAAATACGGCCTCGACTTCGCCTAAACACTATATCCCAGCCATTTTCTTTAAACAGAAACCTTTCTTCCAGAATATTTTACAAACAATCGCAAGACGAAAAACTACGTTTCTGTTGAAGACGATGGCATCAAGTTCGATCTGGTTCACACCTATGGATGCTCCTCCCGCTCACGGCAAAAAGCCGCCCAAGTTTTCTGGTGCCGACTTCAAACGTTGGCAACAAAAGATGTTGTTCTACCTCACCACTTTGGGGTTGGCTCGTTTTCTCAAAGACGACCCCCTACTGCCGTTGAAGATGACGAAGTTGATAACAACCGGAGAATCGCCGCGGATGCTTGGCATAACAAATGATTTTCTATGTCGCAACTACGTCTTGAACGGGCTAGACAACACTCTCTACAATGTCTATATCACGTTCAAGACGTCCAAGGAATTGTGGGAGTCCTTGGAGAAGAAATACAAGACGGAAGATGTCGGCACAAAGAAATTTGTTGTCGGCAAATTCTGGAGTACAAGATGGTTGACACCAAGATAGTGATCGATCGAAGTTCGGAGATTCAAATCATCCTTCACGACTTAGTGTGCGAAGGGATGATTCTCAATGAATCCTTTCAAGTGGCCGCAATTATCGAAAAGTTGCCGCCATTGTGGAAGGATTTCAAAAACTACCTCAAGCACAAGCGCAAAGAGATGGGGCTTGAGGATCTGATTGTTCGGCCGCGATCGAAGAAGACAACCGAAATCGATGTTAAAACCAATGAACTGAAATTGAGGCTAAGGCCAATCTTGCCGAGTCGAGCACTAGCAAGAAAACGAAGCACTCAGGGAAGGAGAAAGCGAGGCCAAAAAGTTCAAGGAGAATTGCTACAATTATGGCAAACCGAACCACATGGCGAAGGATTGCCGACACCCGGCTAGGGCAATCAAGGTGGCAACCAACAAGCCATATGACGGAGGACAAGTCGGTTCCAATAGACACACGTCGAAGCTCGATCTCTCCGCCGTTGTGTTTGAAGCCATATGGTGGATAACCCAAGGGAGTGGTGGATAGATACCGGGGCTACTCGTCACATTTATGCCGATAAGGAGATGTTCTCCTCCTACACTCCGATCAATGGAAGAAAATTGTTCATAGGGAACTCTTCGACTTCCAACATCGTTGGGCTTGGAAAAGTGGTGCTCAAGATGACTTCCTAAGGAGCTTACGCTTGTGGATGTCTTTGCATGTCCCGGACATCCGCAAGAATTTGGTTTGGTCCTTTGCTTAGCAAGGCCGGATTTAGGCTAGTGTTTGAGTCCGACAAGTTTGTAATGACCAAGAATGGTCAGTTTTTATGTAAAGGTTACCTTGATAAGGGCCTGTTTAAAATGAGTGTAATGTCTGTTTTCCGCCAAGAGGCGAAGAATAAAAACGTTACTTCTGTTTACTTGTTGGATTGTTCTAATTTATGGCATGATAGATTAGGACACGTAAACTTCAACACAATTAAAAGGTTAGTGAATCTGGAATTAATACCTACGTTTAAAACCGATTCACAAGACAAATGCGAAATTTGTGTTGAAGCAAAATTAACAAGACACGCTTTCATTCGAAACGAAGTACCAAACCACTCGAATTAATTCATACGGATGTGTGTGATTTAAAACTTGTGCAAACTCGAGGTGGGAAAAAGTACTTCATAACGTTTATAGACGATTGCACAAGATATTGTTATGTATATCTTTTGAAAAGCAAAGATGAAGCTTTAGTAGCTTTTAAAACTTATAAGAATGAAGTTGAAAATCAGCTTAATCTGAAAATTAAGATGATTCGAAGTGATAGAGGCGGAGAGTATGTTGCTCCGTTTGAGGAATTTTGCTCGGAAGCGGGTATAATTCATCAAACGACTACACCTTACTCACCTCAATCAAATGGTGTTGCAGAATGCAAAAATCGTACTCTTAAGGAGATGATGAATGCGATGTTGATAAGTTCTGGCTTACCCCAAAACTTGTGGGGGGAAGCCATACTTTCTTCGAACTACATTCTTAATAAGATCCCACGCAAAGGTAAAAATGAAACTCCATATGAGTTATGGAAGGGACGTAAACCGTCATACAAATACCTCAAAGTGTGGGGATGTTTGGCTAAAGTCGAAGTACCTAAGCCGAAACAAGTTAGAATCGGTCCGAAGACGATCGATTGTGCTTTTATTAGATATGCTAACAATAGTAGTGCATATCGCTTTTTAGTGCACAAGTCGGCTATTCCTGATATAAATGAAGGTGTGATCATTGAATCAAGAAATGTTGTATTCTTCGAGAATATCTTTCCGAACAAAGAACGGAAAGAATAAAGTTCGAGTAAACGGACTTATGAAACTGCAAGGTTACCTCAAAGTGATGATGAAGAGGAACCTAAACGCAGTAAAAGGACAAAAGTAGCTAAGTCTTTTGGTCCTGATTTTCTAACTTATATGTTAGAAAACGAACCACGAACTATTCAAGAAGCATTGTCTAGTCCAGAAGCTCCTCTCTGGAAAGACGCTATCAATAATGAGATAGATTCCATCATGCAAAATCACACTTGGGAGTTGGTTGATCTCCCACTGGGTTGCAAACCTTTGGGATGCAAGTGGATCCTTAAAAGGAAGTATAAAGCAGATGGATCTATTGACAAGTATAAAGCCCGATTGGTAGCTAAAGGGTTTAGACAAAAGGATGGATATGACTTCTTTGATACATATTCTCCTCGTCATTTAGGATTACGTCCATTCGTGTTCTCATTGCTATTGCGACTTTGCATAACCTTGAGATACATCAAATGGACGTTAAGATCGCTTTCTTGAATGGTGAGCTTGAAGAGGAGATTTATATGGAACAACCCGAGGGGTACGTTGCACCCGGTCAAGAGCGAAAGGTGTGTAAACTTGTAAAGTCACTTTATGAACTAAAACAAGCACTTAAGCAATGGCACGAAAAGTTTGACTCGACTATGAAGTCAAACGGTTTCAAGATCAACGAATGTGACAAGTGTGTCTACATTAAAGGTACTACAAATGATTACGTCATAGTATGCCTTTATGTGGATGATATGTTGATTATGGGTAGTAGTCATGATTTAATCATGAATACTAAGAACATGTTGAAGAAGAACTTTGACATGAAGGATATGGGATTATCTGAATGTTATTTTAGGGATAAAATATCTTAGAACTTCGATGGAATTGTCTTGTCACAGTCCCATTATGTCGAAAGCATACTCAGAAGGTTTAATGCTTTTGATAGCGCTCCGGCTAAGACACATGTAGATCTAAGTCTACACTTGGCCAAGAATAGAGGCGAACCAGTTTCTCAGCTGGAATATGCAAGGGTAATTGGCAGTCTGATGTACTTAATGAATTGTACACGTCCAGACATTGCATATTCAGTGAGTAAACTAAGTAGGTTCACAAGTAACCCGAGTACGGATCACTGGAAAGCCGTGACAAAGGTGCTTAGATATTTAAAGTATACCAAGAACTATGGAATACTTTATACGAGATATCCATCAAGATTAGAAGGATATTGTGATGCCAATTGGATATCGATACACAAAAGACTCCAAGTCCACAAGTGGATTTGTTTTCACAATAAAGCGGAGGAGCGGTGTCGTGGAAGTCTTCTAAGCAGACGTGCATAGCTCGATCCACTATGGAATCCGAGTTCATTGCTTTGGATAAAGTCGGAGAAGAAGCAAAATGGCTTGAAACTTCTTAGAGGATATTCCTTGTTGGAATAAGCCTTTGTCTTTGTTATGATACACTCGTGATAGTCAATCAAAGAATTGGAAGGGCACAAAGCAAGATGTATAATGGTAAGTCTAGACATATACGTCGGAGACACAATACCATTAGACAGTTGATTTCGAATGGGGTTATTTCGGTTGACTACGTGAATTCAAAGGAAAACCTTGTGGATCCGCTTACAAAAGGCATAAATCGAGATCAACTGTATAAATTGTTAAGGGGAATGGGTTTAAAAATTCATAACTTAAAGAATGTTCATAGCGGTAACCCAACCTTGTGAATTGAGATCCCAAGACCTTGGTTCAATGGGACAACTAAGTTATGAATGTTCAAATTGATCACTTGGAAAATGTGTTAGCTCATTCTCGATACATCTAAGTGTATTTAAACCTGCTTGAATGTGGTGAGGTTAAGTTTAAGACTTTTAATGATTCCTATACCGAAAGGTGGAGTATTGCAGATACTCTTCAATAGGAGATCACCTATATAAGTGAGAAGTACTGGCCGCTTCAAAAAGAAACACTTATGAATCTAAGATATGATCCAGGGCCGAAATAGACACAACGTGAGAACAACAAGTGTTAGAGTTGTTATTGTGTAAGTATTGTTGTCTTGGTTTACACAAACGGCTGAGTAGTTCAAGACATCGCGTCACTACACTAAGCGGCCGATAAGAACTGATAGTATTTTATTAAGGAAGGTTCAAAGCGACAAGCTACCTATCCTGATGCAATAACGATTCGCCGAGACTTTCAAGCGAAACTACATACACGCATGCATTAATTTCATTCATGTGGGGGATTGTTGGAATTGGTCTTTGAGAAATTGGGTGTTGACCCGATTTTGACCAATTAACTAAGTGGTTTTCATTTGTGAAAAATGGAAATAAATTATTTGTAAAAATTCTACTAAGAGAGTAGATGAGAATAGCATTTGGAATTTCTAAAACCGATTCCGGGTGAATAAGAAATTAATGCTTTAGAAGTTAGCCACTTAATACAAATAAATGGTATGGAAAATGGAAAATGTGGGGGAGGAGAGATGCTCCATTACCACAATTAATACAACACCTTGAGGATCACCACAATCCTCTTACAACACCTTCAAGGAGATTACCACAATCTTCTTTCACCACCTTTGAAGAGTACCACACTCTTCAAACACCTATCACCAAGATCACCCAAGTGTATTCTTACCACAAGAATACTCACAAGGATGTCTTGTGTTGAATGATGGACAAATTCAAGATTACAACTCTATGAAACCAATACAAGATTGAGTGCAAATGTAATCAAGAATCAAAAAGCCTAGAACTCAAAGATGTGCAAGTGAAAGTACTTGAAGCTATTACAACAAGAATGTAAAAATGAAAGCTTGAACAATTTGCAGATTTCTTGTTGTGTATTTTGCTTGTTTGTCTTGTATCTTGTGTCTTCAATTCATCCTCTATTTATAGGAAGTCTTCACCAAAGATAGGCTCCCAACATAGGATCCTCTATCTTCACTTTTGTCTACAAAAAGAAGATCACAAGATGTAGAAATATTGTACAAAAATCAAAAGTAAATCTTGTCATCAAGAATTTCAAAAAGATAACTTTGCTATCACAAAATAGCATAGAGGCGACCGGTTGCCCTGTTGAAGATTTCGACCGTTTGAAAAAATAGTGTGATCCAGTGCATGTCGTCGGGGAAGTCGACGGCCGACGGGTGGTGCAACCAATCGCCTCACCCTCGACCGTCCCCTCCTTCTTTTTTCACATAATTTGTTTCTCGTTTCATTCTGCTTTCATTTTTTTCAACTCTTGGTGCAATGTCGACCTCTTGATGTGCGGCCGACCTCCAATTTAAAATGTTGTCCGATTTTTATCAAAAATAAACTACAAGAAATACTCCAAAAAATTAGTAAAAATATTTTAAATCACTTGGGAGTATTTGGACAACATTTATAAACATTGTTTTTGGTGTAAAAACTAATTTAAACAAAACCATCAAAAGTGTTGTCCATTCTTATCGAATAATAAATACTAAAAAATACTCCAAAAATTAGTAAAAACATTTTAAATCATTTTGGAGTATTTAGACAACATTTATAAACATAGTTTTGGTATAAAAACTCATTTAAACATAATCATCAAAATCTTGATAAAAACATTTATCTAACAAACTCCCCCTTTTTGATGATTACAATCCAAAACAATTTTAGGAAGTTGATTTTAAAACAAAACAAGTTTTCCGGTCTAAAACATCAATCCATTATAAGCAAGATTTATCATAAGTACAAACACACAAGGATAGGAGCAAAGATTTTTCAAAATCATTTTTGCACAAGCTCCCCCTATCAATATGCATATCAAGAACAAGTATACAAGCATCGACTAAAAGCTTAAAGCTTAGCTTTTACAACTTAAGCTTGAATATCATGAGCTTATAAACTCCCTCTCACAAAAAGCATCATAAGTCAAGTATAAAAGTCCATAATACATCACATGAACCAAGTATAATCCATAGCTTTTGGCTTTTAAGAGCTTTAGCTTATAGCTTTTCTTGCGAGCTTATTTACGCTTCTTTGAGCTTATGAGCGTTTTTCTTGTTTCTCCCCCTTTAGAATCATCAAAAATAATGTTTGCACGATAAAAACATCATACAATTATATCAAAGTGCGCAATTTTATAGATTTATCGAGCATATTGAGCATTTAAGCTTAAATTCCGAATAAAAGGGAAACAAAATTGCTCATTTGATTTGTAAAAGCTCATTTGATTGATAAAACATGATCTCTATAAACTTATAAGTCTTTTGAAATCAAGAGAATCATGTAGGTGATGAATTTTTCATTGAAACATTTTGTCGAACACTTGACGTGCATTGAATAAAACAAGAGAAATATAACGCCTTTGGGATTCGTTTAAACCAAAAAATTTCATCACCAATTTCAATACCACAATATACATTCATCATCAATCATCATAAACAACATATTAATACAAGAATTTAACAATATATCAAGATACAAGCACATTCTCAAGGGTTCAACCCAATTGAGATTAAAAGGAGAAATTCTTACCATCTAATCGGTAAAGATGAACAATGATGATGATAATCGAGCCTCATGAAGTCCAAAATATAAAATGTATGCAATAAAACAAATTTGAAGTGAAATTTGTGTGAAAAGTGCGTAGGGGACGAAAAATAGACAAAATGAGCCAAAATGGCTGAAACTGAAAACAGAAACGATTTAAACCATAAAATAGTGAGGGGCGACCGGTCGGCCTTCCCCCAACCAGCCCAGTGTTCTTTCTGTTTTTCCAAAATCCGAGTTTTTAACCAAAAATCCAATTTTTCGCCCCTAAGTTTTAAAAACGTGCAAAATGCAATCATAGACCTCATTCAATATGCATTATGCCTAACCGAGCTCGTATTGACGCAAAAGTCTCGGAAGATAGCGGTTTTGTAAAAATGTCCGCTAATTGATCTTGAGATGGTACAAAAGATATCTCAATTTTTCGTTTTGAAACACAATCCCTTAGAAAATGATGTCGAATCTCAATATGTTTAGTACGGTTATGATGAACCGGGTTTTGAGCAATGTTTATAGCGGATATATTATCACAAAAGATAGGAACACTTTCAAAAGAACATTTATAATCAGCTAAGGTTTGTTTCATCCAAAGAAGTTGTGTACAACAAAATGTCATGGAAATATATTCGGCTTCGGCCGTTGAAAGTGAAACACAATTTTGTTTCTTTGAAAACCAAGAAACTAGGCAATCACCTAGAAATTGACATGATCCTAAGTACTTTTCCGATCATCAATATTTCCCGCATAATCCGAATCACTATAACCTTTAAGAGAAAAATTTTCATTCTTTGGATAGAATAAACCATATTGAATAGTGCCTTTCAAATATCGAAAAATCCTTTTAATGGCACCCATATGAGATTCTTTGGGATTGCTTTGAAAACGAGCACATAGGCATACGGCATGAAGAATATCCGGTCTACTTGCGGTTAAATAAACCAATCATACCTCGATATTTGGATTCATCAACCGACTTGCCTTTTTCATCTTTGTCAATCTTGACGTTTGTTGCCATTGGGGTAGAGACGGTTCTTCCTTCTTCAATGCCAAATTTCTTCAAAATCTCCTTTGTATATTTTGATTGAGAAATATAAATTCCTTCTTGGCATTGCTTAATTTGAAGTCCAAGAAAGAAGTTGAGCTCCTCCATCATGCTCATTTCAAATTCACCTTGCATTAACTTAGAAAATTTCTTGCACAAGGATTCATTAGTAGCACCAAAAATAATATCATCAACATAAATTTCCACTAATAAGCAATCTTGCCCTTTTTCAAAAACAAAGAGAGTAGTATCAACTTTACCTCTTGTAAAACCATTTTGCAAAAGAAAAGAGCTAAGTCTATCATACCATGCACGGGGTGCTTGTTTCAAACCATACAAGGCCTTTTTAAGTCTATAAACATCATTAGGCTTAGAAAAATTTTCAAAGCCCGGAGGTTGTTTTACATAGACTTCTTCTTGAATAATACCATTTAAAAATGCGAATTTTACATCCATTTGGTAGAGCTTAAAATTTTTAAAACAAGAATAGGCAAGTAAAATACAAATAGTTTCTAAACGTGCTACGGGTGCAAATGTTTCATCATAATCAATACCTTCTTCTTGACAATAACCTTGAGCTACTAACCTTGCTTTGTTTCGAATAATATTGCCTTGGTCATCGAGCTTGTTCCGAAATACCCATTTTATACCAATAATGGTTTGAGATGGAGGACACAGTACTAATTCCCATACATCATTCCTTTCAAATTGATTCAACTCCTCTTGCATTTCTAAAAACCAATCCTCATCTTCAATGGCTTCCTTAGCATTTTTAGGCTCTTTTTGAGATATAAGAGCTTTCTCGGCAAATTTTTCTCGAGTCATTACTTTATCAAGGGGATCACCAATAATAAGATCTTTTGGGTGATCTCCTTAAATTTCAATGCTACGGGAAGATTCAAGTATCACCTTTATCTTCTTGAGGAACATTTGAGCTTGAAGGTTGATCATTTTGAGTATCATCTTGAACAATGGGTTCAACAATATCCTCTTCATCACTTTCATCATTGGGTATCCTTTCAACACCCGAAGCTTCATTGAATTTGACATGGATGGATTCTTCAACAACCCCACTAGTCTTATTGTAAACCCGATATGCTTTGCTCTTGGTTGAATACCCCATAAATATTCTTTTCATCGGCCTTAGGATCAAGTTTGTCTAATTGATCCTTAGTATTCAAAATAAAACATTTACATCCAAATATTTTGAAATAACTAATATTTGGAGTTCTTCCTTCCAAAGCTCATATGGAGTTTTATTCATTTTAGGACGAATATAAACTCGATTAATGACATAGCAAGCGGTACTTACGCTTCGCCCAAAAATATTTTGGAAGTGAAAATTCATTGAGCATGGACCGACTCATTTCTTGAAGTGTCCGATTCTTCCTTTTGGCTACTCCATTTTGTTGAGGTGTCCTTGGAGCCGAAAAATTATGACTATATCCCTTGGTTTCACAAAAGACTCTAAATTCGACGTCAAATTCTCCACCTTGATCACTTCGAATAGACTTAATAGTATCTTCCTTTTCATTTTCAATAAGTCTACACAACTTAACAAACTCGTTAACGACATCGCTTTTATTTGTAAGAAATAGAGCCCAAGTATATCTAGAAAAATCATCAACTATAACAAAAGTGTAATGTTTTCCACTTAGACTTGTCGTACCAATATCCCCATACAAATCAAGATGAAGCATTTGTAGGGGTTTGGTAGTGGAAATTTCATTTTTGGGCTTAAAACTACTCTTAACTAATTTGTTCTTTTGACAAGTGTCACATAAGCCAAGATTTTCAAAAATCAATTTGGGTAGTCCTTTTACATGTTGGTTTTTGTAAATAGTTTGCAAATTTTTGTATCCAACATGTCCAAGTCGCCTATGCCACAAACTAGTTAAATCATTATTGGCGACAAGACAAGAAACATTTTGACTAACCAAATCACTTGTACAAATTTTGTAAAGATTGCCTTTTCTAATTGCTTCACAAATAATTTTATCATTTTTGGAAATAAGGCATTTTTCTTTATTAAAAACAACATTATAATTTGAATCACAAAGTTGGATAACACTTATCAAATTGAACTTAAGCCCTTCTACTAAAAGAACATTACTAAGAGAGAAAGAAGAGTTACCAATTTCTCCATTTCCAAGAATTCTTCCTTTGCCATTGCCGAACATGACCATACCCTCTTCTTGGAGCTTGATGTTGATAAAAAGTTCTCTCTTTCCGGTCATATGGAGTGAACATCCGCTGTCCACGAGCCATTTTGAATCTTCCATTGTTGTTATAGCCCCTATAACCTACAAATAAATTATTTTTAGGTACCCTATAATTTTGGAGTCCATGGGGGTTAGCCTTGAGACCTTTAGGTCTCCAATAATAGCTAAAATTATTCTTCAATTTATAATTTCTAGCATAGTGTCCATTCTTACTACAATAAAAACAAGTAATAATACGAGGACTACTAGCACGTACAAAGGTTGGACCTTGGTCTTTTTCTTAAAAATATTTTGAAAAGGTTTGTAACCAAGTCCTAACTTAGAATGCTCACCTCTTTGTGCATCTAAATTTTTTTGACTTTATCCGTACTTAAATTGAATCGATGCACATCCTTTTTCAAATTTTCAATATCATTTGTGAGCGTTTGTTTTTCGGTTTCAAGAGTACGGACCATAGTAAGAGTAATAGCATGAGCCTTATCAAGAGAATCATATGAAGTAAATAATTTATCTTTTTCTAGTTTAAGCTCTTTATGCTCCTTTTTCAAATTCTTGTATTTAACAATCAAATTTTGAAACTCATTTTGCAATTCATCAAAATCACATTGTAATTCATCAACTAGGGAAGAAGATGAAGCATTAGAGCATACCTCGGTATTTTCATCGCCTATGGCCATAAGACCATGTTCGATTCTCCTTCCTCGCTCGGTTGTTTCAAGTAATTCATCCCAAGTTTTGACGTCCGCATTTAACGCCTTCTTTTTTGGAAAAGGCTTTTTCTTCTTTTGTTCCTCTTCCGCTAATTTTGGGCAATCGGCTATGTAGTGCCCGGATTTTCCGCATTTGAAACAAGAATTGTCTATTGGCTTTCTTGCTTTATTTTTGTTTACAAATTTTGCAAATTTTCTAACAAGAGCCGTCGTTTCTTCATCATCCTCATCACTAGCATAATAAACATTATTAGAAGAATATGCTAAGCCTTTAATAATATTTTGCGTACCCGGTTTAGAGGTGGATGGTTGAGAATTTTTCCTCTCCTTGAGATATACTTCATAAATAAGGAGGTTTCCAATGAGCTCATCAAACTTGAGTGTCTCAAGATTTTGAGCTTTCGTGATTGCCGTCACCTTTTCGGACCATGAGCCGGAAAGGGCATTTAAGACTTTGGTCACCTTATCTTCTTCGGAGATTACCTTTCCAAGAGCCACAAGAGGATTGACAATGTTGTCAAGCCTTTCCACCATTTTTGATATGCTTTCACCATCATGCATATTGAAATTTTCAAAGTCTTTCACAAGCATTGTTTTTCTTGCTTGCTTCACTTTCTTTGTGCCCTCATAGATGGTTTCTAGTTTTTCCCAAACTTCATGTGCCGACCGTATGCCTCTTATGCGATTATATTTGGTGGCGGTAAGAGAGCAATGTAAAATGTTTAAGGCTTACCGTTTAAAGAGAAAGCATTCTTGTCATTTTCATCGTATTCCTTGAACGGTTTGGGAGTCGCGGTACCATCCTCCAATTTTGTTGTTGGTTGAGCAACTCCTTCAATGACCACATTCCAAATATCAAACCCGCACCCTTGTAGAAAGCACTCCATGCGGTCTTTCCAAAATGCGTAGTTGTTGGCGTCGAATAGTGGTGGCTTGTTGGTGGAGGCGCCGGTGGTGAGATAAGCTTCATTCGTAGCCATGGATCTTTCCTCTTTACTCGGAACGAGCTAGCCAAAGAGTTTGGCTCTGATACCACTTGTTAGTCCAAGTGGCTACGATAATCTAGAGGGGGGTGAATAGATTATGCCGATTTTTCGCAAATCACCCTCTTTTTCGAATCAACAAGTAAATGACAAGAATGTAAATGCGGAAATTAAACAACACTCGTTGATTTAAAGAGGTTCAACCCACCTAGGGCCTAATCCTCTACCACCCCAGTATCTCCAAGATGGATTTCAAAAAAAAAAAAGATTTTATTAATTACCACAATTAATACAACACCTTGAGGATCACCACAATCCTCTTACAACACCTTCAAGGAGATTACCACAATCTTCCTTACCACCTTTGAAGAGTACCACACTCTTCAAACACCTATCACCTAGATCACCCAAGTGTATTCTTACCACAAGAATACTCACAAGGATGTCTTGTGTTGAATGATGGACAAAATTCAAGATTACAACTCTATGAAACCAATACAAAGATTGAGTGCAAATGTAATCAAGAATCAAAAAGCCTAGACCTCAAAGATGTGCAAGTGAAAGTACTTAGGCTATTACAACAAGAATGTAAAAAATGAAAGCTTGAACAATTTGCAGATTTCTTGTTGTGTATTTTGCTTGTTTGTCTTGTATCTTGTGTCTTCTTCAATTCATCCTCTATTTTTAGGAAGTCTTCACCAACATAGGCTCCCAACATAGGCTCCTCTATCTTCACTTTTGTCTACAAAAAGAAGATCACAAGATGTAGAAATATTGTACAAAAATCAAAAGTAAATCTTGCTGTCAAGAATTTCAAACAGCATAACTTTGATGTCACAAAATAGCATAGGGCGACCGGTTGCCCTGTTGAAGATTTCGACCGTTTGAAAAAAATAGTGCGATCCAGTGCAGTCGTCGTGGGGTCAACCGGTCGACGGGGCGCGACAGTCGCCTCACCCTTGACCGTCCCCCTCCTTCTTTTTTTCACGAGAATTTGTTTATGTTTCGCTCGTTTCATTTTTTTCAACTCTTGGTGCAATGTCGACCTCTTGTGCGGCCAGGTCGACCTCCAATTTGAAATGTTGTCCGATTTTTATCAAAAATAAACTACAAGAAATACTCCAAAAAATTAGTAAAAACATTTTAAATCACTTGGGAGTATTTGGACAACATTTATAAACATTGTTTTTAGTGTAAAAACCAATTTAAACAAAACCATCAAAAGTGTTGTCCATTTTTATCGAATAATAAATACTAAGAAATACTCCAAAAATTAGTAAACATATTTTAAATCATTTAGGAGTATTTGGACAACATTTATAAACATAGTTTTGGTATAAAAACTCATTTAAACATAATCATCAAAATCTTGATAAAAACATTTATCTAATAAGTTGCACACCTTATTTATCTCAAGTTGGACAAATGGGTTTGGGCCCTCAAACCCAAGTTTTTAAAGGAGATGACCTACATCTTGTGGGTTTGGTTCAAAGAACACACACGCTGCTGCCGCCCGCCGCCGCCGCCGCCGCCACCGCCCCCGGCCCGGTCCGGCCGGGCCTGGGCTGGGCTTGGGCTTGGGCTTCAAGGCCCTTATTCTTTTTGGACCAAAAACCTTTAAAAAAATAAATATTTAATTAATTTTTGTAATTAATTAAATAGATTTAATTAATTTTCGTAATTAATTAAAAGAGTTCAATCGGAAATGTTTCGGCCAAGACGGGCGGAGCACGGCCCGTGCGGTCGGGTCGTGCTACTCGCCGGTCCGCGCTACACGCACGGGGCAAGCGCACGCCCGTGCGTCCTGGGTCGTGGCTTTGGTGCCGGCGTTGCGCCCGCACGCATGGGTAGGAGTACGGTTGTGCCTGGTCGTGCTCCCTCTCGCAAGCAAAGGCCGTCTGCTCAGATCAAAAGGTGTCTTTTTCGAGCCAAAATACATGTTATTTCTATACGGGCGTCTAAGGGCTATAATAGTCGATCCCCCTGGACCGAAAAACTTACGAAATCAATCAGATAACATAAAATCGAGCATTGCATTTTGCATATTGCCCATTTTTCTTCCTTTGTAGCTTGAAAGTCAGAAAAACACTTCCTCATGTTACCGATTCGGTTTTTGCAAGTCTTTGCTAAACCGCGAATAGTAAGTCGTTGTATCTTAGAGGCGAGCGTCAGAACCATTAGCACTTGTATACGGGGCGTTTCCGTCTTGCAGAGACTATATTAAATACAGGCCTCGACTTCGCCTAAATACTATATCCCAACCATTTTCTTTAAACAGAAACCTTTCTTCCAGAATATTTTACAAACAATTCTGATTCAAAATTCCTAACGAACTTATAATAATACATAATTTTTTAATAGTTTTATGAAATGTTGTCAAAAAGTATAACGAGTTGCCGACGTGAAAATCACTTTAACCAATATTTATCGGAAAAGGAAAAACCTTTTTAGGAAATAAAACTATATATATTTGGACATAAATGTTTCATTTATATATTCCATGAGACCAAAAAATTATAATCAAATTAATATTCAAATGCCCCGTAATATTTATTATTCTTTGCTATTTATTAGGTCAGCCGAACTCTTTCAAAAACAATAATGAAAATTGAAAATAGAAAAATAAATAAATATAAAAAAATTGGGTAATCTAGGAATTGAAGTGTCAAACGAGAATGAGTGTGAAATTTGTACTTTTGCAGCGGCATATATATGTCTATTTTACTATTTATGTCTATACCAAACATAAGAATTAAGATGATAAGATACAAAAAATTGCGTAGACGAAACAAACATGGTATTCTCTTCTTCTTAGTTCACACTGAGTTGGTCGACATTTATGTCTATTTATTCTGATTTATCTTCATCTTTTTCTACAAAAGTTTATTTAAAGGGATAATTACAAAAAAACCCAAGATTTGGGCTGATTACAAAAAAATCCAGAGATGTTTCAAAATTATAAAAAGTCTCATGTGGTTTGATTTTATCTTAAATTTAAGGGGTTAACTATAATATTTCTACAAATATCAGGGTAGTTTTTGAAATATTTTTTTGCTTATGAAGGGGAAAGATGTAAGCATAATCAAAACATAAGGGATTTTTTTTTTCAAAATCTCTAGGTTTTTTTGTAATTACCCCAAACCTCGGGTTTTTTTTTATGTAGTTAACCCTTATTTAAATTACAATTTATGGTTGAAATGAAGAGGGTCAATATGAAGGGATCCATTGGGCCAAACTGATACAACCTCAGAAAGCATCGCAAATGTTTATATTCAGAAAATACACCTTTCGAGCAAGTGAAAGCTCCTCAACATAAAAGAAATACTGAAAATTAACAATGATAATAATAATTCCTATCCTGCTATTCTCATATATGCTGTCACAGAAAATATGATTTCCCCAATTGCATATTCCCTGACATTCTAACGAATTATGTTGCTACTCTCTCTTCCCCAAATTATCCTCTACAACTGACTTCACTCCATGAGGTAATCTTTATGCCACGCTGGTGCTCTTCGTGCACGTGTCGGACCCAATGGACTCTCCTTCTGCATAACGGATTGGGCATGTATGTTGGGCTGGGCTGTTATGTTAGATTGGGATGTATCACTCCCCTTCCCTTCAAGAACCACATTGTCCTCAAGGTGGAGATCAGGGAACAAGTGACTCATTTCTGTCAAATTCTCCCAAGTCGAATTTTCGGGCGAAACCCCTGGCCACTGCACAAGGACTTGATGTACCGGTTTACCTTGACACAAGACAACCCTTGTCGAACAAAATGCAAGCGGTTTCAAGATTGGATGATTATCAAAATCCTCAGTTGGTAGGGGTAATGCATCAGAATTTATCGATCCTTCCCACTTCTTGAGCAAGGATACATGAAAAACCGGGTGAATTCTACTGGTTGCTGGAAGTTCAAGCTTATAGGCAACTGCCCCAATTTGCTCAATCACCTTGAAGGGACCAAAATAACGTTGTGCAAGTTTCTGAAAACTCCTTTTGGCCACAGTACTTTGTCGGTAAGGTTGTAATTTAACAAGAACATAATCACCAATTTGAAACTGAACCTACCTTCTTTCGGCATCTGTTTTCTGCTTCATACGCTGCTGCGCGCGCTCTAAATTACGCTTCAGCACCCGTAGTAGCTCCTCACGGCCCATCAATAACACATCCACAACCTGAACCACCGAAGAATTAGGTTGGTATGCAGGTAAACTTGGCGGAGGCCGTCCATAAAGCGTCTGAAATGGAGTCATACACAATGCACTATGGTAACTTGTGTTATATCAATATTCACCCAAGGTAGACAACGAACCCACTCCCTTGGCTTGTCTTGTGTAAACGCCCTCAAATATTGTTCTAGTCCTCTGTTCACCACTTCCGTTTGGCCGTCGGTTTGAGGATGATAAGCGATACTATAATGAAGGGTGGTGCCGCTGAGCCAAATAGATGCTTCCAAAACGCACTAAGAAATATTGAATCCCGATCCGAAATAATAGAATTCGGAAACCCATGTAACTTAACCACCATCGAAACAAACAATTCAACGACCTTTAAAGCTGTATAAGATGTCGGAAGTGCCCCAAAATGAGCCATCTTGGTTAATCGATCGACCACCACCAAAATCGATCCCATGCCATGGACAACGGGTAGTCCAGTAACAAAATCCATAGTTACCTCACTCCATACCGTAGAAGGAATAGGTGAGGGCTGCAAGGTGCTTGCAGGGGGTTGCGTCGAATATTTTGTTTGTTGACACACCAAACAATTTCTCATAAACGTCTCCACATCTTGTCTCATTTTTGGCCAGTAAAACAAAGAAGCTAACTTAACTAATGTACGTTTAACACCCACGTGACCAGCCATCGGGGTAGCATGAAACTCCTTCAGTAACATATTACGCAATGTTTGGTTTGTCCCAACAACAATTCTATTAGGATAGTACAAGAACTCACCTTTAGCAACATATCCTGGTGGTAATTTCCCCTGGACATTCAGCTCATGTAAGCGGATCAGTCCCGGGTCTGTGAATTAGCCTCTTTCAACTTTTGTTCTAAATCACATTCTGGATAACTGACAACAACAACAAACATAGCTACTTGCCCTTCTTCATGTACCCGTGAGAGCGCATCCGCCGCGACATTCGTCTTCCCGGGTTTGTACTCAATCTTGAAGCTATAACCCATCAACTTCTGCACATAGGTTTGCTGTTCGGGCGTATGAACGACTTGGAGAAACAACTCCTTAATACTCCAATGATTAGTGCGGACTACAAATTCGCGCCCCAACAAATATTGCCTCCATTTCTTTATTGCATCAGTAATAGCTTGTAATTCCTTAATGTATGTCGAAGCTAGTTGCATCTTGACCCCCAACTTCTTGCTAAAATAGGATACAGGTGCCCCTTCTGCATCAACACCGCACCAATACCCCACTTCGATGCATCCGCCTCAATGACAAATGTCTCGTCGAAATCCGGTATTCAGCACAGACACCTCCACCATGGCTTGTTTTAGTTTGTCAAAAGCTTGTTGAGCTTCTTCCCCCCATTTAAAGCTGTCCGTACACAATAGATTGGTCAACGGGGCTGCCAATGTAGCATATCCCTTAACAAACCGTCGATAATACCCTGTCAACCTGATAAAACCACGTAGCTGCTTAACAGTCTTGGGTGTTGGCCACTCCACCATTGCATTGATTTTCTTCGGGTCAGCCTTTACTACGCCCCCAACCACAATATGCCCCAAGTATTCTACAGAATTCTTACCAAAGGAACACTTGCTCAACTTCACAAAATACTGATGGTCCTGTAGACATCCCAAAACTTGACCCAAGTGGTCCAAATGTTCTGTCATTGTCCTACTATATACCAGAATGTCATCAAAGAAGACAATGACAAATTTCCGCAAATACACCTTAAAAATCTGATTCATGGCTGATTGAAACGTGGAAGGAGCATTGGTTAATCCGAAAGGCATAACCACAAACTCAAATTGCCCATCAACTGTTTGAAATGACGTCTTTGCTATATCCTTCGGATTCATCCGAATTTGATGATAACCCGCCCTTAAATCCAACTTCGTAAAAATAGTTGCCATACTCAATTCATCCAACAATTCATCGATAGTAGGGATAGGAAATTTATCCTTAATGGTGATGGCGTTCAAGGCTCGATAATCTACACAAAATCGATATGACCCATCCTTCTTACGAACCAATAGCACCGGTGACGAGTAAGGACTGTGACTCGGTCTGATGATCCCCTGCTCCAACATCTCCTTAACCAACCTTTCCATTTCATTTTTAAGAAAATACGGATACCGGTAGGGTCGTACGTTGACTGGTCTGCTGCCCGATTCTAGGTGTATACGATGGTCAATAGTGCGATGCGGCGGTAGCCCCTTTGGAACCCCGAAATTGATCTAGAATCCCGGTAATCTCCGGCGCTATGTCAGGCGGTAGCTTCAAGTTCCTAATATCACACTGTTTCTCGCCACTCTCAAGTCTAAAATAGTAGATCTCGAATATCTGATCAATCTCCCCTCTTCTTATACTGGCTTGCAATTGTTGAAAAGAAATAGGTTCAGGCATATTGTCTGCTCCTCCCTTGATGATGATGGGTTGGCCCTCCCATCCAAACTCCATGGTCATAGCGCGAAAATCATGAGACACCCTTCCTAACTGCTGGAGCCACTGCACCCCTAGAACGACATCTGGTCCCTCGATTGGCAAAACATATAAATCCACCTTGAAATTGTGCTGCTGTAAATTCAGGTTGATGGATTGACAGCGATAGTGGCAGCGCAAATAATCCCCGTTTCCAACATAAACCTTGAATCCCTCTATGGGTTGTATAGATAACCCCAATTGCTCGACAACCTGAGGCCTGACAAAATTGTGAGTACTCCCGCTATCAATTAAAACTTGGTAGCTCCTATCTCCAATCGTACCCCATAAGCGCAATGAACGTAAATTATTTGTGCCGGCCAGAGCGTTTAAGCTCGAAATGTCCGCCATCATGACTTCTGGTATCTCATCCGCCGTATGGTCCTCATCCCCCCCATCGTCAGTGTCGGTTCCCAATAAAACCAAAAACTTGTTTTTACATCAATGATTAGCATTCCACTTTTGATCACAGGTATAACACAACCCCTTATCTCTTTTTTCTCGTAATTCTGCCTCTAATAATCGTCGTATCGGTAATTGGGGACTAGAGGTCGCAGGTATTCGGTGTTGAGCTGTTGTCACCAAACTAGGGTTCGAAAGGATGGGAGGTGGCTCGTGTTTGACTGTAGGTTTAGGAAATGGACTCAAGTGAGAAGGCCCACCAATATGCGGCCCAGATATGAAATTTCCACCCCACCTGGCCCAGCCTTAGGCCCAGATCGAAGATCCTCTAGACGGCCTTCATGTGCACGGGCGAAGAGAAGGCCTCCATGAGAGAGGTGGGCTTGTGAAACTGCAACTCCCGCCGGAGGTCCGATTTATGGCCGGCAACAAAAAAACTGATTAATAAGGACTCTAGTATGCCAGTCACCTTATTCATCAAGTCTTCAAAAGTAGATTGAAACTCCGCAACAGACGTCGTTTGAGTTAATTTGGAAAGCTGCCCTTGGTGGTCCTCATAAACAGACCCACTGAACCGATGCCTGAGATTATGAAGAAACTCCGGCCAACTCGTCAATAAGCCATTGTGTTTCATCCATTGAAACCATCCCGACGCCCTGCCTTCCATGTGGAAAGAGACGATATACAACCACATATCCGGTGGTACGCCATGAAAATCGAAAAACTCTTCAATTCAAAAATCCATCCGTCTGGGTCTGCGCCATCGAATTTCGAGACTTCCATCCTCATGTTTCGCATAGTCGACGGAAAATCAGTGAGTCCCATGCATTATCCTGTGGTGGAATCTGTTTGAGTAGGGTCCCGGTGGTAGCCATGGTGTTATTCTTCGTACTCTGAACCTGTGACCGCAAATCTGTTAACTTGGCATCCACCGTAGTCATACATTTTTGTAGAGCCTGATGCATAGCAATCGACTGATTCTCGAAATGAGACTGCACGAACTTGGTTTGATTTTCCACTGGGTTTGGAGTGATTTGACTGCCTCCGCTAAATCGAATTCCACCATGAGCAAAATCAATGAAAGCACCAATTGATACAACCTCAGAAAGCAACAAATGTTTATATTCAGAAAATACGCCTTTCGAGCAGGTAAAAGCTCCTCAACATAAAAGAAATACTGAAAATTAACAATGATAATAATAATTCATATCCTGCTATTCTCATATATGTTGTCACAGAAAACATGATTTCCCCAATTGCATATTCCCTGACATTCTAACGAATTATGTTGCTACTCTCTCTCTTCCCTGAATTATCCTCTACAACCGACTTCACTCCATGATGTAATCTTTATGCCACGCTGGTGCTCTTCGTGCACGTGTCGGGCCCAATGGAATCTCCTGCTACATAACGGATTGGGCCTGTATGTTGGGTTGGTTGTTACGTTAGATTGGGATGTATCACAAATTGATGGACTTTGTTAAGACTGAGCTGACCTTAGAAACCCTTGTAAACGGGTCGAGCTAAGAGGCCCTATTAGGAAGATTTAAGTTAGAAAATTCTAAGATCTTCAAGAGTAATCTGTTGAGCTAATGATCTGAAGATTGTGAGTTGGGCCTGTGAGCATGACAAGGTTGACTTGTGCAAGGTTGGGCTTGGGCCTTCAACAATTCCATATAAGAATACCGAAGTGACGACTTGAAGTAATTGAGCTCAACTCGACTTGACGAATTCAATAGTAAACTAGGGTTCCAGAAGATTCGATCCTATCTTAATCATGATTCTGAAATCGTAACAGAATTTGGATTTTACGGAAACCCTAATAATGGCTAAGCTATAAAAACCCATGTTCAGGTTCATTTCTACCTTAATCACACCTTTTACACTCATTTTATATTTTTTGCCTCTTTCTTGTTGAACACTTTTCTTACTTAAGCATCAGAGAGGGCACGCCGGAGAAACCCTCCGGCCCCTTTTTGTGCAGGTCTACTGCAGAGTTCGGGCGGAAGACATTTTCAAGGAGGCGAATTGATTTTAGGATCGACCAATGGTTTTAATCAATGTATAAAAATTATGGGTGACTATGCATGAAATCTCAATATATTCAAGATATTACATGCTAATTAATTAAAATTTATGGTTGTAATGAAACAATATATATTCCCTCCTATTAAATAATAATAATAATAATAATAATAATCTCAATATATTCAAGATATTACATGCTAATTAATTAAAATTTATGGTTGTAATGAAACAATATATATTCCCTCCTATTAAATAATAATAATAATAATAATAATAATAATAATAATAATAATAATAATAGTAGTAGTAGTAGTAGTAGTAGTAGTAGCAGCAGCAGCTGGGTGGACATTCGTTGGACTTTGCAAAAAAAATTTATAATTATAGTAAGAGTTGCAAAAGTTAAAAAAAAAACTTCATTTATTTTAACACTATTGCAATAAAAAAAACATTAGCTGAGGTACCGTTCACTATAAGAAAATTCCAGTTTATCAGTATAATTTACTGACATAAATGATTTCGCCACTAAATTTACTATAATCTACATAATACCTATATAATAAGAAATATTATTTTTCCTCAAACTATATCAATCAATTACTGACAAATAACCAACAATTTTTAATTTACCAATAGAATCTAAAGCTATTGGTAAGTAAATGATTTTGTCACTAAATTTTACTGTTACCTACAGAATACCTACAAAATAAAAAAAAAAACATTCTTCAAACTATACCAACCGATTACCGACAAATCACCAACAAATTTTTAAATTACCAATATTTTACAATTATCTTAATACTTACTTACAATTTTTTCTATAGGTAAATTTTCTTGTAGTGATTGTCATGTAATACTACTTTATCTGAGAGAATTGTCAAAAGAAAAATAAATTGTGATGGAAATTGGAGCTTTTGGGATTTTCAAGTAAGGAAATAGGTGCAACAAATTTGTCAATATAAGGCTTCATTTTGCAATGGATTTTAAATCCTTATAAGTTATTTTTAGAATTTTTTTTTAAAAATTTCAAATCCTTCTAATTTGGAGTCATTTCAAATCCTTCTTATTTGTTTACAACTTACACGGGGTACTGATATCTCCATGCCCAAAACTTCTTAATTTATAATTCTAGATCTATCTTAATTTAAATATCAAGGATGTGCATTAGATATATATTTGTGTAAAAATACGGTGATATGCGGGTTGCAATTTGCAATGCATATAGTATATTTTAAATTTAAATATATATCGACCTAATAATATTGACCAAATATGATATATTACATATTTCTATGAGTTGAGCAAACTTCAATAAAGTTAATGTCGGTAACTATTTTCTTATTTGTTATTTATTTTCAAATAAATAGACAATATTTTTTTGTCACGTAATAAAAAACAATGTTGTTGAAGTAATATTCATTAGTTCATGTGCTGCAAAACCTAAAAAAGATAGTGGTTTTCTCATTCTCCATCTTTTTTTTTTTCATTTTCTTCCTTCATACTCGAATCTAGCTCCATGGAGAATAAGAGAAGTGATTCTTATGTTTTTACTTTTTAGTCCTTTTACGAATAAAATTTACTCCAATAAGTGACTTTTGTTTCAAATTAGTAAGTTTGTCTCCATATACTGGCATTTTTTCTAAAAATTCAGACAAACCACTATTTGAAGTTTTATGAAAGAAGCGAGATTAATTTAATTGGTACGTATTTGTAATTTTTATTTGATGAATGAAATTTATTTTGACAATGAAAGAAAAACGTTGCACTGCATATTGTTTGCATTACGTAGCGATATTAACAATATTTATGGGACTTGGGAGTGATTTTAACGTGTTGTGTGGGCGATATTAACAATATATGAGAGTGATTCTTAGTTGAACTTAACTACATATTACTTTTAAGTCACTTTTATTTGCTGCTTTAAGAAAATACAAAATTAGAAAATAAGGCTTAGTTGGAAATTGGGTTTTGAGAATTGTGAGCGTCGATTTAACTTTGATCAAATTTTTGGTGCCTAATATTTAATTTTGGAGGTATTAAATAGTATATTATTAAGTTCTCAAAATTGAATTTCAGTGATTGAGAAATTAATACACGTTGACCGTGCTAACATATGGACATTACGTAAAGTGAATTAAACATTAGGGGATTTTTTTTTTGCAAGGAGTAATTTCTGCTCTACAATTAATACTAGGGATAATTATAAAATGGATCAACCTAGTGCTCTAGTGGTTGAGACATGTGTTGTAAGGGTTAATGACCCGGGTTCGATCCCATACGGGTGCGTATGTTCCTTCCCCAAGTTCCCCCCATTGTACTAAAAAAAAAGTATAATTACAAAGGATCATTAGGTTCACACTAATCCCAGAGATTTTTTGAAATTACAAAACCACCCTTGACCCATCTTACATTTTCAAAAAAAAACCATTTCAAAAGCTCCCTTACGTTTATCTAAATACACATTTACCCTCATAAATTTAATATACAATCAAATTTTAAGGGTCCTCTGGTAATTTTCAAAAATCTCTCAAAGGTATGTTTGTTTAGTGATTGAGAGTGATTGGAGGGAGTTTATGGGAAGTGATTGGGGAAAGGGAGTTTGATGTGATGTATTGGAAAATGTGTGTATTAGTAGAGAAATGCATCGGGAAGCGTAATGTATGTTTAGTTGGTGATTGGGGGAAGTGATTGGGAGAAGTGGGTGATTGGGGGATGTAAAACAAACATACCCTTGGTTTTTGTAATTAGCTCAAACTTTTAGGGCGCTTTCTGTAATTATTCCATAATACTGGTAATGCCAACACCAGACTAGAATTGCAGTTTAGTCAGCACGCAGGCGTTTGTTCCAGCACTGGGGTCGACTGTGATGGGCAAAAAGGAGAGGGCGAAAGAGAGAAGAGAGAAGAGGCGCCAAGAGATCTCCCTCCTCCGTACTATTCCCTATTCCGACCACCAAAGGTATAACAAAAAATTTAGCTATTGTTATCAATTTTTTGGCTGGAACCAACCGGAATGCAATCGCGGCAACCCGAAAGTTGTTCGTTTACATTTTTTTCCCCCAATGATTATTTGTCGTCGTTTATTGTGCCTTTATTGTGGAATCCCTAGCTGATTTGAACATGTTAGTTGTTACTGAGAGATTGATGTGCTCGATATTTCAATAGGATGGTTTTTTTTAGCACAGTTGTACCGCGAGTGGGAGTTAGATTACCAGAATTTAGTAGTAATTAGATCAATGTCAGAGTTATGATATTTCCTTTAGTTCATGATACAATGTAGTTTATGGCCTTTATGTGTAATGAATTTCTCCATTTTTGACCTATCGAAGTTTATTTCTGTTTTGAGTGGCAGGGAATGCTTGACAATTGTTAATTTCACCTAAATTACCTTGTAGTTTTTCTTCTTGAGAAATTACCTTTAATCATAGGCTCAAATGTTAGTTTCGTATAAGTTGAAAGTTTCTATTTGATGGAAATTCAAACTCTGAACATAGTTTTCCATCATGAAATATTTTAATTCCTTTGTTCACTGACAGGCAGCATTTGTTTGCAGTAGCCCGTGTTAGGTTTGCCAAAATACCAAGCATGGCACCTGTAAAAAAGTATCACACTGTTAAGTAGCTTTGTGAATGAAAGTACGGTAGAATGGACATTTGGCATAAAAAGCATTTCAGAAACATAACATTTGAGTAAATATTGTTGATTTACACTTAATTGTTTCAGTTTTTTAAAAGGCTTTTCACTTGAAATAGTGGTATATGAGGTTTTACAATCAACTGTTGTGAGTCTGGTGAATGCTGAAACTGTCAGAATGTTGTTTTTGGCGAGTCTCATACAAGGCTCGTGACATTTTAGAAGCCATGTGAAAAGTGTAATACTGTATATCCTCAGTGGTCTTCATTGATTTCGCTCTTCTGAAAATTGACGATTTACCTTTTGTTCAATTTTTTCTTGAGATGTTCGTCACATGATGTTGTGATGCAAATATAATAATTTCTTCAGTTGTACAGTTCAACATTGTTGTAGCTGCTCTGTTTGTTCTCATTATTTTCCCAAAACTCAGGACATAGTAGATTATATTCCTTCCCTACAATTGAATTTGGACCAAGATTTTGTTAATTATGAATACTTCTTCAGATGGTGGACCTCCGACACTGTTGCAGTGGTGACTGGTGCAAATAGGGGAATTGGATTTGAGATTGCACGCCAACTTGCATTGCATGGATTGACCGTTATTCTCACAGCACGAGAGACTAGTGTTGGAGAAGAAGCAGTAAAGGTCTTACAGGAAAGAGGTCTCACTGTGGTGTTCCATCAACTGGATGTTGTGGATCCTTCATCAATTGAAGCATTTGCCAAGTGGACAAAGGAGATTTATGGTGGCATAAATATATTGGTAGAGTGGACAGTCCTCGCTTACTTTTGCACGTAATTGGTTTCCTTTTTGTCCTTTTGGATTATATAATTAAATTCCTTTTGCAATGTTATTATATTGATTATTGACTGCTTGCTTCCAGAAACATGAAAATTAATACATACACAGAGCTATGGTTTTGCTTATGTTCCTTGTTTCTGTTTGTATGTACATTGCAGTACCATAAGTGAACTTTGTACTTATCTTAAGGATATCTCAAGATTCTGATGAGACTCATATTTATTCCAAATTTCTCAAGAGTATTTAGATGGCGATTTTATTAGAAAATGACATTATCATATTTATGTGGAAACTTCACTTGTTATTGCATTTACTTAAATTTCAGTTGTTGATACAACTATGTGATGCTGTTTGTTCATAGATTGAATTATTTAAATTGGCATCAAACTTTGTCATTTTTTAGTGAGATTTTGGACATTTCGTTGATTGTACACAATCTTCTAGGTAAACAATGCAGGAGTAAATTTCAATTTCGGGTCAGACAATTCTGTGGAATTTGCTGAAAAAGTTATTGCAACCAACTACTTCGGGACCAAAAACATGATCAAAGACATGATCCCTCTAATGAGACCTTCAGCGTCAGGTGCTCGTATTGTTAACGTGAGTTCAAGATTGGGAAGGTTGAATGGGCGGAGGAATGTAAGAGGTTTACTGTTTCATTTCCATTTCCCCGTTTTTATTAATTTTTGTTTTTCCCACATGTGACGGTGGTTATTTGGTTTTGCAAATAGACAAAAACATATACTGTTATTTGTGTAGTCTGCCATTTAAACATAGACGACATTCTTGTACAGGAACTTTAAGGATAACAAAATAGGACAAGGAAACTACGATCAAGCATTAAGGCATTCGAGCGATTTTTGGATAATGTCTAAGAGACAACATAGGCTTGTATGACCTCTAATTGAAAATTCAGGAATAACAAAATACCATACAATAGGTACCAATATTTTTATCCAAGTTAGCCCATGAAATTCATCAGCAGTTTCCCCATTGTCCAGTGAGAAGGAGCATGCTGTGTATGCAAGATTATAAGTCATCCGACTGTAAAATAGTACAAATTACTCATCATAGTTACTGTATGTTGAAAACTTTAGGTACCCTGTGACTGATCTGAATTTGATTTGAGATGACATGGTTGTAACTTGTAAATAACAAATACTTGGTTGAATTTTGGTTTTTATTTACAGAAGCATTTATCATTAATATAAGGCCCCAGAACTGCTTTTCAACAAGACTTTTGCTTTAAGGGTTTTCCTTCTTTCTCTATTTCCGAGAAAATTTTCAACTTTTTTTTTTAAAGTTAGAAAACCAATTGTTTTCGGTTTTAGTGATATATTCCGCCAGCCATAGAACTTAACAATCTGTGTTTTCAGCATGTACGCTTTCTTACTGAGGTTTCTTTTGTCCCTTCTTTGGTGATGTAGCATTGGAGGTTCTCATAAACAATTGATAACTTATCCTATAGGGGATAATTACAAAAACTACCTATGAGGTTTAGCATAATTACAAATAAACCAAGTTTTCTTTCAAAATTACAAATACCCCATTGACGTTTGTTTCTATATTACAAAGTGCACCTTCGGGAGGGGGTTATTTGTTAGGTTAATACAGTGTATTTGTAATTTTGTGAAGATAGTTGTACTTTTTTTGTAATTAGGCTAAATCTTAGGGGTAGTTTTTGTAAATCCCTATCTTATAGAGGTGCAACAAAAACTTACTGTCTCACACAAAATTGATATTGCTTACGGACTAAATGCTTCACTCGTCACTGACTGAGAGTTACAATATCCATGATATCAATAACGACCAATGTATGTCACTTATGCAGAGAATCGGAAATATTGATCTGAGAAAAAAGTTGGAAGACGATGAATCGCTATCCGAGGAATTGATTGACCAGACAATGAATACATTCTTAGAACAAGTAAAAGATGGCAGTTGGAGAGACGGTGGATGGCCTCAAGTTTTTACAGACTATTCTTTGTCGAAATTAGCGGTTAACACTTACACAAGGCTGATAGCGAGGAAATTCTCAGAGCGGCCAGAAGGTCAGAAGATATATATCAACTGCTGTTGTCCAGGCTGGGTGAAAACTGCAATGACTGATTGGGCAGGGCATACTAGCCCTGAGGAAGGGGCTGATACTGCAGTGTGGCTTGCTCTGCTTCCAGATCAACTTATAAGTGGGAGATTTTTCGGTGAGAGCGTGAGATAAATTTCTAAAGTTGGGGTCGACGCATTTTCGAACTACATTCTGTTGCATTTTGCCAAAGAATGGACAAGAGATGAAGGAAAGCGGCTGGCAAAACTTATTTCACACACGTTTAAGTTTTCAAGAATTGGCTGCTTAGCGGATCTGTTGGAACGGGGTGAATGGCTGGTGCCGACTGATGTATTGTACTTGATCTAATTTCACAAGTGTACGCCTCAACTATTTGTGTTACATTTACTTCAGGAACTCAGACTGACGAGAGAGAACAGAATGGCAATATTTTGGTTTTACTTTTGGTGTTTTTGATACTAAGATTTGATTTGCCATTCTCTAGGCTTCGTTTGGATTGATAGATTTGAAGCTAAGGATTTCAAATTCGCTAGTTTGGGTAATCTCATTCTTGAGCTCCTTTCTTTTTTTGGGAGTTATTATAGTGAAATTCAAATCCATCTGATACAGACTCATTTGAAATGCTTGTCCATTGAGCAACACCTGGGCAGCCATGGGTGAGAGGTTGGGATGATCTCAAGAAGGGTCGTAGTTGTTTTTTATTTGAAGGCTCCATAATGAGTTTTCTAAGGCTTCATTTGGATATACATATTTGGAAGTTGAGAATTTTAAACCCATATAAATCCATTGAGCTTGTTTTGATAAGTTTGTGATATAATGTATTTCAAATCCTCAAAAGACTCGTAGTTGAAGCTACTTTTTAAGAGATTATGGTAGACTTGAAATACATTTTATATGAAATCATTTGAAAGTTCTCTCAAATACAAATCCTTCAATCCAAATGCAACCTAAAAATCATATCATAAATCGCCGAATATATTTATATTGGAATCAACATCAAGAAACTTATGTAATTACTGCCAAAATAAAAAATGGAAAACACATTATACCATTTTCAAGAATTCCCAAGAAATTAACTTCATTCACAAGTTCAAATTGAAGCCCATTGAAGTGTAATAACAAGGGTAAATTACATTTGCTTCTTCTAAGAATAGCCTCATTCATGGATTTGCTCATTAGTGTCTCAATCTTTCAGACTTATGTAGCATTGGAATATAACATAAACCAAAACCACATTTCCACAAAGCTGACTTCAAAGTACATCAATACACTAAATTCAGCACTAAAAGATGAAGAAATCAATTGTGCTTGCTACAAAAACAACGCGGGCGCGATAGCTTGATGACTAAAAACTCGAAACTAACCACCATTCACAATCTCTATTGTCTAACTACAACTGCAAAAGGGGTTTCAACTTGCATGTTAAATTTACAATTCCAATGAATGAGTGGTACCTTCAACATAGCACAAGTCCGAGACGAGTGAGTTTGAGCGTTATCACGATGAGTGCTTACCAGGGTTTAAGGTCGCCCACCGGGCCCGCAGTCCAGTTCAAGATCTTCTCACCCGGATTCAAGTACACATTCTTATCGTGAGGCAACTTACGAGCGAGTCCATTCAGAATCTGATGAAAAGCATCTCTCGACTGAGCAGGCTGTGGAAATAGCATAGCCTGTTTCATTGAAGGGTTGGCGAGTAATCTCTGCTTCCTTAATATTTCATTGATCGGAATGGAGGTGAGAATGGTATCCAGCTTAGGAACATCCTTTTCGGCTACAAAAACACCAATGTCTTCCCATGGAATAGCATCAGCGAACGGTAAGACAATGTCATCGGCTATAATAACAGGAATACAACCGAATATTACAGCTTCAACCAGTCTGGGGCTCCACGGGGCCCATCCGAGTGGACACAAACAGAAAACGGCTCTCTGCATGTCTTCGTAGTATGTTGTTGGGTGCTCGGTCGAGATGTCGAAGAGAGGGTTGTCTTTAAAGTTCTCCCACACTGACGCTCGTGCGCCTCTGTAAAGTTTGAAATCGATATTAGATTAGATATCTATTTTCGGGTTCTTCGATTTCTTGGTCTTACATGAGTGCAATTCAACATTAGGACATTCAAATTTGCCATTCGTTATATAAAAAATGAAGGGTAAATTATAAAAATGACCTCTTGGGTTTAGCTAATTTTAAAAAAAAAAAGGCCCACTTGTCTCTCAAAATTACAAATACCCTGAAACAATATTGCAAACACCCCCTTGAGGTTTGAATTTACTTAACTAACCCATCTTGAGGGTGTAATTTGTAAAATTGAATTAAATAGATATTTGTAATTTTGAAAGATGGTTGAGATTTTTTTAACTGAACTTGAGTATTTTTTGTAACAAAAAAATGGTAATCAATCTAATTGAAATTGTTCTATGCTGGGAATCAGATACTAGTTGAGTGGTTCAGAACATGAGATCTATGGTTCGATTCTCATCACCCTTCCCCACCCAAGATATGTACCCAAAAAAAGGGAAAGAAATTGTTCCATGCTTTTCCAAATTAAAGTGATTCTTCTTGAAAAAAACGATCCTATATAATTCAATATAGAATACATATACCGTGTTTAGGTTATAAGGATAAACAAAAAAAAAAAAAAAAATCAAGAGCTTTCGATTAGAAGTTGAAGCAGATACTAATTTTGAGAATGAATAGCTTTGTTTGGGAGTGACAACCTAAAATATACAAAATATGTAGATCAATAAGACGTACCTTGCATAATAACCACCTTCAGGATCGTTCCCAACATCGTAAAACAAACCTCGGAAGTAAACGAAGATGGATCGAGGGGTGCTCGGAGGAATCAAATGGGCTTGCATTTTCTGCGGAGGAGCATACGGAGGAATTATGACAGAGCCATCCTTAAGGCAAACGTGATTTCGCTGTCCGAAAGTTTGAACCAAGGTAGCACGCTGGAGCAATGGAAGAATCCCTCTGTCAATAGCTTTCTCTTCCTGCAACAAGTATGGCACCCTCAGTTAACTTCATATTAGGCAAAATTAGAATTAGGATAACTACAAATACTACCCTTGAGGTTTACACTAATTACAAACAAAATCCAGTAATTCTTTCAAAATTACAAATACCCCATGGACATATGTTTCTACTTTATAAATTGCATCTATTTAGGGGGTGATTTGAAAAAATAATACAAACCTCAGGGGGTATTTGTAATTTGAAAGCTAACTGGATGTTCTTGTAATTAGGCTAAACCTCAGGGATAGTTTTTGCAATTATCCCTTAAAATAAGTAATCTGCCAATCCATTCCCCATAAGCTTGGTCCTATAACTTGCATTGTTGAGGTATAGACTAGAACAATAAAAAAATGGTATAACAAAAAAATCCCCGAGGTTTTTGAAAATTGCAAAAAAAAACCTTGAGATTTGATTTCGTCTTACATTTTCCCACTTTATAAGCAAAAAAAATCTCAAAAATCTCCTTAACATTCATCGGAATATCACGGTTACCTCCTTAAATTTTAGACAAAATCAAACTTGATGTTTATTTTTGAAACATCTTTGGATTTTTGTGTAATTAGTCCAAACCTTAGGGTTTTTTTTTTTTTTTTTTTTGTAATTATCTCAAAAGATTAAAAAAAAAAACGAGATTTCTTACTAGATAGTGAAAGCATGCGCCAAAATCATGCGGCACGATGAAGAAGTGATCGGCCCCCTCGGTTCTATTCCAATACAGCCAGTTTGAAGAAATTAGCTGTATAGCACTCCTCATCATACGTGGCGATTTGAATGGCAACGGAGACCATTTGGCGTCAGGTCACAAGTTGTATACACGGGTGTGTAAAACCAATCTGCTTCTTCAGGATTAAGAGTACGAACAGGGCTCGACAATAGAAAACGGTGCATATAAATCTCCGCTGCAAACATATGGGTGAGGCATCTTGGGTCCTTTTGTAAAATCTTTTGTTGTATTTGCTTGGGAGCTCATAAACGAAAACTTTTAACCTTCCGACGGGATCATCTTCCAAGACATCACCAGCGCTACCTGAAATTTGATAGTGCAACTAAAATAAATCAGTACACACTTGCGAATTTCAGAGAATTGTCTCATAACAAGTGAAGAATAATCTAAGAATATTAACCTAGAATATCATAACAATGTATAGGTTTGCGTTCTAGTAGCATACTTTAGAAAACTTATAGGGATTGTGAGCATCGTTGCAGCATTAACATTATATTAATGCATTTATATATTAATAATTCTTCATTTCGTCATCATTTACATATATGTATATACAATTATATAATGTTTCAAAAATAATTTTTAAGATGTGGAAATTTCTGAATAAGTGCATCTTCTTTTGCAAAAAAAAAAAGAAGCTTTTTATACAAACGTTGCAAATTTGGCCGAACTTTCATTTTGATGACATCATCTTGGTTCATACGTCCGCCTAATTCCACTAAAGCTTTTAACCAAAAGACAAACAAGAAATGAGGGAGGAAGTACTAAAAAAATGAGGGAGGAAATAAATGATGCATCATTTAATGTATTTAAAGTCTTAGTCTACCTTAAGAGTTTGATGGGTGGCTCTTAAGGTTGGAACTGTCCGATTTTTCACCTTAATATTTTCATCATTAAGGGTATCATTTAAGAGCAATTTAAGCAAATTAGTCTTCATACAATTCAGAAAGAGGAGATTTTAAGATCCGTAATATCATAATATTACAGTTTTCTTCTCATCACATAGACACCTCTGAGTTATGAGTTGACCCACACCTCAATATCAAAGGCAGTAGGCGTATTTCCTTGTCCTTTCTTCCATGGACTGGAATCATATAGGCTGTGAGCCTGTGATTGCTTGTGAATTTTTTTTCAAAACATACGCTATTCACCCACTCTCATTTATCAATTGTCAATCATAATCCAATTATAATTTCAGTAAAAAAAAACATCATTTCAACTATCATCGGTACACTTTCATACCACAAATATACTACTCACTCTCTTATTTTTACAATCACCAGTCACATCATATCACTATCTTCCTAAAAAACACCATCACATCAATTTTCATCGTTACATTTTCATCTCATATCCCATCACACTTTCAGATTTCATTCCCATTTTTCCAAATAAATTTTTCACACTATTTTCTCCAAAAATAGAAATGAGCCGAACGAAAGATCAAGAAATCACGCACATAATGTCTATTCCCTAAAGAAGATTATTTTTTACTCCATTCAAATATCTCACACCTCAAGTGACATATATGCCTTCAGGTACTTCACAAATACATAAAAGTAACTGTGGCTCCTTTTGAACCTTCCCTCAAAATTAATTAATTTCTATAATCATTCCAGACTAACTAATTTCTAGCTTAAAGCAAAGCAAGTATTGTGGTGAAATATTGTGCTAAAACCACCCATTAGCCCATATGAGATAAAAGCTGATAGATCCCAAACCATTTCCTAGGCCAAAAATGACACCACGACTAATGATGCAGCCAGAACTATAATTCTTCTCAAAATCTTATTTTTTGATTTTTTTGGTCAGTAAGCCCATTTGATAAGAAAACATGATTTGAGTCCACATATCTTGGGTTGAACTAAGTGGCATGACTTAGCTCAAGCCACGCAATACATCCACAATATACTATCATTTACGACTAACCCAAGCAACTATACTCAGCCTTTTTCAGCATCAATTGGAAGTTTAAACTTCACAATAACAAGAACAAGCCGACCAAACACTTTTCATAACTCACAAACATATGAATGCTTTTGTGCTCAACGGTGCAACCAGAGTGGAAAAGTAAAGATTTATGGGTTTGTTTGCAAAATTAGAAAACCAATTTTTTTTTCTTGTTCCTCAGTGGCGAAAAAAGAAAAAGGAGTCGAGTAATAGTTTTATGATTCACTCTAGTACTCCTAAACCAGTAACTAAAGCTAGAAAGTTTTCAAATCTAAGAAATAAAGAGTATTATCTCAATTCGAAAAAAAACGGATGATGCTAGAACTTGCTACAGGTATATCCCAATTGAATAAAACCAGCTGCCAACTCACAAGTAAAGTTAAATTGTTTTGTAGATCACAGCAAACTGATAAAACATTAGTTATTTGTTTCTTTTCTAGCAATGAAACTAAAACACGAATTAGAACTTCAGTATACCAAGAAGATGATATAAGTTTCAGATACAACAACACATTTTTAACATTTTCTTGCCAAACCAGACGAATCTCATAACCGCTGAACTTCGCAGTTAGCATTTCTAAGTCAAACCCCAAAAGTAAATCTAAAATCCAACATCAAAACCCTAATTTCTCGAATCAAATTAGATTTAATAAAATGTGCTCATAATCAAGCATCCAATATCCAGCTAAGTAAATAAAATCAAATGAAAAGTAGAGAGATAAACAAAAGAAAAACTAAAGATTCTTACCCGATATTCTCTCAGTTGGCTGAGTTCTGTGGAACTTGAAAGCTTCAATCCCCAAAGAAAACGCAAGATAGAGAAATATAGTAAAAACCCATCTCCGATTTTTCATTTTCTTTTTCAACCCTCACTTTACTAAATCAACTGGAGAATCCAAATCAAGAAAAGCTCCAAATCTTGTCTGCCTCAAGAAACAAATATAGAAATTTATACTTGCTTAACTAATAGTAAAAACAAAATTCTAATAGGCAGGATGAGAGAAGAAGATTGATTGTTGGGATGTCAATACACAGAGCGGTTGTGAAAAACTCTTTTTTTTTTTTCTTGCAATCTGGAATTTTCGCAATATAACAAAGAAAAATAATAATTTGATCACTCTTTAAGCACACGGAAAAAATGAAAAATTAGAAATACGTGAGAAAATAATTGATTGAAGAAACAGAGCTTGGGAGTTGGGGGGAGTATTCGAACATGAAGATGATGGTTTGGTCTTAGTTAGCTGTCAAGTAGCTGTTACAAAAATATTTTTTGGGAAACTTTATTTAGAGCTGAAAATGAACCAAACTACTCTATTCGATAAAAGCTCGTTTGAACTCGGTTTGTTAACATAACGAACCAAGCTTGAACACATTTTTCCGTTCGATAAGATGTAAAACTCGACCCTATTAGTAAAAAATATCAAACTATTCGAGCTAGATTCGTGTTCGGCTCCACTAAAGCTCGTTCGAACTCGATTCGATTAATAATCAAACCAAGCTCATATACAATTTTTGAAGCTCGATTAAAATTCAAACAAGCTTGATTTCTATGTTCGGCACGACTCAACTCGTTTACACCTCTAACTTTATTAGTATAAAACAATTATTTGATATTACTTTATGAATAATTTCCTATTTTCCTATTCCACCCATAGGGAAAAATGCAAAATTAGTCCCGTATCTATAGGGGTGTTGTAATATTAGTCCTGTAACTTTTGAAGTTGCAATTTTAATCCTGTATGTTTTGCATTTTTTGCAATTTTGGTCACGTAAGTTTTAGATTTGTACAATTATGGTCATATAAGTTTTAAGTTGATACAAATTTGGTCCTGGGGGCTATTTCAATATTTTAGTTATTCTGCCCTTAAAAAATCAATAGACCTAAGATCAAGTTTAAAATAGTTTAAGATCTATATTTTATTTACTTGAGTAGAATTTATTTATCACTATAGATTGCCTAATGATGGAAGAATTTTAGATTTATGAATCCGGATCCAAATATAAGATACGAGTTCTACATGTATTATTTTCTAATTATGAAAATACAAAAAATACGTAAAAATATGCCAAAATTGGTTATTTGGAATAATACGACCGAAATTACTATAACTACAAAATAAAAGACTAAAATTGTCAAATTCTAAAAATTATATAATTAAATTTGTTATTTTTCCTAAGGACAAAAATTGTCATGGGACTAAAATTGCAACTTTAGAAATTACAGGACTAATTTTGCAACACCCCTATAGATAATGACCAATTCTGCAATTTTCCCCCACTCATATTCCACTACATCAAATGAATGACATGTGTACATGATGATGTCAAATAATGTCATAATTGTACATGTGTTGTTCATCCATTATATAAAACAGGAAATTGAATAGACAAAATGGAATATGAGATTTCATCCCAAATCCCAGTAAATTGTATGACTATATTGAGTCTTTCGCTCTCTGTCTACTTCAATAGTAATTTTTTATATTTTTTCCATTTAGGCAATGGGATCTCTTATATTTGGTTGTGTTTCACTTACTGTTTCAATTCACTAAATAAATGTCTAGATATTTCCAAAAATATCAAATATACTATATAAATGCAAAACTAAAAATGTATGAATTCTATGAAGCTCAAAATAGAACCGAGTAAAATAATTTAAAATGTAAATTTAATTTATAAGTCTACTGACAAAATAAAATAGTATATTAAGTTGAACATAGTACCAAATCAAATAAATAAATTTAGTATTAAGTGCGTTATAATATTAAGTATACCAAACTAAAAATATAAACTTAGTTGGAAAGTTTGATAACAAAATGGGTAAATTATTTTACACACAAATGATAATAGTAGTAGTAGTAATAATAATAATAATAATAATAATAATAATAATAATAATAATAATAAAAAATTAACTTTGAGTTTGACCCAAAGTATTAAATATTTGTTCAGCCCAACCGAATCTATTTAAATTTGAACCTGCCAGTCCGTCTAGGAGGCAGGCCCACACGAGCTTGTGTTTACCAACTCGGCCCACTCGACATTTTTAGTGAATGTAGTGCTGCTAGATAAAAAAAATTATCCTTTTATGTTTGTTACTGGATATTTTTTTTTGAGAAGATGTTATTGGTAAATTTCTGATTGCACCTTAAAATCTATTTTTTTTTTGTTTCAATTAAGGAGTAAAAATTAATTATTATGGTTGCAGAAATCGCTAGGTGTCTTTGTGTCAGGCAATTGAACACCTAGAAATAACACTATTTTTCTTTTTTTTTTTAATTACTTTTACCGATTTTTTGCGCCTAGACCGTCTGGCCCGCCTAGGCCCGACTTTTTGGCCGCCTAGGAGAGCGTCTAGCTCCGATTTGGTGCCGCCTAGGCCGTCTAGGTAGGCGCCTAGGCCGATTTTCAGCCAAAACAATTTTTTTTGACCGATTTGGGCAAAATTGGATCGGCCTAGGTGCACCTAATCGCCGCCTAGGCCGAGTTTTATAACACTGCTTCTTACAATGATATACTAAGTTTAATTTTGGCCTAAATCATATCAACATGATATCCAAAACATTTCCAAGACAGTAGGAAAAAATGGTTGCATAACATTATAATGCTCAACATAGGTCCGTATATTTAACCTAACTTATCTAAAAATTTAATCAAGTCTAAGGCAATCTTTGTTGTATTTAAAAAAAGAAGGATTTTTTTTCAAATTAAGTGTCAATTGTTGAAACTTGAAAGTGATGTAAATCCAGTTTATCATTAAATGTTTTGATACTTTGTTGTGGCCAATAATTTGGTGTCAAGGAAAGGATCTTTAATTGTTTGCCACGATTACTAGGAATTATAATTAGTTGGGTCATAACTTTATGGTTTTTTTTTTTTTAACTCAACTAAGTTTTAAAATTACAAAAATTACCCCCGAGACCGAGGCAGAGGCATTTTGCCCTAATCATTATTAGTTGTTTTAACGGAATTTGCTAACCTCATAAAAGATTGACTTAATAAAAATCCAAAAATACCTATGTAGTCCTTTTCATAGATTATGAGGAGACAATATTGTCAATTGGCTTTTCAAAAAATTAACATTACAAAAAGGGATCATTACGAAAATAATCCCTGAAGTTTAGCCTAATTACAAAAGACTACAACTATCTTTCAAAATTACAAATACCTTTTCAAATTTGTATTTACCTAACAAATACCCCTATTGAAACCTCTTGAGGTCTGAGGATGCTGTTTTGGAAGCTAAAAACAAATGTCAAGGAGATATATATAATTTTAAAAGATAACTGATTTTTTTTATAATTTAGCTAAACCCCAGGGACATTTTCTGTAATTAACCCTTACAAAAAATCCAAACAACTCTTTTAATCTTTAGTGTTCAATCTTCTTCCACATCACATGTGGTTGTCTACTGAAATTTTGGAATAGGCTTCCAAAAGTCTCAATTCCAAATAAATACCCAAACCAAAACATGAAAAAGAAACAATAAATGTCAAAGCCATGTCAACAATGGACCTGATCTAGGCCCAACAAGATCAGCACCAAAATCTTTGGTCATGGTTTTAAATGCCATTAAATTTTTACCTTACCTGCCTTGGCTCACCTCCATCAAACTCTTTTAGCTCTATTCATTAAAGTCTCTTAAATATAATCTTGCATGTCTAGACCTATAAAAATTAATAAGTCTTGATATTTCTACCCAAAAAAAAGTAATCCTATATGGAGGGAAAACTGAAGGAAGAAAAAGTAGAAGAAGAAATATTTTATTCTCCTGAGAAAATGGAAGACAAAGATGAAGGAAATGGAGTGACATACAATGATCAAGAGGAGGAAAAAAAGCTTGGTGATTTGAGAGACATTGTTGAAAAGCAAGATCCAGCTTGTAAGGTACTTATATATTAATGAAATATTTTTCTATGTCTAATTAGTTAGAGTTAGAGGTGTCAATCGGGACATGACGGGCTGGTGCCGGTCCGCCGGGCCAAAGCAAAATAATTGGGCCGGACTAGGCCTGGCCAACCAGTGACCGAGTCACAGTTTTTTTAGTTTAGACCGACCCAACCCATGAAAATACAAAGGACAAACTGGGTTGGTCCGAATTTTTTGGCCACTTTACGGGCGATTGGGTCAGCCCACCGAACTGGGCCAAAATTGATTAGAGTTTGTGCAAATGTGATGCATATTTATGGTCCCAAGAAAATTAAGTTGATGAAATCTTTAAGGCCATTTGTGAGGCATATTACGGAGTAACATAAATTAATTAGCATTCTCTTTTGTTATATATCTAACAACAGAATTGCAAATTTATCCTTCATCAGTAATTTTAGGCAATTTGAGTTTTTTCAGTCCAATGTAATCTACTTAAATTTGCCAAAAGGAGTTATATAGTTTCGGAAACGGAGGGGAAAAAAGGTATTTGCTCGAATGAAGAGGTGATCTCGTAGTTCTTGATAGAGCTATCAAATTGGCCTGGCCCACTGACTGGTGCTAGCCCGTGCATAAGAGGAAAAATGGGTTGGGCCAAAATTCCATCGTTCCGATATTTTGGAGCCCAAGTTTGGCTCATGCTTTAAAAATATAAGTAAATTGTATTGGGCTCATTGGGTGAACCTGATGTTTGGGCCAAATGGTCTTGGTTCCTTTCGGGTCTATGAAATCGAGGGCCGAACTGTTTTTGACACCTCTAGTTCATGATATGTGAAGATGCGTTATTGCGTTTTCTATCTGAGACCGAACCTAAGCCCGTCCTCGAGAGAGAGAGTTTTCAATTGGGATGTATGGATTTTCGAGAATATATGAAATTTTTGACAAAATTTTGATTTATATATGCTTTAAGTAGTTTAGAGAGTTGGGTTTTTTGATAAGTTAATGTGGGCTGATGTGCACCTAAAGCCTCTCAAGATTATTTTACATATTTTCCTTTAAGATCTTAAGTTGAGTTCTTGGTTGAAGATGAGAACTTCTTGCACAGGTATGTGAAAAATGCTATCTATAAGTTGCACAAGACAGGGTTAATAACCTCACCTGCAAAAAGATAAGGGATAATTACAAAAACACCCTGAGGTTTGGGTTAATTATAGAAAAACCTTAAATGTTTCAAAATTACAAAAAAAACCCTTCAAGTTTCATTTTGTCTTAAATTTAAGGGTAATCGTAATATTTTTGTAAATGTGAGGGCTTTGTTTTGAAATATTTTAAAAATCACCGGGAAAAATGTAAGACAGAATCAAACCTCAAGTGAGTTTTTGTAATTTTCAAAGAACTCGGGTTTTTTTTTGTAATTAGCTCGAATCTTGGGGTGTTTTTGTAACTATCCCAAAAGATAATGCAAACGGTACAATTAGTTGGTTTTAATTAGTATTCTAAAAATGGTTAGGCGCTAGTCGAGACACATCAGGGGCCTAGCGCCTGCGCGAGCTCCAGGGCGGGATTAGGTAGACTGAGCGGGGTTAGGCGGGACCTAATGGAAAAATAACATAGACGGACAAAAGGATCTAGTGCCTGGCGGGGACTAATCGAACTAGGCGGGTCTTTTAGAACAATAGTTTAATTAAGATGAAATTTCTCGTTATAAATACAAGAAGTTGCGTAAAGTATCAAATTCTTACAAATGGATTAGGCCTTCATCAATCATCCGTAGAACTAACGGTCCGCCAATACGTCATTTAAAGGTAAAAGTTCGTGACAATAAGGGCTAAAAGGAAGAGATTTTTGGAACTCACACGATCGTTTACTGAGGAGTATTTGCATACACTTTACAAAAAAGTATGGATGTCCCATAGCCGAAGGCGATGTGCCTCAATCTTTTTGTGGTGTGGGATACTTTCCTCGACAAAAAAAAATAATGTTTTAAAATACCAACTTCTGCTTCTTTTGCATAATTCGATCAAGATTTAAAATTGGGGAGAAATGCTTTAAATTTCTTGTTCTACTTATGTTTTGATTTTTACATAAAAATAAAGTACGTTTATAACTTACTGACCAAACACTCATTTATTCAACTTTTTGCTTCTGTTTGCAAACCATGTCAACATATATATAATTCTCAACTGTTTTCTTTATGCTACAATCAATCAATTTTCTAAAAACATAAGTTTATTGATTTTGATAGTATTTGATACTACTTAAAGTGTAAACTATTGTTTTTTTTTATGGACAAATTATTAAAATTTGCCCCGGAGATACAAAATATATCCGGTTATATTTCAAAATTACAAAAATCTCGATCGAAATGGTTTGCAGGACATAGACGATCTCACACTGAGACGGTTTCTTCGTGCACGCGACCTTGATGTCGATAAAGCTTCTGCAATGTTGATGAAGTACTTGAAATGGAGGCAAAAATTCGTCCCAAATGGTTACATTTCAGCATCAGAAATTACAAATCAAATAGCACACAATAAGATGTTTATGCAAGGAACAGATAAGGAAGGGTGTCCAGTTTCAGTTATTATTGGTGCTAAACATTTTCCCTCCAAAGGAGGCACAGATGAACTCAAACGTATGTAATATTTTGCACAAGACAAACTTGTTGAATATTTTTTTTTTAAAAAAAAAATTCGGCCCTGTCATTGCAACTTATTGAACCTTTTTATGATTCTTAATTTCCTCACACAATCTGCTTAATATTTTCAGGTTTTGCGGTGTTTGCTTTGGATAAATTATGTTCAAGGTACTTTATTCTGTTTCAGCTTTCTATGTTCCCTGTTTAGTTTTTACTATTTCTTCTACTAGTACTCGAAAAACGGGATAATTACAACCAAAAAAAAAAAAAATTTAGACTCGATCAGATTAAGCAAGTACAAAAATAAAAAAATAAAAAAAACCTAGGTTTCTGAAAACTACAAAAAATCCCTTATACTTTGATTTTATTAAAGGGTAACTATAATCTACCTATATACTAAAGAAAAAATAAAGTTGACACACGTGATGCTCAGTAATCTTGGAGATTTGTCAATTTCTCACCCTCTCAATCCACATGGCGCCACACACTTATGTGTCGATGTACAAAATTAAATATTAACACATTTAATCAAGATTCTAAAAGATAAAATATAATCCAAAAAATAAAGGATTTGCTCACAATTAGTTTGGAAAAGTCGATGCTAATCAAATCTATCCGAATATATTTTTATTAAGAAATACTCTATTAGTTCAAATTTTACATTCTTGAATTTAAAAAATAAAAAATTTAAGAGAGAACAAATAATCCAAAAATCAAGAATTATATCTACAATATCTTTTAAATATGTTATCTTTTAAATTTGTGACATTAAAATTTTATCTTTGGACAAATCTCGTGTAACACACGAGTGTTATTCTAGTATTTCTATAAATATTATGAGATTTTTTGAAATGCTTTTTGCTTATGAATGAAGAAAATATAAAATGAAATCAAACGTGTCTTAGTAATTTTCAAAAACCTCTCTTTTTTTTTTTGTAATTATCCCAAACCTATGAGATTTTTGTAATTATCCTTGCAAAAATATCTAATTACCTTCTATAATTACAAATTCTCCCTTAACGTATTACAAACATAGACGAACGCATTAATGGGCCAAGGGGGCACTGGGCCCCCCTCAATTTTTTTAAAAAAAAGGTAGAGGTATTTTGGTCCTTTCACTTTTTAATCTTAAAATAAATCAATAATAGAAAAATAGAAAAAAAAGTCTTCAATTATCTTGCATTCTTCTTTCCTGCTTTCATTTTGTGAATCTTGAAATATATGAGTTTTGGTCATTTTGCCAATTTTTTAAAAAATTTGTATATTTTTTAAGTCCTGTCATAAACTTTAACTTGAATTTTTGCATTATTATCTTGTGTATTTTGGTATATTGATGTAATTGATTTTATTATTTATTTTTTAATATTAAGATGTAATTGAATTAATACAATGGCTTAATCAAAATTTCTACTTATTTTAAATTTGATGTATTATTTTTAATTTTTACATGTGATAATGGACAAATTGTTTACTTATGTTTTGTAAAAATGAAAAATTGTCATATTTTTTTAAAACATATTTTTTTACCCATTTTGACACGGTCATACCCTTTTTTGTATTATCTATTAAGTACTTGGTTATATTCATAAAATTGATGTAGTACATTTTTCGGTATTGGGTCATGGACCGGTCCCTAGAAAGGAAAAAAAGGCAAAGTGGAAATTTGAACTAAAAATGCTAAGAAACACATGGTTAAAACTATTTTTAATTATGGAGAAGTGGCCAAAAATCCGACAGACTCTTTTTATATTAATATTAGTTTGGCCTCCTACCCCAGATTCCTAGTTTCGTCACTGATTACAAATACACTGTTGAGATTTGCCTTTGTTTTACAAATTACCCACTAAGCAGGTGTAATTTATAAAGTCAAAACACATGTCGGGTATTTGTAATTTTGAAAAATGACTGAGTTTTTGTAATTAAGGTGAACTTCAAAGTAGTATTTGTAATTAGAGCTAGTCTCCTGTCAGACGGTCAGACAGATCTAATCCGTCAGACGGAACCCCAACATCCAACCCGACCCAGCCCGTACAAAAAAAAACCACAAAACTTATACAGTATTCTCTAAGTACCCTAGAATATACACAGACCATATCATCAAATTAAAATCCCACGGCGCGCACCATCGGAGACATTCTGCCGACCTTAATTTTGGTTGCAAGTACTCATGTTGATGTTTGAAAATAGAGAAGAAATAACAACTACCCAAATATAATAAGTGATTTAAGTAAAAGCAAAGAAAAATATGTGTGAGATGGAGATGATGTGTATGTATATGTGTGTATATATAGACATGTGGGGTGAAGGTGGATTGGTTGAGGGTTTGTTACTGACGGACTGGGTGGAAATGAGGAGATTGATAGGTCTAGCCACCCGTTACCTTGAAGAACATAAGCAACCTTGGCGGAATCGGAGTGCAAGGGGTGGCAGTTTAGGGAATAAGTTGAAGATTTGCTCTGTTTTTTCTTCAGGTGATCTGAAGAATGAATATTCCAGTAGCAGAGTATTTGAAGACGAAGCACTAAATGATACAAGTATTAGATGATCACCTGAAGAATGAGTATGACAGTAGCAGAGTATTTGAAGACAAAACACTAAATGATACAAGTATTAGTATCAGCTAATACTTTTAGAAAAATACGAATACATTTTGTAAGAGAAACTAATACTTTGCAGGAGCACTACTAAAATACTCTCTAGGAAATTATTAATACTTTTCTGAGTGACAATTAATACATTTCGGGAGAAAAAATTAGTTATATTCAGGGAAACTACTAAAATACTCTCCAGGGTGTAAGTCCAAGCGGCTACGATAATCTAGAGGGGGTGAATTGATTATCTTCATCTTTTCGATTATGCCCTCTTTTTCGAAACAAATAAGCCAAGACAATAATAAAGGTGCGGGAAGTAAACAACACGCTCGATTTATAGAGGTTCAACCCACCTGGGCCTAATCCTCTACCACCCCAAAGATATCCTGGATGGATTTCAAAAAGAAAAAGATTTTATTAATTACCAAAATTAATACAACATCTTACAACACCACCTTGAAGAGCACCACACTATTCTTCAACACTACCTTTGAGATTACCACAATCTCTCTTGAAGATTACCACAACCTTCCTTCAACGCCACCTTGTGAAGATCACCACAATCTTTAATCTTGAAGAACACCAAATTCTTCAAACACCTTAAGAGCACCACACTCTTGAAACACCTATCACCTAGATCACCCAAGTGTATTCTTTCCACAAGAATACTCACACGGATGTCTTGTGTTGAATGATGACAAAAATCAAGATTACAACTCAATAATGAATATTACAATTTGAGTGCAAGTGTAATCAAGAATAAAAAGCCTAGACCTCAAGATTGTGCAAGTGCAAGAACTTAGGCTTATTACAACAAGAATATAAAATATGAAAGCTTGGAGAATTTGCAGATTTTCTTGTTGTTTTGATTGCTTGTGTGTTATGTCTTGTGTCTTCAAATCATCCTCTATTTATAGGAGAGTCTTCATAGACATAGGCTTCTCCTTCTTCACTTTTGTCTACAAAAAGAGGATCACAAGAAGTAGAAATATTGTACAAAAATCAAAAGGAAATCTTGCTGATAAGAATTTCAAACGGCACAATTTTGCTGTCACAAAATTACATAGAAATATCCAGGACAGGTTGTAGGGGGGTCCGACCGGTCAGGGGGGTGCGACCGGTCGAAGGGGGGTCCGACCGGTCGACCCTACCCTTGACCGGTTGCCCTCCCTCAATTTTCAAGTTCAGTACGTTATATTTCGTGTTTTCATCTCTTCAGGTACCGGTCGATCGGTTGACCTCAAAATTGAAATGTTGTCCGATTTTTGTCGAAAATAAACTTCAAGAATTACTCCAAAAAATTAGTAAAAACATTTTAAATCAATTGGGAGTATTGGACAACTTTTATAAACATTGTTTTGGTGTAAAAACCAATTAACACAAAATCATTAAAAGTGTTGTCCAATTTTTATCGAATAATAAACTCTAAGAAATACTCTAAAAACTGGTAAAAATATTTTAAATCATTTAGGAGTATTTGGACAACATTTATAAACATTGTTTTGGTATAAAAACTCATTTAAACCAAATCATCGAAGTGTTGTCCAATAAACTTGAAGAAATACTCCGAAAAATTAGTAAAAATAATTTAAATCATTTTAGGAGTATTTGGACAACATTTAAAAACATTGTTTTGGTATAAAAAACAAAATTATCAAAATAATGATAAAACCATTTATCAAACACAAGGAACTACTAATACTTTTTTGAGGGACTGCTAATATATTTCGGAAGTATATTCATGAGAAATACTAAAATACTCTTCAGGGAACTACTAATACATTTCAGAAGAACTACTAATACTTTTCAGAAGGATTGTTAGTACCGGTAGTCTCTGAAACCTACTAAACACCACTGCTAATATTACAGGAATGCCACCGGATCCGGGGGTCAGATCCATCTAACAGGTCAGACCCGTTAGACGATCTGACAGGAGTTTTTGTCTTGTAATTATCCCTTTAAAAACTACTTAATTCCAATAAGCAAACATGAAAACATCAACAACCAATTAGAAGAAGGATAAAACTATTGTTGCATATTCCAATTCCACACTGAATGATATCAAGCATTAATCTTGCAATTGATCAAGTCAGTTTTTTCAGGAATAATTTCAGTATTTCTTGATTCTTATCAGGGTCCCTGATGGACAGGAGAAGTTCACTATTATTACAGATCTTCAAGGATATGGCTATTCTAACACCGATGTTCGTGGATATGTTGCTGCCCTTTCTATTTTACAGGTTTAGATAATCTGTATCAGTTTAGATTTAAGTTGTTCGAAAAATACTACCTTGAGGTTTAGTCTAATTATTAAAAAAAATAGTTAGTTATAAAAACAACCAATGAGGTTTAGTCTTTAATAAAAAAAAAAAAACCATTTATGATTCAAAATTACAAATACCCCTTGACATTTGATTATATTTACAAATTGCACCCTCAAGGTACAGTACTTGTTAGGTAAATACAAACCTCAAAGTGGTGTTTGTAACACTACAGTTTAAGGGAGCATTTGTAATTTTGAAAGATAACTGAAGTTTTTTGTAATTATATTAAACCTCAAGCAGTTTTTGTAATTATTCCTAAAAAAATTCAATAATGTTTCAAAGTTACAAGTAACCCCTACACGGCTGCACATTGTGGATTGAGATTTCATATTCCACATTCTTATACCACTACAGTGGATGAATGAAACACGTACAACTATGACATCATCTTCTACACGTGTCATTCATCCACTGCAATGGAATAGAGAGTGTAACATGATTGTGGAACAATAGATTTGACCTAATTGCGGATTGTTAATAAATACAAACCTGATAAGATATTTGTAATATTTTTAAAAAAAGAACTTTTTTGTAATTAGACTAAAACTCAGATATGTTTCTTTTATCGCAGGATTATTACCCAGAAAGACTTAGGAAATTGTTCGTCATCCACGCACCTTACATCTTCATGACGGCGTGGAAGATTATTCACCCATTTATCGACAAAAATACCAAGAAAAAGGTAAAATTAAATATATTTTTCACTTTATCGTCTATTTTCAAATGCGTCATTCTACTTTATATACGATCGATTTTTAATTGTACACAGATCATATTTGTTGAAGACAAGAGACTGCATGCCACACTGCTAGAAGAAATAGATGAAAGCCAACTTCCAGAGATATATGGAGGCAAAATGCAGTTAGTTCCAATTCAAGATGGCTAACCTGATGATTGATGAACCATCTTAAAGTACTAAATAAACAACAATTTTAAACCAATTTGGAATAACACATATATGAGATGTAAAATTTATGTAGCTATGTGTTCTATTCTTGAGTAATGCAAAGTATATACTTAATTAGCACATATATGTAAAATCTATATCTTATAATAAATGTGAAATTCATACTGGTGTGCTGTGTACATCAATAAACATTTGACAAAATTTAAGGAGATAATTACAAAAATCCCCGAGGTCCGGGTTAGTTACAAAAATCCAGAGAATTGCAAAAAAAAAAAAAAAAAAAAATCGAGGTTTGATTCGTCTTACATTTTTCCTTCTCGTAAGTAAATTTTTCAAAGTTCCACTTGATATATCTAGAAATATATTACAACTAACCCTTAAATTTAAGACATAATCAAATATGATATCGTAAATGTAAAACATCTCTGGGCTTTTTGTAATTAACCCAAACATAAGGGGGCCTTTTGTAATTATCCCAAATAATAATCATGCACTCTGTATTTATAAAAAAATGATTAAATTAAAAAAATTACCTTTGAGATTGAATTTAATTACCAAAAAAACTCATAATTTTTTCAAAATTACAAAACACGCGTACATATATCAACTAATCAACATCAAAAGGTAGAGATGAAGTGCCAAAAATATTTTCAAGATAGTCGAAAAGATGTTGCAAAATGTTAGAATGATCAACAATTCAACATATATCCTCGATCGTATATTTAACCTTTCTAAAATTTAATCGAGACAATGTAATTTTGATGTATTTTGAAAAAAAAAAATGGGAATCTTTTTCAAATGTCAATATTGTAGATGTAAAATTATTATGTGGCCCACATACAAATAATTAACTATTTAATTATTTAAATAATGAGTTTTAAATATTTAATTAATGGTTTAAATAAATAAGTCGGATAAGTTTTAAATTGGTCGCTTAAGAGGTGGTTTTGTTCCACCTCTACACACGTTGATAGAACGTGTTTGAGAACGGTCGCTGCACGCTTATTGGCAGATAACTACTCAAGAAACCGGTCCTCTCTCCTATAAGAGAACTCAATCGGAATTGAAAAATCTATCACAAAAGAAATTACGTTCGTGGATTAACGGGGCCAAGAGAGAAAGTGGTTTCTTCCATCTTCATCAAAGAAAGACATGGTCAGCTCAAGGTTAGTACCTAATTACGATTGAAATTGTGAAAATCATGAAGTTCAAGATTCGGGATTCAATTTATGTTTTCATTATGCCTGGAAATTTTATGCTTACATGTGGTATCAGAGCCCGGTTTAAGAACTCATGATTTTCCAATTAAGAATCTTATTTACAAATTGCGAATCATGTTTTTTCCGCATCTGTTAATCGCAATTTGGGATATTATTTGTTAATCAATGCGTGGTTTGATTTGGGCATCAAGGAATCTGGTTTTGTTTTAGTACTGCCTAATGATTTCCGTATAAATCCTTAACGTCTGCGGCAAGCTTAAACATTCTAACTGTTTTAATATTACTTTATTAGTTATGATATATTCAAGCCCATGATCGTCTTCCACTTTCAAGATGCATAACTGTATGAGTAAATATATATGTTAGTCATCATGATGCTATGATGCTTAAAGTTGTGCCTTTTTCTATTAGCATGAATCAAATAATGATAGTTGCATATATAGATTGTCTTTTACTATACTTATTTTGTTCATGTCTCATGCTTCAAAAGCCTACTCATTCCCTATGCTTATATGCAACGTATGTATCTTACATCATAATCTATGTTTATATGCAGTGTATGTATATATCTTACATTATATTAGATTATGTTCCCTTATATAATGTCTGTTAGGATGACTTTGATTTTAAAGTCACGGATGAAAGGCTTTCACTGTATGCTAATTCCAGAATATGTATTATGATGTAATTGTGACTCGAATATAACTCTTGTGTTTTTGAATTCATTTGATAGATGGTTAGCGAGTCATTAAAGTGACCTAACCATTAAGTCTATCACAGAATATTTATTATTTAATTTGACGTCTATATTATGAATAATTTGTTAGTCACCAAAGTGGCCAAATTAGAAAGCATTTATAGATGTTAAATTAAATAATTTTCAATTACCCATGATTATGTGATGCTATTAATCGAAATGACATTATGATATTTTTGTAGTGGGTATATTGAAGTTCATTGACTATAGAATATTTACGGTCGCCCAAAGGTTGATCAATTATTTTTATAATCAAGAACATAACCGTGGATAATTAATATACGTAGTTAGATGTGTTTAGTATATCCAAAGATAACGAGCATGTCTAATTTGAGTATATTCAATTACCAATCAAGTGAACTCAACTTTTAGCATCAATTATGTAGTGCATTGTTGGATCACCCAAAGGAGAACTTCAATGTACATTTATTGTCTTATCTGAATCTATATTAAGTAATCTCAAAGCATTAATGATCAATCAACTCTTTTTAATTGCGATTCTATTCCTGTTTCTCTTCATTCGCATGCTTCGCCCCCTGCTTCGGTGTATAATGGGCTTAACTTCTCGAATGGTGTGAGCAAATCCAATTTCACCTTGATGTCTTGATCTTGACTTAGCACTTCAAGTTGAGAAACCCGCCGCTATTACCGAAACTAGCAATGATGTTGAGAGATCCGTCCATGCCGCTCGGAAAGATCAAACAGATCGAGCCTCGATGTTTATGCGGATGAGTATAGCAAACAACATCAAGTCTACCCTTCCTCACACTGAAATTGCTAAGGAATTCATGAAATTAGTAGGAGAGCGTTCCCAAACTGCTGATAAGTCTCTTGCTGGGACATTAATGGCTACTTTGACCACCATGAAGTTTGATGGTTCTCGTAGCATGCATGAGCACGTCATTGAAATGACAAACATTGCAGCAAGACTAAAGTCCTTAGGGATGAACGTGGATGATAACTTTCTCGTGCAGTTTATCTTGAATTCACTGCCATCTGAGTATGGTCCGTTCCAAATGAACTATAACACCATGAAGGACAAGTGGAATGTGAATGAACTTCATGGTATGCTAGTTCAGGAGGAAACACGGATTAAGAATCAGGGGACTCATTCTGTTCATCTCGTAACCAATCAAGGAGCTGGTAAGAAAGTCGGATCAAAGAAAGGAAAGGGTAAGAAAGGACCATTTAAAGTGAATGAGTCAAATGCCCAAGTCCGAAAAAAGGAACACAAAGAACCTTAAGTGCCGTTTTCGGGAAAGCCAGGACACTTCCGGAAAGATTGCACAAACGTAAGGCATGGTTCGAAAAGAAAGGTATGATTAATGCTTTCGTATGTTTCGAATCAAATTTAGTTGAAGTTCCTCATAACACTTGGTGGCTTGATTCCGGCTGCACCACTCACGTTTCAAATACGATGCAGGGATTCCTTACGACCCAAACCATAAATCCAAATGAAAAGTACGTCTTTATGGGAAATCGAGTTAAAGCTCCAGTTGAAGCCATTGGAACTTATCGCCTAATTTTAGATACTGGACACCATTTAGATTTGTTTCAAACTCTTTATGTACCTTCCGTTTCTCGCAATTTAGTTTCTCTTTCCAGACTTGATTCTGTTGGATACTCTTTTAATTTCAGTAATGGATGTTTCAGTTTGTTCAAACAAAGCCTTCTTATTGGTTCTGGTGTTCTTAATGATGGCCTATATAAATTTAGGCTTGATAATCTTTTTGCTGAGACTCTTTTAACCCTGCATCATAATGTTGGAACTAAACGTGGTTTAGTGAATGAAAATTCCGCTTACTTGTGGCATAAACGTTTGGGGCATGTTTCCAAAGAAAGATTAGAAAGATTGGTAAAGAATGAAATCCTCCCGGATTTGGATTTTACTGATCTTGGTATTTGTGTGGATTGTATTAAAGGAAAACAAACAAAACACACAAAGAAAGGAGCCACTCGAAGTACACAGCTTCTTGAAATAATACACACTGATATTTGTGGGCCTTTTGATGTTTCCTCTTTTGGAAAAGAAAGATATTTTATCACTTTTATCGATGACTTTTCACGTTATGGATATGTCTATCTATTACAAGAAAAATCTCATTCAAGAATGCCCTTGAGGTATTTGTTAATGAGGTTGAAAGACAACTAGATAGAAAAGTGAAAATTATCGATCCGATAGAGGTGGTGAATATTATGGAAAATATAATGAATCCGGGCAATGCCTGGCCCATTTGCCAAATTCCTTGAAAAACGTGGCATATGTGCTCAATACACTATGCCAGGTACACCACAACAAAAATGGTGTAGCGAAAGGCGTAATCATACTCTATTGGACATGGTTAGGAGTATGTTAAGTAATTCTTCATTACCCACATCATTGTGGATGCATGCACTTAAAATCGCTATGTATCTCATTAACAGGGTTCCTAGTAAGTCAGTTCCTAAAACTCCTTTCGAGCTTTGGACTGGTAGGAAACCTAGTTTAAGGCACCTGCATGTTTGGGGTTGCCCGACAGAAATAAGAGCATATAATCCACAAGAAAAGAAACTGGATTATAGGACAATCAGTGGTTACTTCATTGGTTATCCTGAAAAATCCAAAGGGTATAAGTTTTATTGTCCTAACCATAGTACAAGAATTGTTGAAACTGGAAATGCTAGGTTCATTGAGAATGGTGAAGTTAGTGGGAGTCAAGAACCACGAAAAGTGGACATTCAAGAAGTTAGAGTGCAAATTCCTTTGCCTATAACTTCTTCTAAAGTTGTTGTTCCTCCAATTATTGAATGTACCTAATATTGGACAAGAACAACAAATTAATGATCAAGTCACCCACAATGAAGATAACATTGATGAACCTACAATAGTAAATGAACCACAACAGATAGCATTAAGAAGGTCTGATAGACAAAGACGATCTGCTATCTCTGATGATTATGTGGTTTATTTACAAGAGTCTGAATTTGACTTAGGAATTGATGATGACCCAGTTTCATTTTCACATGCCATTGAAAGTATTAATTCTAATAAATGGTTTGATGCCATGAAAGATGAGCTGAAATCTATGGAACATAATGAAGTTTGGGACCTTGTTGAATTGCCTGAAGGTTGTAAAAGAGTCGGGTGTAAATGGGTCTTCAAGACCAAACGCGACTCAAACGGCAATATCGAACGATACAAGGCCAGACTTGTTGCCAAAGGTTTTACTCAGAAAAATGGTATTGACTATAAGGAGACATTTTCACCAGTCTCTAAGAAAGATTCGTTTAGAATTATTATGGCTTTGGTGGCTCATTATGACTTAGAGTTACACCAAATGGATGTGAAAACTGCCTTTCTGAATGGAAATTTGGAAGAAGATGTTTATATGGATCAACCTGAAGGTTTTTCCATAGAAGGAAAAGAACATATGGTGTGTAAACTTAAGAAATCAATATACGGACTTAAACAAGCTTCCCGTCAATGGTATCTTAAGTTCAATGATACCATCACGTCTTTTGGATTTAAGGAAAACACTGTTGATCGGTGTATATATCTAAAAGTCAGTGGGAGCAAGTTTATCTTTCTGATTCTGTATGTTGATGATATCTTGCTTGCAACGAATGATCTTGGTTCATTGTATGAAACCAAGAAATTTCTCTCTAAGAACTTTGAAATGAAGGATATGGGAGAGGCAACTTATGTGATCGGAATAGAAATATTTCGGGATAGATCACAAGGATCATAGTAGGGTTGTCTCGAAAAGCATATATTAATAAAGTTCTAGAGAGATTTAGAATGGAAAAATGCTCATCAATGTGTCGTTCCAATTGAGAAGGAGATAAGTTCGATCTTATGCAATGTCCAAAGAATGAATTGAACGCAAAAACAAATGAATGATATTCCTTATGCATCAATTGTTGGGAGCTTGATGTATGCACGACTTGTACGAGGCCGGACATCGCTTTGTTATTGGAATGCTTGGCGATATCGAGTAATCCAGGAATGGATCACCGGAAAGTCCGCAAAGAAAGTCTTTGAGGTACTTGCAAGGAACAAAAGACCATATGCTTACTTATCGAAGGTCCGATCATCCGGAGGTGATTGGTTATACTGATTCGGATTATGCCGGATGTGTTGATACTAGAAAATCCACATTTGGTTATTTGTTCCTATTAGTGGGGAGCAATATCTTGGAAAAGTGCGAAGCGATTGTCGTTCTTTATCCACTATGGAAGCCGCAATTCGTGGCATGCTTTGAGGCCACAATTCAAGAAATCGTCATGCGAACTTTATTTCAGACTTGGAATAGTCGATAAGTATTGCCAAGCCACCGAAAATTTACTTGTGATAATTCCGCAGTCTTAGCCTTCTTCTAAAAACGACAAGTATTCCGTAGGTGCTAAACATATGGAACTAAAGTATCTTGCCGTTAAAGAAGAAGTTCGAAACAAAAAGTGTCAATTGAGCATATCAGCACCGATGTCATGATTGCGGATCCGTTGACTAAAGGATTGCCTCCAAAGACATTTATTCGGCATGTCGAAGGGATGGGCATTCTGAATGTAACTTAAGAATTATATGCTTTAAGTATTTGACACGTTGAGCTCTCTTATGTATTGTTTCTGAAATTAATTGTTATCCTGTTTGTCATTGATGTATACATGAATGTTGACATTACTTTAACGGGATATTGTCTGACTTAGACACTAATGTGGACCATTATTGATAATTTAGTTATGGATTATTTTAAGTAGAAAACTAATAGTGTGGTACATGGAAGGAACTATGTCGGGCTAATGACATAGAACCGCCATGACCCATATTAGAATATACTTATTATAACATTATGATCTGACCAATGAATGTAAGACTTATCTTTATGTTATGCGCATTACGTCTTAACATTTAAACCATGAAGAATTATTTGTCACATGGGCCAAGTGGGAGAATGTAAAATTATTATGTGGCCCACGTACAAATAATTAACTATTTAATTATTTAAATAATGAGTTTTAAATATTTAATTAATGGTTTAAATAAATAAGTCAGATAAGTTTTAAATTGGTCGATTAAGAGGTGGTTTCTGTTTCACCCTCTACACACGTTGATAGAACGTGTTTGAGAACGCTTCGCTGCAATGCTTATTGGCAGATAACTACTCAAGAAACCGGTCCTCTCTCGCTTAAGAGAACTCAATCGAAATTGAAAAATCTATCACAAAAGAAATTACGTTCTGTGGGATTAACGGGCCAAGAGAGAGAAAGTGGTTTCTTCCATCTTCATCAAAGAAAAGACATGGTTGCTCAAGGTTAAGACTTAATTACGATTGAAATTGTGAAAATCATGAAGTTCAAGATTCGGATTCAATTTATGTTTTCATTATGCCTGGAAATTTTATGCTTACAGTAGAAAGTGATGTAAATACATATTATCATTAAAGATTTTTTCAAGTTTTATGTGGCTATTCGTACTGGAATCAGATTCCCTGCTCAATGTTTTTTGGAAATTTGCCAAGATATTCGGAAAGTAGAATAAGACTAATAATATATGGACTGTACTGTACATGGCTTAAATCTTAAATCCCTTTTCTTACTATTTATATTTTGATGGGGCCCATTTGGTAATATTCATACCATGATGTCTTTTCTCTTTATTATATTAACTAATAACTGTCATTGATATTTTTCTGCATATTTCAATTTAATTATGGATAAACAAATAAATATGTTGTTATCATTCAGGATTCCGACCTATATATAAACATACGGAGATGTTTTTATGTGAGATCGCCTCATCGATCTAAGTTCATAAGATTTAATCCTAAACAGATAAAAATATGGATCTTTTTCATGGGTATGAGTTTGGATGAAAATTCTATTTAAATATAAGATTCGTCTGATGAATTATATCCATGAGACCGTCTCACACAAGTTTTTGTGTAAACATATACCTTTTTTCTGGGGGGAAGATTGAGTTTTCCGTGTCTTCTGTTTCTCTTTTTCTTATTTTTCTAGTCGATGCAGTTACATATTACAATTTCCTTTTTTTTTTTCCGGAGACAAAATTTACATATTACAATCATCTATAACTAATTACAATCAACTGTCGTCCATTAATAGTTACCAATAATTAATTTTCGCCATATGAAATAAAAACAAACCCATAAAATTGCTTGTACTAAACTTTCCTTTTGTAAGATATTTTCCATATTGTCACATAAGTCTGTCGAAATATCTAAAAATTGATGGCTAAGAATTTTTCATCTCATGTGTAGAAATATGTTCCATATACCAATTGTCAATCTTGACAGACTCCGTTTAGTTTGCATTCAACTTTTCTTTGTGAAAGAAATATAAGGCTTTTATGGACTATTTTGTCTTTGATTTGATATGGTAGGACTTAATTACTAACAGGACTAAATCAAAATTTCGAGTTTAAACAATACCAATATTCTATTTCCTAAGTGTTAATTTACGAATTGTCCACGTAAAAATTAATCTCAACATATATACATGATGTACATGATGAAAAATATTAATTTAAGGTCGTCCTCTCCTAATCATAGTCAGACGCAACATTGGAATCAATATTACTAAAAAAATACTAATCTGAAATAAAAATCCAAACAACTTTTCTATTTCAAGTACTCAATCTTCTTGTACATCACATTTTGTTGTCTAATGAAATTTAGAATGGGATTGGTTGATCATGAGCACAGCTTCCAACTAAATACTCAATACCAAAACAAGACAAATAATAATAATAATAATAATAATAATAATAATAATAATAATAATAATAATAATAATAATAACAACCTCTAGGACCACCAACAAATAAAAAGTAGCTTAAATTTTGTTAACTGTGAAGGGCAATTTGAGTTCATTTTGCAACTTGCATGACTAGAGCTATAAAAATAGGTAAGTCCTGATATTTAAATTTCTATCAAAAACTTGCTTCAAAATTTAATCCAGATATGGAGAAAATACTGAAGAAGGAAGAACAAGAAGAAGAAGAATTAATATTTTATTCTCCCGAAAAAATGGAAATTAAAGATGAAGAAAATGGAGTGATGTACAAAGATGAGGAGGAGAAAAAAAGCTTGGTCATTTGAGAGATATTGTTGAAAAGCAAGATCCAGCTTGTAAGGTACATATTTACTCATGTTTTTTATTTTTATTTTCTATATATAGAAAAAAATGAAAAAATAAAATAAAATGACGCATGCTTTTGTTATATCTAACTACATGATTGCCAATCTATCCTTTATGGATAGATTATTCAAGTTGGTGTTTTATTTTTTTGTAATTTTGAAAGATAACTGAATATTTTTTTGTAATTGTCTGCAAATAGATAATGCAAATAGTACAAAATGATATTGAACTTCATAAGTGTGTTAGAACATATATATAAATCGAATATCAAATAGGATCGATACGATTTGCAGAACATAGACGATCTGACACTGAGACGGTTTCTTCTTGCGCGTGATCTTGATGTCGATAAAGCTTCTGCAATGTTGATGAAATACTTGAAATGGAGGCGAATATTCGTGCCGAAAGGTTACATTTCAGCATCAGAGATAACAAATCAAATAGCACACAACAAGATGTTTATGCAAGGAACAGATAAGAGAGGGTGTCCAGTTTCAGTTGCTTTTGCTGCTAGACATTTTAAATCTGAAGGAGGAACAGATGAACTCAAACGTGCGTAACTAATTTATGTGCAATAAGCTTTTTCTAATCATTCTTAATTTCCTGACACAATCTGCTTAAATTTTCAGATTTTATGGTGTTTGCTTTGGATAAATTATGTTCAAGGTAAGTTACCGTATTCTGTTTCAACTTTCCATGCTCTCTAATGAAAATTTAAAAGGGATAATTTCAATTTTAGTACCTAAAACTATGCTCTATTTTCACTTTTAGCACCTCACTTTTAGGCTATATCAATTTTGGTACTTAATAATTTACTCTTTAACCACTTTCACCACATTCTGTTGAAATATGTCAATTTTGATACGCCATGTTTTACTTTTTAACCAGCTTCTGTTACATATGGAGTGATGAAATATTTAAAAAATGGGATACCAAAATTGACGAGCATCCAATGAAATGTGGCAAAAATGATTAAAGAATAAAATATTGGTACCAAAAGTGATACTTGCAGAAATTGAGGTACTAAAAGTCAAAATATGGCAAAGTTTTAGGTACTATAATGGAAACATAATCCACATAATAAGTTCAAGAACTTACCAATACTGAGAATTTTTTGTTTATTATGACTGAATCACATTTGTTCCTTCAATTTCTAGCTCACTCTAGGGAGTTTGTAAACTCCAAAAAAAAAAGGTGATTCCTTGGAAAAAAATAACTGGCTTCTATGTTGAGAAAGATAACTGGTTTTTCCACCTAAAAGTTGATAGTCACTTTTTTTAGACTTTGCATTGGGGGTGGATCAGCTCGACACACCTAGCCCATTTTGATAACCCTACCCCCAATTAACCACTCCGACAAAAAGTGTTTGCAAAAACTTCTGCTTTTAAAAGAAATGATTTCCTAGCAAAAGTAAAAGTAGCTGAAGAATCAAAAGTTTGTAGCATTTGCAAATAGAACCAAAATTGATAGTGTTTGACGAAAAAGTGTTTATTTATTTGTAAAAATCAAACCAAAAGCGAATCGAAATCTAACGCACCCATCTCTCTCGCTTTTAGATTCTGATTAAAAGAAACAAATCAAAGTAGTTGGCATTTGCACACAATAAAACGTGTTTTTTTTTCCTACTAAAAGATGAGAATCACTTTTTTTTAGTGATTGCAAACACTCCAAAAACTATTCAAGGGTCGAGCCAGTCCTGATTTTACTTCTTACACTCCCTTTTTACTGTAGTTCTTGAACAAGTTTTTGAAAACTACTGTAACCCCATTAAGGCATAAGCATATAGAAAAACATAAAAGATCCAAAAAAGTAGGATAATACTAGTTTTGCAAATTCAAATTCAACATAGAATGATATCAAGCAATTTGCAATTAAATGGACTCAAGTTTTCTTCAGTACTAAGTTCAGTTTTTGTTGATGCATATCAGGATACCTGATGGACAAGAAAAGTTCACTATTATTGCAGATTTTCAAGGATATGGCTATTCTAACACAGATGTTCGTGGATATGCTGCTGCCCTTTCTATTTTACAGGTTCAAGTAACATGTATCAGATTAGGTTATGTTGTCGGGATAATTACGAATACTACCCCCAGATTTAGCGTAATTACCAAAAAAAAAAAATCTTTTAACATTACAATTACCACCTTGACATATGTTTATACTTTACACTAATTTGTAAATTAAATACAATGGATAATTACAAAAACAAAAGACAAGAAAACTGAGGTTTGGGCTAACTACAAAATAAATCAGAGGTTTTTGAAAATTATAAAAGAAACCATTGAGGTTTAATTTTGTTTTAAATTTAAGGGGATAACTGCAATATTTCTAAAAACGTCAGGTGGTTTTTGAAATATTTTTGCTTTTGAAGGTGAAAAATATCAAAGGGTATTTTATAATATTCAAAAACATTTGAGTTTTTTGTAATTAGCCTGAACCTCTGGAAGATTTTTGTAATTATCCCTAAACACAAACCTCAAGAGGGTATTTATAATAACTCAAGGGGTAAAAGATAACTAATTTTTTTCGTAATTACACTAAAACTCAGAGATAGTTTTTGTAATTATCCCCAAGCTGTTTGTTCAGCTTACCACTATCAAAATTTAAGTAGCCATCAAAAAAGAGATGAGTAAAATCTAACTATAATTCTCTTATCACAGGATTACTACCCAGAGAGACTCGGAAATTGTTCTTTATCCACGTACCTTACATCTTCATGGCCGCGTGGAAGATTATTTGCCCATTTATCGACAAAAATACCAAGAAAAAGGTAAGAGACTTTTCACATTTTGATTTTCAGGCATGTTTCACGCTACTTGATGATGTTTTTGATCGTACGCAGATCATATTCGTCGAAAACAAGAGACTGCAGACCACTCTGCTGGAAGAGATAGACGAAAGCCAGCTTCCGGAGATTTATGGAGGCAAACTGCAGTTAGTTCCCATTCAAGATGGTTAGCTGATGACACATCTCATAGTACTTAATAAATAACAATCTAAAGCAACTAGAATCAAAATAAAACATACATAGGGAAATAGGCTAGATATGATATGTAATTCTTAATTGATGCAACGCATGCACGGGCACATATCTGTAACATCTAAATTTTGGGATGAAAGTGATTTTTATTATTGTAGTACACCAATAAAAGTTTGATAAATATTTATGGGGAATAACTACAAATACTACCCTGAGGTTTTGCCTAATTACAAAAACTCCAGTTACTTTTTGGAATTACAAATACCCCTTGCCATTTTGGTTCGGTTTTACAAATTACACACTCAAAAGGTGTATTTGTTAGGTAAATACGAACCTTCATGTAGGTGTTTGTAACATCTTAAGGGAGTATTTGTAATTTTGAAAAATGGTTAGAGGTTGTTGAGATATTATAATAGACTAGTGCCTTAACTTTAGGGTAGTGCCCTATTTTGGGGATTTATGTTTTCTTTCTTTTCCTTAATTTGTGGGTTGATTAGAGTAGCTTTTTTTGCCTATATAATGTATGCATTCTCTTCATATTTTAATACAAGAAATACAATCATTTTCACATGGTATCATAGAGCAAGGTTCCTAAACCCTAGTTATATATATATATATATATATATATATATTGTTTTCCAGAAATCTCAGTTTCCATTTTCAGTTTCAGATTCCAGTTTCAGTTTTTCCCCAGAACACTGTTCACGCCGAGTACACTGTTTACGAAATACTGTTGAACAGAACATTGTTCACGCGATAGTATTGTTCACCAGAACACTGTTTATCCCGGAATCACTGTTCACATCCGAAAATATTATTTTACCGGACACTATTCACGCCAAGAAAAAATATTATTTTACTTGGACATATGTTCAGTTCGAAAATATTGTTCTGCGGAAAATATTTTTCACGCCGGATAACACTGTTTACGCCTCTTAATCAGTCGTCATGTTTGATCCTTCTTTCAAAACAACGGGTCTAGTCTCGGTCGCCTTTCAAGGGTCCACAACCATTACAACCGATATATTGAATGGTACGAACTTCTTGAAATCTGATTGTGAGTTTATTTTATCTCCTAGTGAATATAAAGAGTATTTACTACCAAGGCGTCCAACATGCAACCTCTTCACCACTATAGCTCACACCGATAATTCTCGCGGTTTGTTTCTCTCACTCTACACCTATGGGATGGGTTTTAGATTCCGGTGCTTCGATCACGTGACTGTAATTCCTCTATTTTCTCGTAAATATCACAAACCAACTTTCCCCATTATGTTGTTTATTTGCGAGATGGGTCTAAAATCCGTGCCACCGAGTTGGGCGGGTTTCACCAACTCCTCAATTCCATTGAGTTCGATCTTATTGGTTCGTAATTGTCCTTTTAATTTGATATTCATAAGTAAATTAACTCGTTCCTTAAATTGCACCATAACTTTCACTTCGATTCTTTTTTTGATACAAGACCGAGTACAGGCGGACGATTTATCGCAGATCAATCTCGTGGTCTCTACTACCTTCAACCAATAATTTCCACTCTATGTGCCGCTTTGCATCCCCCGATCTTCTTCATCGTCGTTTGGGTCACCCGAGTCTACCCAAGTTAAAAACAATGGTACCCGGTCTTTCACAAATTGAGTCTTTAAATTGTAAGTCTTGTCAATTAGTGCAAACATGTTCGAGCTTCTTTTTCTAATCGCATTAATAACAGAGCTTCATCTCTCTTTTGATATTGTTCATTATGATGTTTGGGGTCCAAGTCGTGTTTCCGTCTATCTTAAAGTTATCGGTATTATGTCACTTTCATTGATGATTTCTCCTGGTGTACTTGGGTATTTCTAATGAAAGATCATTCTCGAGTTGTTTGGTATTTTTGAAACTTTTTGCTCGTAAATTAAGACTAATTTGGTAAAATGATTCATGTCTTGCGTAGTGATAATGCAAAAGAATATTTCTCGATCGCTTTCAATTCCTTTACACGCTCCAACGGATTATACATCAATCGAGTTGTCCCCATACACCTCAACAAAACGGGTAGGCCGAACGAAAACATGACACATTGTTGACACACCGCACTCGTTGATATATGCAAATGCACCTTTAAAGTTTTGGGGTGATGCTATCCTGATCGCTCACTTATTTGATAAATCGAATGCCATCCTCTCGTGTTGAATGGTCGTTCCTTACTCTATTTTGCACCCTAAAACCCCTTTATATGTTGTTCCTCCTCGTATTTTTGGTTGTACTTGTTTTGTTCATGATCCGTCTTCTTGCCGTGATAAATTGTCCGCTTCGGCCTGCAGCCAGTGTATTTTCCTCGTTACTCCCGTTCTCGGAAAGGGTTACCGCCGCTACTCTCCTCCTACAAATCGTTTCTACATTTCCTTGATGTTACTTTCTTCGAGGACATATCATACTTTTCTTTAAACTACTATCCCTTCTCATGACTTGGATCGAGTTTTGCCTATACCCTACTTAGAGTTCATTCGACCAACTCATGCGCCTTCTGTTTCCCAAAGACGCTTGCCGATGCTCCATCATCTCCACCACAGCCTCCTCCACCTATTAATCGGTTTGGCATTACTTATGAAAGACGGTCCGAGCCACGAGCTTGATCCTGTTCAGATGTTTATATCCCTCGCACCCGATCCACACGCTTTCACCCGATTTGCCTATCGCCATCCTGTAGAGGTATACGCTCACCCGTAACCCTTATCCTATCTACAATTTTCTATCTTACCATCGTTTGTCTCCTACATATTGTGTTTTTGTTTCTACACTCTCTTCTATTTCTATTCCTAAGACAGTTTCAAGACTATCCCATCCAGGATGGAAACAAGCCATGATTGATGAAATGTCGCTTTGATTGCAACCATACTTGGCGCCTTGTTCCTCTTCCTTCCGGAAAACTGTTGTTGGTTGTCGCTGGGTGTTTAATGTTAAGATTGGCCCTGATGGACAAGTCGATCGCTTGAAAGCCCGCCTGGTAGCCAAGGGGATATACACAAGTCTATGGTCGATTACACCGATACTTTTCTCCGGTTGCAAAGATGTCTTGATTCGTTTATTCCTCGCTATGGTCGCTATGAAACATTGGCCCCTCTTTCAGCTTAGATATCAATAACGCCTTTTTGCATGGTGATTTGGAAGAAGAGATTTATATGGAGCAACCCCCCTGGTTTGTTGCTCGGGGTGAGTATGGTTTGGTATGCAAGTTGCGTAAGTCTTTATATGGTTTAAAACAATCACCTCGGGCTTGGTTTGGCCGATTGAAGAAAATTCTTCAACAATTTGGGATGATCCGCCGAAGGAGATCATTCGCCTTCTTTCGATGCTCCTCAAAAAATAGATATATCTACCTTGCGGTCTATGTTGATGACATTATAATTACTCGATAATGATTGTGAAGGTATCATGCATTAAAACAACATTTATTTCACAATTTTCAAACGAAGGACTGGGTCCTCTTCGTTTTCCTTGGGATTGAAGTAGCTCAATCAAAGTCGTATTGCTATTTCTCAAAGGAAATATGCTCTTGATATCCTAGAAGAAACGGTGTCTTACATTGTAAAACCGGTTTCTACTCCAATGGACCTAATGTAAAACTCCTTCCTAATCGGGAGCCCTATCCCGATCCGGAAGATACCGAGGGACTAGTTGGGAAACCGAATTATCTCACCATGACTAGACCGGACATATCTTTTCCAAAGTAAGTATAGTAAGTCGCTTTCTCAACTCTCCTTGTGATAGCCATTGGAATGCAGATTATTCGAATCACAAGTACATTAAAGGGTCACCTGGAAAGGACTTGTTTTCACCGATAGAGGCCACACTAACATCATTGGGTATTCGGATGCGATTGGGCAGGAGATGAGAATGATCAAGATCTACTTACAGTTCTTGTATATTCGTAGGAGGAAACATGATTTCATGGAAGAGTAAGAAGAAAACCGTTGTTGCTCGGTCAAATGCTTCGCCGAGATCGGCTATGGCTCATGCAACATGTGAACTTTTGTGGCTAAAACATTTATTGCAAGAATTACATTTTTGTGATGTTGGTTCTACGGAGCTCGTGTGTGATAATCATTTCTGCATCTCTCCTTCAATCCGCTTTTCACGAGAGGGACGAAACATATAGAAGTCGATTGCCATTTCCTTAGAGAAAAGATTATCTTTGGAATCATCAAGACCTCCTTTGTCAACTCTAGAGATCAACTTGTCGATATATTTACTAAATCTCTACGGGGTCCTCGAATAACTTATATATGTGACAAGATGGATGCATATGATGTACATGCTCCACCTTGAGGGGGGAGTGTTGAGATATTATAATAGACAAGGGTAGTGCCCTATTTTTTTGGGGATTTATGTTTTCTTTCTTTTCCTTAATTTGTGGGTTGAAGAGTAGCTTTTTGCTATATAATGTATGCATTCTCTTCATGTTTTAATACAAGAAATACAATCATTTTCACAGAGGTTTTTGTAATTAGGCTATACATCGAGCAAATTATCTCATAGTTTTGCAATCTATACTTTATCAAACACGATGCGGATTAAGAAGAAAGACCGTTTCAGTCAGATTCAGGCCGGTTAATGCACCCTGAAGAATGATTCTCAAGAAAGGGTGCAACTGAATATCCTTTCATTTTGGGATTTTTTTTCTTTTTTCTGCTATGGAATAGTGATGAAAAATTTTTGAAGGAAGAAGAATGAATTTTGATAATATAATTGAAAATGAGATGAAAATTAATTTGATATAGCAATAATAAAATAATGAATTGGTAGTTAGAAATATACGAGTGAGTGGGTGAATAGTAGAATTTGTTAGAAATCTGTAATAATAATTGATGATTTGATGTTTTTCTCGAAAAATGAGTAGAAGTGATTAGTGGGAGAAAAAAATGAAAGTGAGTGAATAGCGTATTTTCTGAAAATTATCATAAGCAATCGCCATATATTCAGCAGCAGGCATTCTCATGTCATTTGCTACCTCAGTGGCAGCAAAAGTTATATCGACTTAATCGGTCATCAAGGCATACTTTTTTTTTTTTTTTTTTAGTACAAGGTGACTCATGGGATTTGATTCCAGGTCAATGGCCTTGGTTACAAATGCTCAACCAAGTGAGCTACGACCAATTCCCACATCAACGCATACTTGAGCATTCGTATGATCGATGGATACAGATTGAAATAAGTTGTTTCCTATCGGCTCAAGAACAGAATAATACTTGTTTCTGAGGCATACCATGGCCTAATTAGTTCGGCAATGATGATTAATCATTTCGATTGAACTGATGTTCGAACTTACAGAAGATGTGTGGTGATGCAAGAATGGGTAAGCTCACAAAAATTGATTAAACATGACCTCATAGCACAATGTAGGGTTAATAATGAAAAATACCTTTGAGGTTCAGTCAAATTACAATAAAACCCAGCTATCTTTCAAAATTGCAAATACCGCCTTAACATTGTTTCTATTACAAATTGCACCTTCAAGAGTGGGTATTTATTAAACAAATACAAGCTTCAAGGGGGTGTTTGTAATTTTGAAAGATAGTTGGAGTTTTTTGTAATTAGACTAAACCTCAGTGATAATTTTTATAATTTACCCCACAAAGTACTCAGAAAGTCGAAACTCATTGACCTTGCATGACCTCCTACCCCTTCTCCCCCTCTGCCTCTTCCTATTAGTTGTTACCCATTTTCATTTAAGGAACAACTAATCGGCTCGAACAAAACCAAACCCATAATTTACAGAATATATTTGCAAGTGTATAAATTGAATACAAGAAACATACCTATGGAGTTGCCACAGGACGAGTACTCGACTCAGCTGCCCATCCAAGTATCTCCACCAGTTTGACTAAATCGACTATCCGGATTAGATGTAAAAAAGACAAGATGGTGTGTGGTAAGACAATCTAAAATCGAGTCACTGCTGCTCAAGATGAATGAATAGGATATCTCCTCAACAAATCTGCCCACGTGCTCACACCATCAGTTACCGATTTAACCAATGACGCCACCTCATCCACATTAACACGAATCTGCTGCTTGCTATCTCTTTCTCGGACAGTAACTGAGGATTTGGAATCAACTGTAATTGCAAAAGGGACTCCAAGTTCATCCGTTCTAGCATATCTCTTTCCTATTGAGGCGCCTGCGTAATGGAAAACACGTGAAGAACTCATACCTACATGCCAACCCAATGTTCCTCGGGATAATAACAATTTAACAAGAGCAAACTTGAAAATCCCCTCCCACATTGAAATATAACATACGAATGTAAGTTTGAATTGTGCCGGGGAAGCAAAACACTTTGTACTGCAATTTGAATATTTGGATAATTTGAAAACAGCATATTAGAGATAATTACAAAAACTACTCATGAGGTTTAGCCCAATTACAACAACAACAAATCAGTTATTATTTAAAAATAACAAAATACCCCCACCCCACTCAATAGGTGTAATGTAAAACAGAAACACATGTGAATGGAGTATCTGTAGTAATTTTCAAAGATAACTGGGCTTTTTATAATTAGGCTAAACTTCAAGGGTAGTATCTGTAATTATCCCTAGATATGACTTGACTTAAATAATGATGACTCGAGTGTCTCCTATTTAAGTTGCACTTCTTTAACTTAATTATCAACAGTTTGATAAATTTACTTGACCAACAAACTGCAAAAGTGTTCAAGAAGTCTCCATTGGCTGCAGAATTTGGTTCACGAATTAGGAGTGTTTGCAAAAGCTTTTCGCTTTATAGAAGTGATTTATTGTAGCAGAAGTAAAAGTAGTTGAGAATCAGAAATTGGTATTGTTTGCAAATAGAATTAGAAGTTACGGATCAGAAGTAGAGAGTGTTTGGTGAAAAATTGTAAAAGTGTTTATTTGTTTTTAAAAGTCAAACCAAAAGCAGAACCTAAAATCTAAAGCACCCACCACCCTACTTTTAGATTTTGATTAAATGAAGCAGAAGTTGGCATTTGCAAACACTAAAATCTGATTTTTTTTTAGCCAAAAGCTTAGAAGCACTTTTTTCAGTGATTGCAAACACTTCCTTAGTTAAAGAATCCCAAAAGATGTCATTGGTTTTATTATTTAGTTAATATGTTCCTAACTAAATTTTTCAGTGGCAGATGTGTTCCTTACATAGAATACGGACATGCATGAGAAAATTCTTCCGAAAGGGTGCATACCCGTTATGTCAATCTTGTACGAAATCCCAAAAGCCGTCAACGACTTGGAAATTTGCTTGGCAATTTCCTCATATTGTTGATTTTGAACCAGAGGAAATACCGCGCATTTGATTGGCGCTACCAGTGGAGGAAAACGGAAGACATTCAATTGCTCGTCACCATCTTTACTCGGCCTTGTATAAAATGAATGTTCATAGAGACAGTATATGATTCTTCCAATCCCAAATGACGGTTCAATCACTGACGGTGTAAAAACTCTTTGATGTTCCTTTTTCTTCTCTTTGGAGATCGCCACCATATTATTCTTTATGGTGACAACTTTGTCGAGAGTGCAAACATGCAACTCTGCCTCTCCCATGGCTTCCAAAGTCGTTTTCATCTCCATAGCCTCTTTCTCACCCATAGCCTGTTTACAAATACGTATGGAAAAATAAAACTTTGAGAACATAATAGTTGAATATATTTCCACATTTTATATCCCAATATGGATGGCAACCAAATCGTGAATTCAGCATGGGGCCCACTAAACGCAATTAGAAACATCAAAACTCAAAGATTATCGTCTATTCCATGATGGGCAGATGAATACATCAATTCACTACTCTGGAAAATATAAAGAGATAATTACGAAAACTACCCTGAGGTTTTGGGTTAATTAAAAAAAAGGGAAGTTTGAAAATTACAAAAAAAAAAAAAAAAAAAGACCTGCAGGTTTGATTATGTATTACACTTTACCCTGTCCATAATTAAAAATATTTCAAACATCCCCTTATATTCGTAAAAATATTCCAATTAACCCCTTACATCTAATACAGAATCAAACATCGGGTTTTTGTAATTTTCCCATCTGGTTGGTTTTTTTTTTGTAATTTTCAAACATGTCAGTGTCTTTGGTGATTTTTGTAACGATACCAAATATAAATATGCTGCCAATATAAAATAACCAGCATATGATACATTCCAAACTCCAAAAATGGATACTTCCCGAAAGAGGACCAATCTTTTCCAAGTCTCCCAGCAAAACGAGTGAATAAAAAAATACTACGACAAGACAAATATAATACTTTAACAGAATACCTCCAATGCTTCAACCACCATCTTCTGGTTACCTTTGAAAGCAAGACCCAGCTCCTTTTTAACTGGAGCTATGACAAGTTTCTGAAGAAGACAAAATAAAATTAGAAAGAAACTTTGAGAACTAAACATATTATAAATGGGGTCAATTATATGCTACTTCAGGAGTTTTGCTCCCAGTTATCTGAGATCAAGACTCTCGAACATCGCTGGCAAGGCCCACTCAGATTTTACACGAGATGGGTTTTTCCACATGAACACACTCATTTGAGTCTTGACCTCAATAACAGTGAAGGAGTGTGATTAGACTGGAATACAGTAAACTGAGGGATGGATGGAGGAGAGACCTCTACTTCTCTAGGTTCGGGAAATTTTTCATATGCCACTAGGGGTACACCACTTTTGTCCTGCAAAAAGAGAACTATAAAGATCACGCTCTCGCATGTATACTACTATAACAAAAATAATAATAATAAGGGACAATTACAAAAGACCCTAAGATTTGGCCTAATTACAAAATGACCCAGACATATTTTAAAATTACAAAAAGCCTCTTCAAGTTTGATTATGTCTTTTTAAGGGGGTAACTATAATATTTTAGAAATATCAGGGTTTTTTAAATGTTTTTGCTTATGAAGAAGGAAAATGTAAGATGAATCAAAACTCAGGGGGCTTTTTGTAATTTTCAAAAACTTTGGGTTTGTTTGTAATTAGTCCATACATCAGGGAGGTTTTTGTAATTATCCCTAATAATAAAAAATGAAACATAGGAACTCATTTATAGAAGGAAACTTTAAAAAAAAAAAAAAAAAAAACATAAGATTTAGCCTAATTAAAAAAAAAAAAAAACAAGTTATCTTTTAAAATTAAAAATACCCCATTGAGGTATTACAAACAACCCCGGAAGTATGTGTTTGTTTTACGAATAGGTGCAATTTGTAAAATAGGAACAGACATCAAGGATTTTTGTAATTTTGAAAGATAATTGAGTCATTTTGAAATTGGGCTAAACCTCAAGGGAGTTTTGTAATTATCCCTTTTATAAAAATGGACTGAGGTAAACCCTTTAGAATGGAATGAAACTTTTTCACTCCAATAAATAGCATAAACACCATACAGATATGCAAATGCAACAGAACTCTTACCGCGTGAGCGTGCAAATCATATGCTGATCTATCAGCAATACCAACACACTCAATCCAACCATATGAGCTCTCAATTTCAGCATCCCAACAGTCTGCAGCATAGTGAGCCATCTCATTTGCCAGATGTTGGCGGAAACGAGACGGCCTTCATCAATTCCAAGTTGGGTTAGAAACAAGAATACTCTCCCAATAAAATAACCGAGCGTTTCATTATTGACAATGCCCTGAGACATGGGATCAGAATGGTTTTAACAAAGAGAATAAAATATCAAAATGGAGACACGAAAAGCTAGATGATCGGCATCTATAGAACAACCTGTGAAACTGCTTCTCCAATAGATATTTTCTTGCTGGTCATCCACAAACCTGGTCTTCTCTTGGGAACATAAAAAGTTCCAACTTTGAAACTTCAGAAAACTTAGGGTGGGCTTTGTCCTCAGGATCCACAAAGTGTTCAATCTCAGCCAGCGTAAATTCACGGACCCTTAAAAGACCTTGCCGTGGAGAGATCTGCAAAGTTCACGTGTGTCATAAAGCATAGACATTTGCAGTTTGTCTGAAATTTTAAAGAGAAATATTATAATATGTGTATCATACAAATCACTGGAGCTCGTGGATTTGCTGTGTAGTAAATATATCGAAGGAGCTAGTAGATTTTGTGTGTAGCATATAAATCATAGGAGCTTGTGGGTTTGCAAGCATTTCATAGAGAATCAGGAAATCAACAAATTAAAAAATACTAACGATAATAACTATGCTCTGATAGAACTTTAACACATCTAGGCTTTTTTGGGAACCAAAACTTCCTCTTCTTGCCATGAAATTATAACTAAACTGTTTGTCTACATCATTCCATTTTTGCCCTTAGTTAATTGTCAAAAACTTAAAACATTTTCTTCAAGTGCATTAGGGCCAGCTGACATCTTTTTTGCTTCAAGAAGAATGTATACACTACCACATATTTGTCAATCATCGATATTCAAATGACTAGAAAAAGCCATTTCCAGCAGATATTTTCAATGTAAAAGATTTTGATAAAAAAACAAAAGAAAGAAAAAAAAGAAAGGACAAAAATAGCTTGATGCTTTGAGATAAAAGTTAGTTTGAGATATTGTGTTTTTAAATAAATATATGCTTAAGTTTAAGTGACAAGCCAGATATACCAAAAGATATTCCAAAATTTTATATGCTCTAGCTACCTCTCAGATCCATCAAAATAGATGAAACTTCTACCAGTAAAATGAATAGGGATAATTACAAAAAAAAAAAGGGTTTGGACTAATTACAAAAAAACAGAGATATAGCAAAATTACAAAAACACCCCTCAAGTTTGATTATATGTTAAATTTAAGGGGGTAATTGTAATATTTCTATAAATATTAGGGGATTTTTAAATATTTTTGCTTATGAAGGGGGAAAATGTATGACCAAATCAAATTTCAAGGGGTTGTTTGCAATTTTCAAAAACCTCTGGTTTTTTTTGTAATTTGCCCGAACCTCAGGGTGTTTTTAGTAATTATCCCAAATGAATATGAAAAGCATCTTCTTATTGGGGACCATAAGAAATTAAATCCATTTCTGTCAGTTCCTGCATCGTATACATTCTCGACAGCCCTCTGAATACTGCAACAACTATTGTCTTTTAAGTATATTACTCTACCTTCTATCTTTGACAGCATAACGCAAATCACGTAACCATCTAAGTTCGAGTTGTATACTTAATTTTGTCAATAATCAAACTTTTCAAAGCACTAATCATCATGAATAGCATACTAAACCTCATTTCGAAAGCTTGGCCAATCTGTGCAGCTGCAAAGGGAAGCTTGTTGCCGTTGTAGTAGTATAAGTCCTTAAAGTTCACAAAAATACCCTGAGCAGTCTCAGGACGCAAGTATCTGCATTAAATAAGACTTCAAAAATAATTGAAGAAAAATGGTATCCACGTGGATAAATATCAAAATTAGTGGTAAAGCAAAAAAAAATAATACTTCTAGCTATAAAAGGAATTCTCACCCGGCTTGACCCAGATGGCCCAATTGATGTTTGAAACATTAAATTGAAAGGATAGGGGTCCGAGAGAGTGTTCTTTGTATCTGGAGCAGTAATGCCATATTCCTTGATTTTTGCACTAAGCTCCTCCATGGAGAGGTTATCTAAAACAGCAAGAACATGCTTAAGTTCAGCTGCCTTTTCTGCACTAAGATTAGGTTCTTTTTCAAGCTTGTCTTTGCAGAAATCCTTGAGCAGATGATCTGCTCGGTAACAAGTTCCAGTCTTTTCGCCCTTAACCATAAGGTCAGTGAATTTATCAACATGGCCCGATGCCTTCAGTACAATCTCTGGTGTAACACAAGGGCAGTCAACTTCTAACATGTTCTCTTCAAGTACAAAATGCTGAAACATTGAAATAATTATTGAATAAAACATCAATGGTAAAAGGGGAAACGAGGAATGTGATTAACTGAAATGCAGCAAACATGTTCTCACGGAATATTTACATCAGCAGACATCCGCAAAAAAGAATAACGAAATTTTAGAACTCATCCAAAAGATTAAAATCACAAAACATGCTTTGAATAAAAAAATTAATAAGTCAACAAAGGATTGCAGCCATAAAATCAAGGGATAATTACCAAAAAAATAATAATTAAAAAATAAAGCACATGAGGTTCAGGCTAATTAGTAAAAAAAAAAAAACTATAGGTTTTTGAAAATTGCAAAAAAAAAATCCTTGAGGTTTGGTTCCGTCTTACATTTTACCCCTTCATAAGCAAAGTGCATTTCAAAACCCCGATATATTTAGAAATATTACAGTTACCCTTAAATTCAAGACATAATCAAACTTGTGGGGGCTTTTGGTAATTTTGAAACATATCTGGCTATTTTTGTAATTAGCCCAAACCGTGGAGGGCTTTTGTAATTTTCCCTAAAATATCAATTCAATTAGCTTCAATCCCTGTAACAATATCCAATACTAGATGTATAAAAAGTTAGCATACCTGAACAAAGAAACTGATATAATACAACTATTAAGTCATCACACACACACACACACACAAACAGACATTACAGAAGCAAATTTCTAGGTTAAGGTACCAAGATTTATTGCATTACATGTCCTATGATCAACTACACATCCCAATTCAGCCAAAGAAACACCACTCTATTACAGCTGAATCATTCTTTGTGTGCACTCTTATTGTTCAGTCAATAACTAGCTCAAACAAAATGCAATCATAAAAAGTAATTATCTTAAACTACAGGTATGAAACCAAAACCCCGCTTCATTAATGCAAAACCGCCAATTGTAACATCTTCAAAAATCAACAAAAAAGCAACAATACTTCCCAGCAAGTATCTAAGTATAACACCATACGCAGCTAACACCGTCAAACGAAACAAATCAGCATCAAAGAAAACACAAAATCCCAATCCAAAGTCTGAGCTATCAAAAAGCTTAACAACATGGAAAATCGAAATGTGCCCACCTGACGCCAGAAAGCGAGGACGTTGGCCTTGACGGCGCAACCAGGGGGACCATAATCATAAAGCCCTGTGACTCCACCATAAATCTTGAATGAAGGTATGTAAAACAGACGCTGCGTTCGAGGGTGTTCACCACGGCTTGCCGAAATGCCTCCCTTTTCTGGGATTCTTGCGTGAAGTCCAAATATAAGCACAAAAGAAAAAACAAATTGAAAACAACATTAATACTAATAATTTTGACAGCCCTCAGCTTACCAGTTTCCATAATTCTTGATGCAGAATGATTAACTTAAACCCACATTCCACACTATGTGTGATAAACGGAAATATGCAATACTACAACATTCAAAAAATTCAAAACCAAAATACTCCAAAAGTTAAAAGTTAAATGCATTATTAATAAGATATTAACAAATAAATAACCCGTGAGATGCAAAAAACTGATTCTTCATCACCATAACAGTCTTTCTCTCCTAATCCTCTACAAAATGTCCATAAAGCTAAAAACAAAAAGATGGTGAACAAAATTCCAAAGCTACAATTCAAATTAAAAACAAAAAAACAAAAGGGTAAATGTTATAATTAAATCGCACAACCAATGCAAAACATAATAAAAAGTATGAAATATCGGTAAAAGTTGACTCTAACCTGTTACTGAACAGAGGTTTTGAATTGAAGAAATTGTTGAATGAGGTTTCGTGGTGAAAAACGCAGTGTGGGACTGGCGATGAAATGGTGGCCATAGAGAAAATACCCTCCTCTTCAAAACTTCCATTCTTTATGATTTACTTCGTATTTCATTTACAAAACCTTTTCCGGCAACCCTTTGCGAAACATTGTACTATTTGCTACTATGCTAGTTCACCTGGTCTGTTCTTTTTGCATCAAGCAGTTGTTGACTGTTGTTAATTGGGCTGGGATTGCTGTGTTGCTGCTCAAAACGGTGCAAGAATTTGCATTATGGGCCAAGATCTAAATGTGGCCCATTAACATTCAATACTGTAAGCCCAAGAGAATTTAAAGATATAGTTTGATGAAATTACTATTGGCAACCCAAAATGTAGCGTGGGGCGAAATTGAAAATATTTGAGTGATGGATGGCGAGGTTGAAAATTTAGGAGACAAATAACTTATATAGTTATATATGTATATATGCGGTAATTTTAATTTGCCCTTCAAACTATGTGGGTTTTTCTACTTTGTCAATTAACTTTGAATTTTTCTACTTTTCTACTATCCGAATTTAAATTGTTGCCCTTATCTTATAATTTCCAAATTTATCCTCTTAACCTTTATCGTTATTTTATTTTTTTGATATCTGAAAATGGTGTTATAGTCTAAGTTTATCGATGAATTTTACTATTATTTAATACTATTTATATATTGACTAAAAAAGATTAGATTTTGAGAGAAAATAAATCAATAATTGTTCGAGATATAATAGTACTTGAGATATTCCACTAATAATGAGTGGTAAAATTGGAAATTATAGGCTAGCTGGGTAAAGTAGAACAATTCAAAACTAAGTAGACAATATAAAAAACACGTATAGTTTGGGGGGCAAATTAAAATTATCACATGTATATATATTATATAGATATATGTACTACGTAACATAAAGGTTTTGGAGGGAGGGTGATGGCCACCTCCAAGCTCTAGCCCCCTCTCGTCCGTCCCGAATATTGGTGGGTCCAAGTTGAAATTTTAATTTGAAAATGGTAGTTTATGTGGATGCGAGCGGCAGTGACAGTAGTGGGTCTCATCTATATAATAAAAGGTTAAAATTGAGTATGTGGTGATTAATGGGTCTAGGTGATGAATATAGGTTGAAATTTGAGTATATAGATGTGACAATTGAAAATATAGTGTTGAGATTGGAAAATAAAAAATTAGAATGATATTGACAGTAAAAAATGAGAAGAACTCTAATGAGATGGAGACTATACAAGCCCTTGGCAATCCGAGTTGGAAGTGTTATGTCAGTTTGTCATAAAGAATTAAAATGGACATGACAAAAGAACACACAGAGTAAGGCAAAAAAAAATTTTTGGTCATTTATCTAACACCACTTTGTTAATCCATCCTTTTTTTGCTTTTGACAAATAGTCATTTTTCTCAACAAAAATTGAGATTTGGTCATCTTACCTCGCAATAGCATAGCATTACTTTAACATGTTGAGTGATGTGGCATTTTTATTTTCAAAATTTTTAATTTTCATTTAGAAAACAATATTTAAATCTTACATGCCAAAAATTATTTTCAAAAATAAATTATTTTCAAAAATCTATAAATCTTACCTGCTATAAATTATTTAAATTATTTAAATCTTATAGAGTAAAAACTTAAAATTGTTTTTAAAAAACTATAAATTATTTTCAAAAATCTAAAAATTATGCCAAAAATATATTTTCAAAAATCTATAAAAAATTATTTTTATATATTTGGCGTAATTATCGGATTTGTTTTAAAAAATAATTCATATTTTTTTGTAACAATTTTAGAAGTCTTAGTTTTAATCCATTTTCAGATTTTTAGACTATTTTTCTTGTTTTTAAACAATTTTCAACTTTTTTATTTTATATTTTAATATTTCAAATAATTGTTAGATTTTTAACAATTTTTTTTAGTTTTTTAAACAAATTTTCAGATTTTTAAACATCTTTTAGTTTAAAAACAACTTTTTCAAAATAATTTTGAGTTTTTCTATTTCAAAAATAAAATATTTTTCAATATTTCAAATAAATTTCAGATTTTTTCAAACAGTTTATATTTTTTTTAACAACTTTCGTATTTTTTTTTGTAATTTTAAAATAATTTCGATATTATTTTTACTATTTTTTACTTTTTTAAATAAATTATCAAATTTTAGATATTTAATTTTTATATTTAAAAATGGTTTTTCTAATTTTTAGGATGTCATGTAAGATTTAAATATTGTTTTCTAAATGAAAAATAAAAATTTTGAAAATAAAATTTTTAACGTGTATATTTTTTTCTTATAAAATCTGGCGCTTGGTAAAGTGGGATATCATGAAGCTTCACAACATCGAATGAGAGAAATTGAGACTATTTGTGATGTGTTTTCGGTCCTCTCCAAGTCTCAGTTTCATAATATATCTTCTATTCCATATAGTGCAGGGCATACCACCCGATTAGTTATCCCTACCCAAATTTTTTCCCTCTATTTCCCCTAACTCAATTATTTTTTCCCTTAAAAAAAATATATATAATTTTTTTCATTTTTTCCACGAAAAAAACGGGCAAAAAAAATTTGGGGTCTTGTGAGGGCCGGGTGGCACCCCTAGCTACGCCCCGATATAGTTTACATATTCACCAAGTAAATATTACATGTATAAGATAATATCATTATTGTACACGTAATGTTGATTGGTGTATTAAACACTTGATAAATTGCAATTTTTGTCGTGTAACTATAGGGTGTTAACAATAATAGTTTTGCGAAATCATGATTTGCAAAAAAAAAAAATCATTCAACTTAAAAAATATATCTCGATTTCATTTGGTCATCGGATCGAAATTTACCAAAAAATCCACATTTCTACATTTTCGGTCACATTCGTTGATGTGAAATCAATTTCGCTTATGTGGACACGTGGAGTTTTTGTCCTAATCAACACGTCAACTCACTTGTAGGATGTCCATATGCGAAATTGGTTTTAACATGAGATGGTTTGGCCAAAAATGTGGACATGTGGACTTTTTCTAGCAAATTTTTCACTTCTAAAGAACCAAATAACTGAAATTGAGAGTTTTTAAAAGTCACATGACATTTTTGCAAATTGTGATTTCAGAGGACCATTATTATCAATCAAGGGCGAGCTAGCTAGGTTGGCCATATTGGGCCCCAACCCCTTTTTATATTTTATTCCACTAATTTTATATATATTTTTTAAAAATATATAAGTTAAAAGTTTGTTTGATTTTCTTTTTCTGCTTTTCCATTGGCCCACCCCACTCTAGTGGCTCAGCTACGCCATCGTTGCCAACCATTTGTAGGTACATGACTAAAATTGCAATTTACCCTTAAAACACTGGGATGATATCTTTTGGTCCAACATATACCGACTCGCAGAGGCCCACAACGGACCATGGACCCACTAATTGGTGAAAACCGACCACACCGACTTTGTGTTCGAACTAATGTAAAAGAGGCAAGCAACAATAGACGAATCTGAACGTCTAAGATCCCAACTCGACCATGGACCGACTCACTCCATCGAGTCACAATTATTTTGCCACCTTCCATTATATTCCCTGATTCCTGGATGTCAGCCGACCTAGTCCGCCGTCAATTATTATACATAAGTCTACTTGTACTATAGACACATAGGTAAAAATAGAATTCTTCTACAATAAATACTCCCATTTAATAGTGAAAATGGTTCACCAACTTTGTAATTTAAGCGTTTTAGAGCATTTATTGTCCGACCGGGATTTATAAAAAGGAAAATATAGTCCGACCTCCGAGGTCTGCAGATTAAGGAATTTCTATATGTTCATGTTTTCTTTATTTCTATCACTTTCTAGATAGACCGCTAAATCCACAAGACTCATTTATTTGTTTGACACGTGGATAACCAATATCCGACATCAACACTAAAAATGAAACACTATGTGTCACATCATTATATTGAAGGATTCAGTATATTAATTAAATGTTGGATTTCATTTATCGAAAAATACTGAAACAAGTGAAAGTGAAACCGAAAGAATATTTCAAAACAAAGCACAGGCTTGTAACTTGTTGCTTGCAAGTACATAAACAAAAAGGAAAAACAGTTTGGCAAATTTAGGAGCAAAGATTGGGGGGGCCTGGCCCCTGGCCTGGCATGATACTTTATTCTGATTTCTTTTTCTCCTGGCCTGGACTGATAAACCCTGACTTTCCATGTACTTTGCCAAGGAATGGTAAATTCTTTAAATGTCTCTCCCCCTAATCAGTAATTAAATACAGAGGAATGTGGGGGCCCTCTTGCAAAATCTCTCAATTCTTAAATCAAACAAACCACATACAGCTGAGAAATCACTGTGCTAGTCATCATTGAGCAAGCTTCCATTTCTTTTTTCTTTTTTCTTTTTTTTTTGGAATTTATTGAAGGGTAATTTGGTCATTTTAGTGCGAAAGCATCTGAAGGGGAGGAGAGACATTTCAATTGGTGTGGGTAGAATTGATACCCAAAAAAATCAGTTTGGATCTTCTAGCTATTTGATTTAGTGTTTCATCTATTAAATTTCAAAATTATCAGTATAGGTCGCGTGTTTGTTGATGATGTTATTTTTTATGCACCTGACGTGTAATGAGGATGTTGAAGTACGTAATGAAACACTATTTAAAATAGAAAGATTCTACTTGGAAAAGACATTGTACAAGTTCAAAATAAATTGATATTTAATGTTATATATACTAATAAAACCGAGCGCAAGTACGGACTTCTTGGACCATTGATAATCTGGGAAGAAGATTTTATGGTTGTCAGGCGTGGAAGGTGATGTTTTGCATACTCTTGAAAGAGAATTGTGCTTGTATGACGTCGTTTTAGATCCTAGTCGAATTTTTCGGTGGACCGAAATTTTTCGAAAAAATCGGACGAAATTTATGAAATTTTATAACTTAGAGGACTAATTTTCAAACAGGCCGACTTAGAGGACCAAAAGTCCGAATTTCATAACTTAGAGACTAATTTTCAAACAGTGCCAACTTAGAGACCAAAAAAATCAATGCGCCAACTTAGAGGACCAATTTTCTAATCTTCCCCTCACTCCTTTATTATAAGAAGATTGTATATATATAAACTAACCAACATTTCATTTCTTCTCCCCCATGTGGGACAAACAGCTTAAATAAATAAAAAAAAAATCATCTGATTTTCTCTCTTTCCAACAACTCAAACTATACTTTGAGTTCTTATTCATCCAAACATCAATTCGGACAAATATTAAGTATACCATTTCGATGTTCTAAACATGATTCCACTTTTATCTTTGTCATTAGACAAACGACATCAACCAAAATCATGCCAAAAGTTACAAAATTTCCTTCACATTTAATCAAATTTTCCAGCAATTTCGAAGAAATATATCAATCAATATCAATCAAATTAAATAGTTTATTTTGAAATTGATATTTCATCGCATGATATATATATTCACGTACTTCAGGTATGAAGCGCACATGTATAATGCATTAATGCAGCAAGGACAATATAAGATGGATTCAAACCATTGAATCAATGCGTGCAACAGATCATATATACGGAATCTGATCAGAGAGAGTAATGCGCAGAATCAGAGCATGCAAAACCAAAACCTCATTCGTATTCATCATTTATTTATTCCATGGCATAATTTCCAAGTATCAGAAAATTTATAGAAAAAGATATTTAGGAAAAACAACTTAAATTGATGTTGGGACACTACATTGAAAAGGGATGTAAATGGATCAATTGTGTTTTAAAACCTAAATCTGAACAGTCAATTCGATTCCACCATGAATCGGTGGTCCGTGTTAAATTTTGGGGAACTTTGTACGCAGGGACGAATCCAGATTTTTTTACAACGGGCTGGGGCGGAGCTAGACGTGTAGTGTTGGGGGGCTAAGAATTTTGGGGGTGCTAAATCAATAAAAAAATAAATATTTAGTACTAAAAAATAATATTTTAAAATAAATTTGGGAGGGCTTCTAAGGAGGGTACGCCCCTGACAACGGGGCCACAAAATAAAATTACATAAAAAATAATTAGTAGGGGCACACTTTATTTATTTTAACCTAATTAATATGCAACTTTTAAAATTAAATAATAAATAGTAACGAAAAGTAAACAAAATATATACAAAAAATAGTGGAGAATAGTTTTTGTTATTTACCTAATTCTTATATAATTTTTAAAAATAAACAATATATAATATAATTTTAAAAAAACTTATGGGGGCATGTGCCCCCATATTGAGATATGTGGATCCGTCTATGTTTGTACGATCCCACACAATGGTCGCGTCCAATTTATAGGAAGGAGTTCAAGCCTACCAAATGAGGTTCCATCCTCAAACCAATTGGTGATATGGTGATTAGTTCACTTGACTTATAAACAAGGTTATATTCCCCTAATTAATCAATGTGAGACAACTCACAAGTGACATATCTCAATAGTTCGTCTAGTCGAATACCCCTATATGATCATTTTTAGGGATCGAAATGTCCAATTTACCGGGCGAACTGGTCAAAACCGGTTAAATTATTTTCTTTTCATTTCTTTACTTTTATTTTTTATTTTTTTAGAAAGATTGCTTTAAACTTGGTATTTTGTTATACATATGTGTATTAATGAAGATTCGTGGACCAGTACTCCCAGCACTTCAGAAACGAGAGGTGGTATAGAAGATTTTCTCGAAGAGGTGAAGGAAAGGCTAAAGTCTGAGCTGCAAGGTAAATGTCCTAAAAGGTGCACAAAAAAGAACAACTAAATTAATCACATTTCCCAAATATAAAACTATGATCTATTATATAATCAATGAACAGTTTAATCTCATCCAATCCGCATTATTTATCCAATCCGCCAAACGAGCCCAAGAGGTACAATTGTAAGTTCAATTTATGTTGGATACAAACTCACTTGTGGGATTATGTAGTAATAAGGCCAACCGTTGAATCCTTTATCAAGTAGTAGAAGTTTGATTATTTTACCAGTTGGGATTAAATGAACAATCTAAAACATATGACCTAACTTGATTGCATTAGCCCAATCCATAATCCCAAGCATGGCCTTTTAGTCTATTGTATTATAATTTATATCATATAACATAAAAATATAATTAATTTTCATTGAACCGTTGCATGGATTAATAAATTGAATCAATTTGATTAAGGATGGCAATATATGCCGTATTTGGGTTCGTATATCGTGTCGAGACATAGCATTCATGTGATTCGTGTCGAAACATAGCATTCATGTGATTCGTGATAGATTTCTCAACTCTAATCAGACAAATTTATTATGTGTTTCGACCAAAAAAAGCGACTTGTATATTTTATTTTATAAATCTAAATTACTCATCTATTTATATGAGTTATATTGGTTGTTTGAGTTGAGAATAAATATACTCAGTGACATATTCAATCAATTAAAAATATTGCAAAAGGCAACATAAATAACAACAAAATCAGGTCAAAAGTGTTAAGATAGTGTAATTTCAAATTGACCACAACCCGACCTATTTATTATTCGTGATGTTCGAGTCCGACCTGATTTTGACCATTAAACGAGTGATCAACTGTTAAATCGATTCAATCACTGTTCCAATTTTAAAATCTCCACAGTACATTAGTACCCCACCCCACCCCACCCCCAACCCACCCACCCCAAGTGTCACAAGGATAAAAGTTGCAAACCAAAACTCTTAACATTATATTCCAAAAAATCATATCCAAATGGATCCTAACGCCTTCTCTTCAAACTTCTTCAAGTGGGACCCAAGAGCCACTAATTTGCCACCAACAAACAGGCTAGTTGAACCGGCGGCGCCACCACCACCGCCGCCGATGCCTCCGACGGAGGCGTCCTACTCAATGAGGCCGAGAGAGCTCAGCGGCTTGGAGGAGCTTTTCCAAGCTTATGGCATCAGATATTACACCGCTGCTAAATTAGCCGAGCTTGGATTCACTGTGAGCACGCTTTTGGACATGAGGGATGAGGAACTTGAGGAGATGATGGATAGCCTCTGCCATATTTTCCGGTGGGATTTGCTCGTCGGTGAGAGGTACGGCATCAAAGCCGCCGTCAGAGCCGAGCGCCGCCGCCTCGTCTCCGGCGATGCCCAACATGTCGCCCTTGATGCACTTTCTCAAGAAGGTTAGAGTTTATATGGTGTATCATTTTTGCTACCATGGGATTGAGATTTTCTTCATTTATGATCTGTTTCATTCTCTATTTCATCGTATCGAGATGAATGACACGTGTAAAAGATGATGTCGCCATATTTACACACACGTATTTCATCCAATATATGGAATAGAGAGTGGAATAGAAAAAGTGGAATAGAAAATTTTATTTGTGATGTGACAGTGAAAAAAGAATATTAGTATTACACTAGTCAAAATCTAATTATTTAGAGGATTTTATGAAGTTGCTCAAAGATTCATGGTCTATTACCTAATTAATTAAAATTGCATGCATGGAAATATGAATTAGGTTATTGCCTTTAAGGTAATAGTACAAAAATTAATCATGTATGGTGACATTTTTTCTTCTCAAATAAAGGTGATATATTATATTAGTGAAATTTTCATCACTATTATTGTAAATTTTTTTTGTATACTAGTTTAATTTGAAGTCATTGATTAATTTTAATAATTTATTTAGTCCTTTTCTAAAAAAAAAAATAAGAATGAAAAAAAAGTACACATTACATGCATATTATATTTCCCCAATCTAATTAAAATTGGGAATTAGGGTTTCTAGATAGGACAGCGCAGCAGGATAAGGAGGCGGCGGGAAGCGGTGGCGCGTGGGATATGGTGGCGGCGGGCGGCAGAAAGGTGAGTATGAAAAAGAATTGCAGGAGACGGACGTCAAAAATGGGTTCCATGGAGGACGATGAGGAGGACGACAGCGAAGGGGCGGAGGACGACGAAAGTGGCGGCGGCTGCGGCGGAAGGGAGCGGCAGAGAGAGCACCCGTTCATCGTGACGGAGGTGGGAGAGGTGGCGCGTGGGAAGAAGAACGGGCTTGATTATCTGTTCCATCTTTACGAGCTGTGCAGAGAGTTTTTGATCCAGGTTCAGAACATTGCTAGGGAGAGAGGTGAAAAATGTCCTACCAAGGTGAGCTTTTTTTATAATTAACCATTAATTTAAATTCCAATATATTTAATTGTTTCCTTAATTTTTATAAAATATTTAGTAAAGAAGTAAATATGTTGTCTTTGAAATTAACTCTAATTGTTTTTTTTCTAATTTGACCAGAAAAAATAATTTCATTAATTAATTTAAACGAGCAATACATCTACAGAAAACATAAACAAATATGTTAAAAACCATAAAAAAATAAAATTATGAAAAAGATTCATAGCATGTAGACTAATGGCTTAAAGCCTACATCTTTGAAAAATCTATAGTGCCTAAATGTGTATGGTTCCAAATCTGCAATATGCTGAAGACAATAATCTGACTTGTTTTGTTTCAATCGCGTATATAAGAAAAACGCTGCACCAAAACGGTGACAAACAAAACGCCGCACCAGACAGCGAAATGACAAACAAGAAAAGAAATTAAAAAAAAAACCAGATACACATAGAAAAAGAAAAAGAAAAAGAAAAAGTGAAATCGCTTATTTAGAAAAAATTAAAATAAAAAAATATATAGATTTGGTGATTTCTGCTCAAAAATTACCTCTTAACGATGAAAGCAAAAAAGCTGAAGGGCAAAAAAGAAAATCAAAAAGAGAGTTTAAGAAAAAGAGAAGCTCTCATAGTTAAGTATAAATAAAAAATTCTTTTAGCTTGAGTTTGATACAAGAATTATTCATGCAATAAGAATTATACAAATTCCATTATATATAGATAATTATAATTATTTAAGATTCCAAATACCAGAACCTTCTTAAAAATTACTGAAAAAACACTTTGATAATGATAACATGAAAAAGTTGGGCAGTTGATTTCGTACACATGGGCCTGAATTGGGCTCAGAAGGCCTCGTTAGTTGGGCCAGATTCCGAAACGAGCTGTCTCCACGAGAGCTTGACAACTCATGTACGGATTCTGGGCCAAGCTATAAAGGGGCCCAAAGAATCAGCACATCAGTCCTAGTGACACCTGTTTTCCGCTATCCACATTGGAACTAGTCTAAAACACCCCTACCTAAAAGTAATATTCACTGCAAAACCTATTTGATTAGCTTTAATTTTGAACACGTATTTTCAATATTATATTTGAGTTTTTTTTGTTATATATATCTTTACGGAAATAATTGTGTGCTTATATTTAGTGAATTCCAAATGATTTGTGAGAATAAGAATTTTCTTTTCCAATATTTATGCAAAAACTAAGATGTGCTTGAACTAAATGCGAAAGTTCAATAGTTGAGTTGACTAGGTTAAATTTTTTTTTCCGACACATCTTAGTTTTTGCATAAATATTGAAAAAGAAAATTCTTGACTAAGTTAATTTTTCACCCTGAATATTTTTTTAAATATATATTATTTCATTTAATTCGAACAAATAACTTATATTACTCTACTTCATGGCAATTGAGATCCTTTATTGCATTTAGTGTTTCATCTTCTAAATTAATGATATCAATGTCATGTGTACATGATGATGTCATTTCCGTACACTTGGAATTTATACAATTCATAAGAGTATAACTAAAATAGAATAGGAGATCTTGATTGATTTAATAGAGCATTCTTTTCTGAAGTTGGAGGGTCTTTTTGAAAAAGGAAAATATTTTTTTGCAACCCTAATTTTAACCATTTATACACTTTGCAACTTAAACTAATTATTTTTCGCAATTAACAACTTAAACTTTGCGTGTTTTTCAGTGTGCAACCTCCGGCCATCCAGAGTTAGAATATTCCAGATCACATGAGCGAATATTACAATTCTGGCAGTCGGAAATTGCAAAGTGAAACCAGCAAAGTGTAGGTTGTTAATTGTAAAAATAAATAGTTCAAGTTACAAAGTGTGAAAATGGTAAGTCATGGTTGCAAACAAGTTATTTTTCCTTTGAAAGATAATAGGTAAACAAGATTTGTGATTTTTCAGGTTAGGTCATGTTACAATTTTTCTGAATCACACTAATAGTTCACAAAATAGAAAATTTGAAATAAGAAAACCTTGTGTCATGCACCATATGCTATTTATTTTACAGGTGACAAACCAAGTGTTCAGATACGCAAAAGCGGCCGGAGCAAATCACATCAACAAGCCCAAAATGCGACACTACGTCCACTGCTACGCCCTGCACTGCCTCGACGAGGCGGCGTCGAACGCGCTACGCAGAGCGTTCAAGGAGCGTCGGGAGAACGTCGGCGCGTGGCGCCAGGCGTGCTACATGCCGTTGGTGGCAATAGCAGCGAGGCATGGATGGGATATTGATGCCGTTTTCAATTCGCACTCTCGTCTCTCCATTTGGTACGTCCCGACCAAACTCCGCCAGCTCTGCCACGCGGAGCGGAGCAATGCCACCGCCGCCTCCAGCTCCGTCACCGGTGGTGGTGCTGATCACTTGCCCTATTAGAGGAAGAGGTGTGAAACTTAGTGGTTTCCTTTGAGTTTGTGTTTGTGGTATTGGCTTTGTATCTTAAACTTTGATGTTTATTGCATTTTACTTTTATGCTTGGTGGGTGTTATAAATCTCAAATTTCAGAGGATTGTTTATGTAGAAAGATTTGATCTTCAGGATTATTACAACTCAGAGAAATGGAGGTTTGGGGGAAAAATTCAGAATAATTTAAAAACTTTTCTTAAGATTTTGTCTAATTACAAATACCCCTTGAGGTTTGTTTTTATTTTACAAACATCCCTTTTAATATGTAGTATTTGTAAAACACAGCCAAATGTCAAGAAGGTACCTGTAATTTTGAAAAATAACCTACTTTTTTCCAATTAGACTAAAGTTCAAACTGAACATTTGTAATTCTCCCTTTCTTTTTAAAAAAAAAAAAATTGCATCTAGTTTTGACACCATATACACAAGTATTTGATGAGGTTTGGGGTATGGAGGATTTGATATTTGTTGTTGCTCATATTTTACATGAGAGGCTTATATATGAATTTAATTTTATAGAGCATGCAATGAGTACTTGATACAGAGGATAATAACTTATCATGAGTTGTCTGTTCAAGAACTAAACAATCTTTAGCTCTGAACTGTGTGTTTGAAATGATTGGAAGGAATTTTTATGGAAATATCATAATATCAACAACAGCTACAAACTGGATTAGTTTCTCCTCAAAAAATAAGAACATTGTGCCAGGGAGTGTTTGCAAACTCTAAAACAAGAAAAGTAATTCTCAATTTATAGGTGGAAAAACCAAAACTCCCTATTTAGAAGTTGAGAATCACATTTTTCTTTTAAGAGTTTATACTTTTTTTTTCTACCTAGAAGTTGAGAATCACTTTTTTTCGAGTTTGCAAACACTCCCTAAAAAACATTAAGCACCGCAAAATGCAAGGTGAGGTGATCTCACACTAAAGCCGCAATATGCTACTCTTGCATCAGATGCCTAGCAAATAACGTATTGGATAATTATAAAAACTACCCATGAAGTTTAGTCTAATTACGAAAAAGTAAATTATCTTTTAAAATTACAAATACCCCATTGACATTTGTTTCTATTTTACATATTGCACCCTCGGAGGGGATATTTGTTCGATAAATACAAACCTTAAGGGAGTATTTGTAAGTTTGAAAAATAACTGGATCTTTTTAAGATTAGGCTAAACCTCGGAGGTAGTTTTTGTAAATATACATAACGGATGTCATGAAAAGTTGAGTTGGATAAAGAAAGTTATATGAAATCTCGATATAACATTTGAAATGAAACCAGTAAATAACAGAATACAGACTCTCTTGATGATGAGTTTGGCTGAACTGTTCTGATTAGATGTATAAAAAAGTTGAAAATCACGATCAAATAATGATGTCGTAAGCCAATCTAAAATCGACTCACTGTTGATCAAGAGGAATGAGTAGGATATTTCCACAATATATCATTCCATGTGCTCACACCATCAGTTACCGATTTAACCAAAGACGCCACCTCGTCGACATTAACACGAATCTGCTGCTTGCTATCTCTTTCTCGGACAGTAACTGAGGTTGTCGAATCAACTGTTATGGCAAGTGGAACTCCGAGTTCATCTGTTCTAGCGTATCTCTTTCCTATCGATGTACCTGCATAGTATAACACGTATGATGGTATCTCTGTGTTTGCCCTAACTGTTCATCAAGTTAATAAATAATTACAAAACTACCCATGAGGTTTTAGTCTAATTACCAAAAATACAAGTACCCACATGAGGTTGTTATACAAATTAATCCCCAACACCCCCTCAATTTGTGAAATTTGTAATAAAGAAACGTATGCCAGAGTATTTGTAATTTTGAAATATAGCTGAGTGTTTTTTTTTTTTTTGTAATTGGGCTAAACCTCAAGGGTAGTATTTGTAATTGGGCTAAACCTCAAGGGTAGTATTTGTAATTACCCCGAACAAATATGAAGTTTACACAGGTAAGTGTAGCTTCTAATGAGAGAACTGTAGCATTTAGGTTTGGCCTTTCCATGTTGGGCCAATTGTGAAACGACAAATTATTACTAAACTCGTGTAAAAAGATTTAGTAGTAAGTCTTAGTTTTGGTTACATCCTATTGGACAAAAATAATTATAGAGCATTTCAAATAAAGGTGTAGACGTATCGAGCTAGTTTGAACAAGATTTGAAGGCGAATTAATCTAGTTCAAACCAATCTCCAGACTTGGTGGTTGACTAAACTTATTAAAAGAATCTTATAAGTACCTACATCTTACAAGATATTCTTAAAATTTATAAGATGTTGCATCTTATCATAAACAAGAAGTTGAAGTTTTAGGATAAAATAAGATGATGGGGCTTTTAAATGTTAGTAGTGACAATTTTGTAACCAAAATTGTCAAAATTAAAGAAAATGCTAAAATAAGGTCTTACTCTAAAAATGAGTTGTGTGGACTTACTTTTCTTTAGGAGCTTATAAAGCTCTCGAAAAAGTTACCAAATACTTTGTTAGAACTTAATAAGTTCTTAAACAGTTTGTAAGATATTTAAACACAACAATATCGATAGATTTACAGTAAATAACATTTCCGAAGGTGCATACCTGTTATATCAATCTTGTATGAAATCCCAACAGCAGTTAATGACTTGGCAATTTTTTTGGCAACTTCTTCGTACTGCTGATTTTGAACCAGAGGAAATACCGTACATTTGATTGGAGCTACCAGCGGAGGAAAACGGAAGACGTTCAATTGCTCATCCCCGTCTTTATTAGCTCTTGTATAAAATGAATGCTCGTAGAGACAGTAGATAATTCTCCCAATACCAAATGACGGTTCAATCACTGAAGGTGTGAAAACCCTTTGGTGTTCCTTTTTTATCTCCTTTGAGATTGACACCATATTTTTCTTTATAGTGACAACCTTGTCGAGAGTACAAACATGAAACTCCGCCTCTCCCTTGACTTCCAAATCCGCCTTCATCCCCATAGCTTCCTTTTCCCCCATAGCCTGTTTGCAAATAGGAATGGATTAACAAAATTTGAAAACAAACTAGTACATTACCACATTCATTTTGAGATGGCTTATAATCGCAACCTTACTATAATCTTACAAGGATACAACTGTACATGACGATGGAAAATTAATTCACAAAAATTGGGACATTTACAAAACTCCCCTGAGGTTCGGGCTAATTGAAAAAAAAAAAAAAAAAAAGAGTCTTACATTAAAACTTGCAAAAACCTCGGTCTTACATTTCTCCTTCATAAGCAATACACTATTTCAACCCCCACCCCCCAGCTGACATTTATAAAAATATTACAGTTACCCCATTAAATTTTCAGACGTAATCAAACCTGAGGTTTTTTTTGTAATTTTGAAACATCTCTGGGTTTTTTTGTAATTAGCCCAAACCTCAGGGGTGTTTTGTAATTATATACTAAAAAATTCCAAGATCTTCAGCCTGTTCCATGAACCTCGATCAATATTCTACCATCCATAGCATATACTGCCAATTTAAAATAAACATCATACCATTTTCTCTCAAAACTCCAAATTGGATACTTATGAAGAGGGAAAAATGGCTCTTTCACGAATCTCCCAGCAAATGGATAACAAAATTGAAAAGAGAACTAACGCAAAAAGGAAAATAATACATACAGAAATAAATATAAAATAACGTAACAAACAGGTATAGTATAATAGTATACCTCTAGTGCTTCAACCACCATCTTCTGGTTACCCTTGAAGGCAAGACCCAGCTCCTTCTTCACTGGAGTAATGATAAGTTTCTGGAGAAGGAAAAAAACATTAGAAACAGAGTTTGACTACTAGCATATCAAAAACTGTTAAAATGAATGTGTTACGGCACTGAAAGAGAGAGATGCAGGGGTAAAGGAGGTTTATTCCATGCTACTTTGGGATTATAGCTCCAAATTTATGAAATCACAACACTCCCAAATGGCCGTATCACCAACAGCAACCCACAGATTTGAAATCAAGGGTGGGTGTCTTCACAAGAATGTGATGTCTTAATTACACGTGCCTTTATTTCAATATGCTCAAAGTGTAATAGAATAAATAGAGGAGTGGAGAAAAGGAAAAGGGTAGGAAAGACCTCCACTTCTCTAGGTTCCGAAAATTTTTCTTGTGCGACCAGGGCTACACCACTTTTATCCTGCAAAAAGAGAAGCTAAGCATCATCACACTCTTGATTGGAGCCTACAACATAGAGAACAATCAATGCCCTGTCACAAAATACTAGTCATAAAGTAAATCCACCAAAAACAATTCAACACCACCATCACTTTGCAAAAATAATAAGAGAAAATAATTGTTTGCAACCAGAATTTTGGCCATTTTTACACTTTGCAACCTAAACTTTTTTTTCAACAAACAACCTAAACTTTGTGGGTTTTACAAATTGCAGCCTCCGGCCAACCGGAGTTGGAATATTCCAGGTCACATGGGTGAATATTCCTGGAATATTCCAGTTCCGGCTAGCCGGAAGTTGCAAAGTGAAAAAATTGCAACGTTTAGGTTTTTAGTTGCAAAAACAAATAGTATAGGTCGCAAAGTGTAAAAATGGAAAAAATTCAGGTTGCGAAAAATTATTTTCCCAAATAATAACTCAGATACGAAACCCTATTATCCAAAATACGCCTTACTAGAATATGAGTAGAACTTCTCCTCTCCAATAAATAGTATAAGCACCATATAAGCATGCAAATTCAGATTTCAGTACAGTCAACACTTACTGTGTGAGCACGCAAATCATATGCTGATCTATCAGCAATACCAACACACTCAATCCATCCGTAGGAGCATTCAATTTCAGCATCCCAACAGTCAGCAGCATAGTGTGCCATCTCATTTGCCAGATGTTGGCGGAACCGAAGGCGGTCTTTATCGATTCCAAGTTGGGATAGAAACAAGTATACTCTCCCTATGAAATAGCCAAGGGTTTCATTATTGACAATACCCTGGGCCATACAGATTGAGGTTTGATGTTAACAAACAAGACAAGATCTCAGACAAGAAAGAGTAAGAAGCAAATTGATTCGCAAAGACCAACCTGAGAAACTGCTTCACCAATTGGTATCCTCCTCGCTTGTCGTCCAGACACCTGGTCTTCTCTCGGGAACATTAAAAATTCCAACTTTGAAACTTCAGAAAATTTAGGATGGGACTTGTCATCAGGATCCACGAAGTGTTCAATCTCAGCTAGCGTAAATTCACGGACCCTTAGGAGACCTTGCCTTGGAGAGATCTGCAAAGTCATGCATGTTTATTGTTAAGCATATAATAGCAATGTGACAGATATTTGAGGGTAAAAAAAAGAATCTCACATACGGCTTGTAGATCATAAGGAGATTGCAGATTTGCTATCAATCCATAGCAATCAGCATTCCATAAAAAATTACATAAATGATCCAAACGAACTCTTAACACATATAGAAATTTCAAAAGGGCCAAAACACCAAATTTCTTTTATTGTCATATGATAAATGAACTGGCCATTCACTTCTCTTTTCTGCCTTCAGTTAGTCACTTGTCAAAACCTAACCTTCACTTCATGTGCACTGAGTGCCCAAGAAGAACATAATGCATTAACAAACATTTGACTACTCATTTAATTCTCAGATTGTAGAAGAAATAATTGCAGCATGAAAAGAAATTGAGCCTAAAAGAAAGAGGAAGAGAAAGGACAAAAGAAAAAATAGCTAGAAGGTATTGAGGTTTATAGCAGTTACAAATCTTTCCTACCCTTAAGTTACAAATACAAACCATGTAACTTTCAAAGAATGTTCCAAAAATCCTAAACTTATTATTTTAAATTTTTGATGTAATGCTGCCTCCCACACCCGTTCAAACTATAAGAATTTGCTTCTAATAAAATGAACATCAAAGCATCAGCGTATTGGAGCCAGAGTTAGATATTAACAGCTATTTCTGTCATTTCCTGCAATACCTGCGTTCACTAATTCTCAGAAAATAGTGCAACAATTATTGCTTTCAGTAGCTTATTCAACCTTATATCTTCTATGACAAACAAACCTTAGATCAAGTTGAGTACTGGATCATGTGAATACTCAAACCAATGAACACATGCAGCAAATCAATTCTTATGATAGTATATAACACCTCATTTCTGAAAGCTTGGCCAATCTGTGCAGCGGCAAAAGGAAGCTTGTTGCCGTTGTAGTAGTACAAGTCCTTAAAGTTCACAAAAATACCTTGAGCAGTCTCAGGACGCATGTATCTGCAGAAAATTAACTATTATAACCCAACCGAAGGAAAAAAGAATCCACAAGGAGATATCACTAATTCAACACTAAAATAAAAATTGTACACTTCTAACTAGTAACTATAAAAATGCATCCTCACCCGGGACTTATTCCGGATGGCCCTATTGATGTCTGAAACATTAGGTTGAAAGGATAAGGATCAGAGAGCGCGTTCTTTGTATCTGGGGCAGTGATGCCATATCCTTTGATCTTTGCACCAAGCTCTTCAGCAGAAAAATCATCCAGCATTGCAAGCACATGCTTCAGTTCGGCTGTCTTCTCCGCACTCAGATTAGTGTCTTTCTCAAGCTTCTCTTTGCAATAATCCTTGAGCAAATGATCTGCTCGGTAACAGGTTCCTGTTTTTTCATCTTTAACCATAAGGTCAGTAAACTTCTCGACATGGCCCGATGCCTTCAGCACAACCTCTGGGGTAACACACGGGCAATCAACTTCTAGCATGTTCTCTTCGAGGACAAAATGCTGAAACATTGAAACAAGTTTTTAACAGAAATACAAGGGTAGGCATAGGAACAATGATGGGATTAAATGAAAATACTGAAAAACACACACTAATAAAGAGTACAGCAGAACATATTCACAAGAAGAATAAAGAATTGCATTAACTCGGCATAGGGCTCTAAAAATTAAAAGTAAAGAAAAAAATTGATATATTCAATCAACTTCAATCCCCATAAAATCATGCAATACGAGTATAAATGTTAGCACATTGGAGCACAAAAACTGAATATTCATTAAATTGCATATATAGAGCATCCATAGCTTATTGGATTACACATTCTGTTGAGCAATGAGACTCAATCTAAATTTTATCTCCAAGTAAATCAGCCATAAAAGCAGCAAAAAACGGCAGAACATTATATTCACATCTTATAGAAAGGAAATATTAACACAAATCTTGTTCTTACATCTAAGTGTCTGCATGTACACTCTACAGCGCAATTCGTACCCCATAATAAAAGATAATAACCTTAAGTCCTTAATACAATAACAGAAAGCAAAATCATAACAATAAAATTTAAAAAGAAAAATAAAAAATACACTTCCACCATTCACAATTAATAACACAAAACTGCAGCTAAATCAGCCAGAGAAGGAACACAAAGTCCTTTATCCGAATTCTGGGATGTAAAAATCTTAGAAAAAAAATATGAAAATTCAAAATTTGCTCACCTGACGCCAGAAAGCGAGGACGTTAGCCTTGACGGCGCAACCAGGGGGGCCATAATCGTAAAGCCCAGCTACGCCGCGGTAGATCTTGAATGAAGAGATGTAAAAAAGGCGGCGTTCGAGGGTGTTAACGACGGCTTGCCGGAATGCCTCCCTCTTCTGGGCTTCTTGAGCGGCGTCCATTTCTAAGCACGCGGAAAGCAGGTTTCTGAAGCCCTCAACTCGGAATTTATACTCCTTTAGTGGGAGATAGCTTTAGTAGTAGTAACTTTAAAGGTAAATTGCTTTTGTAGTCCCTAAATTTTGAAAATTCTTAGTTTAGTCCTTCAATTTTTGATTGCATCGCTTACGTCCCTCGGCTTTCAACAATGTCTCATTGTGGTATATGATATTAATGAGATGGTCCTATAGAATAGGGATGACAATTTCCTCCAAACTCATTTTAGGATTCGATCCCCAACTTGAATGATGGAGGGTATGGAGAGTTTTTTGATTCGATTATATAAATGGGTACACGGGTATGGGAATATCTTTTTTTTTTAGTACATCCTGAAAGGGGTAGGAAATCCTGATAGGAGTGGGTGTGGTGGGATCGAACTTAGGTGGAATTATGGGAAATTGAACATTAAACCACTTGTGCCACACTTGTTCACCCGGTATGGGGATGTTCGGGTTCAGTTATAGAGGTGAGTCTAGGAACATCATACTCATTGACCTGATACCTGATTAAATTATATAATATATATTTGTTTTTACATATATATTAATTTATGTTTAACTCAATAATATTTTAATATTCAAAAATAAACATAATACAATTGCATCAGTATATCATATCATTTTTCTTATATTCTTCATATTTTGAAATCGTTGAATAATAGTTTTATTGCTAATATTTTAAAATATATTATTTTTAATTTATGTTATTGTACAGTCATTTAATAGCTCATCTATCATCAAATTGTGCTTAGTGAACTCTCTATGATATTTATAGTCAAAGTAACAACTTAGCCAACAGATAAACAGGAACATGTTTTCTTTTTAGCAACCATCGACAAGCAAGACGTCTTATACTTGCTACTTCAAGTAAACTTCCATCTACATGAATATAATCAATAAAAATTTCAAGTTGACTTTCAAGTTCATATAGAATAATTGCAGAAAATTCAGATGGATATAATTTTACAAGGTTTAGTAACTTATCTTTGTCAGATGCAGAAAATGAATCCATTAAATCAAAACATACCATATACAAGAATAATTATGCGTTCACCTGATCAAAACGATGATTCATAACTCATGAGTTTGCAATTCAACCACAAAATAAAATAGCTCAGTTTGATGAATATTGATTATCCTTTTTGATTGTATGCTTTGATGATGAATTCTAAATTCCAAAACGAGAAAAAATTTCAAAATTCTTGCTCAAATTTATGGTGAAACAAAAGATAAAATATTAAATTTTGAAAAACGGAAAAATTATCAATGTTCAAGATTTTTCAAGTTCTCAATTGGAAAGGGGGTAAAGAAGAATGAATAAATTGAAGACTCAATTTATGTAGTGTAACATGTTCAAGAACAATCATTTCTCCTATTTTTTGTAAAAAAAAAAAATTAAAGTTGTAAGGAAAATACCAAAATACCCTTTGATTTGTATTTTTCAAAATTTTAGGAATGACTTCGTCTTCAACATGGATATTACCATGGTATTCAAAATCGTTCGAGGCGCACGCTTCGAGGCGCGCCTCGAATCGAGGCACATATTAAAAGATTCGAGGTGCATTAAATTATTATATTCAGGGAGGCGTGCGCCTCTAGTTGAAAAGCAGAACGCCCTGGTGGCTGGTGCATTGGCTTTTGTTTTATGCTCAAAAGTGAAAACCACTTTTGTTCCCCACTAGGACAATAAATTAAGAAAAAGACTGATTCTTTAATATTAAAAAGTGAGACAATCAGACAAAAAATAATTATAAGCCCATGCTAGCAATAAAAAGAGAAAAAAAAGACTTTTCCTCAACAAAGTGCATCTGCAGAGGCAATAGAAAAGAAAACAGTCTCTTCTGCGTTTTCTAGCACTTCCAGAGAACAGATACAGCTTGCAGCCTAGAGGTATGTTTTATTTTTTCCTTTTCAAACTTTACCTTCCTCATCAATCTTGTTGGCTCTGTTTTTTTAGGCCTTAGTGTCTTCTTTTTTGCTCTGATTTTTTAGGTCCATAATATGTAAGAGAAAGGATAAGCAATAACCAAACAAAGAAACTAAATATACTAACACAACAAAAGGCAAAGAATAATTTGTTTTCAACCTTTTCTAAATCACTGATACAACCAACAAACAAAAGAAATATTTTGATCCTAGAGAGAATAACATCATTCAATTATTAGCTAAACAAAATTTTATAGTAAACTTTAGTTTTATTTCTGATCAATAAATTTTTATAGTAAATTAAGTTTTTTTTGTTCAATAACTCCTCTATATTCAACTTTTTCTAAATCACTGATACAACCAACAAAAATTTGTAGTAAACTTTAGTTTTATTTATGATCAGTAAAATTTTATAGTAAATTAATTTTTTTTTGTTCAGTTATCTACCTCTGTTTTCAACTTTTTCTTAGTAAAAATTGTTTTTAACTGTTTGTAGAATGAGAGAAAGCAACAGAAAAGATCCAGCTTGGAAATATGGGACTGAAGTTGAGGAAGCAGGTGGTGAGAAGAAAGGCTACCTTTATATTGAATGCAACTTTTGCAAGAAAGTTGTTAAAGGAGAGTCAAACGGGATGAAGGAACATTTAGCATGTACCGAAAAATGTTATAACATGTCCAAATGTTCCCAAGAAGTTAAAAAAGAGATTGCGACAACATGAAATCGAATCATGCAAACAATTAGCCCACCAACAATTTGATGACATGGTTGACTCTAGCTCTTATTTTGGGAAGCAAAATGATAAAGGTGAAGGTTCCATGCGAGGAACAAGAGGACCAATGGATATATTTGTTACAAATGTTGGTGATGAGGATGAGGCAAGCAAAAACTTTAAAGATGACGAAAAATGTTGTTAAAGAAATGAGACAAAAAGTGTCATTGGATGTTGGCGGTCTTCTTTTTGAAAATGCAATACCTTTCAATATAGTGGAATCTCCGTCATTTGTTAACATGTGTCGGTCTATTGGTTCCTATGGCAGAGGAACAAACCCCCTTCAATTTATGATCTCCGCACTTGGATTCTAAGAGATGGGGGAGATACTACTCAAAAGATTGTCGATGACATAAAGAAGACATGGAGCATGACTGGAGTTTCTATCTTATCATATGGTTGGTCAGACATGAGGAATAGAAGCCTCATCAACATTATAGTTAATAACCCACATGGGAACGTATTCTTGAAATCAATTAATGTGTCTGCTGCAATTAAGGATATGACATGCTATTTATGTTATTGGATGATGTTGTTGAAGAAATTGGGGAAGGATTTGCTAATCAAATTGTGACTGATAATGCTGCATATAAAGCTGTAGGGAGGAAGTTGATAGAGAAAAGAAAAAATTTATATTGGACTTCATGTGCAGCCCATTGTCTTGATTTGATGCTTGAGAAAGTATGGCAGTTGCCACAACATAAGAATGCATTGATAAAGGCAAAAAAGATTACTAATTTCATCTACAATCATTCATGGGTATTGGCATTGATGAGAAAAATTGTGAAGAATGAACTACTTAGGCCGGGTGCTACCAGATTTGTCACGGCTTACTTGACTTTGCAAAGGATTTATGAACTAAAAAACCCACTACAATCTATGTTTACCTCAGAAGAATGGGTGAGTTCATCATGGGCTAACAAACCTGATGAAAAAGAAGTTAAAAAGATTTTACTAAAAGATAATATTTTCTGGCCTAGTGTTGCATATGCTTTAAAGACCACAAATCCTTTAGTTAAAGTCTTAAGGTTAGTTGATGGTGAGAAAGTGTCAGCAATGGGATTTATTTATGGAGCCATGGACACAGCAAAAGAAGAGATTGCAAAAAAATTGGGTAATAAAGAAGCATCCTACAAAGAGATTTGGGATATTATAGATGAGAAATGGGAGTTTCAGATGCACTGTGACCTGCATGCTACTGCATATTATTTGAATCCTCAATTTCAATATGATGAAAACTTTTCAACTCATGTTGAAGTTAAAAGAGGATTGTACAATTGTATGGAGAGACTCATATCCAACCCAAAAAGAAAAGGAAGATGCAAATCTTCAGCTAGATGACTTCGTGAACAAGAAGAATTTTTTGGGTCTTGAACTTGCAAAGTCAACATGTAAAAAAGGTCTCCAGGTATGGAACATTTTACATTATCTAGTTATATTCTTTTTGTAGTGACAATGTAGGTTATACTTAATAATGAGTTGAAACAAACTTAAAGTTGTACTTTAGTTTCTACATTTTAATGTAGTTGATTGGAAATTTGGCGACGGGACTCCGGAATTAACCCGCTTTGCTATTAGAGTGCTAAGTCTCACTTGTTCATCTTCTGCATGTGAACGCAATTGGAGTACTTTCAATCAAGTACATACGAAAATAAGAAATCGTCTCACTGCATCAAGGTTGAACAATTTGGTTTATGTCATGTATAACAAGAAGCTCAATGATCGACATATAAGACTAAGAACTCTTAAAGAAGATGAAGATCCTTTAATCATTGAGACAATACCATCAGATGATGACTGGATTGCTGGGGATGTTCAATCAGATGCAAACACTAACGAAAATCAACAATTACAAGGAGAAAAAATAGAAAGATCTACTCAAAAACAAGGTCAATCTATTAGAAAGCGAACTTTTTCACAGAGAGGTACTTCCTAGTTTTTTTTTTTACGCATGGTACTTCCTAATTGTCTAAACTCTTAAGGGGATGTTTTAAGTTATTTAGCTACAAAGAAATGTTTTAATTTATTCTCCTTTTCTAACTTTACGAGAAAAAGGAAAGGAAGAGACCATTGCGACTAAGGGATGAAGAAGACGAATGGATTGAAGTTGACAGTGATGAAGACGATATTCTAGAATCCAGACTTCTTGATGATGATGATGATGATGATGATGACCTAGATGATCCTAATGATAGTGATAACAACAATAGTGAATGAATGGCTTAAAAAACTTTAGAAATTAGAATCCTCTTAAGTAATGGACCTATATTTACTTCTATTTTGTCTATTTATGTTGTGTATTTTGGGAAAAACTCTAAGATTGTTTTGGTATCTATGAATTTTAATTTTGAGCTTTCATGATGAGGCTTACGCATCGAACCCGCCTCGAGGCTTACGCCCCGCTTCATGGGGAAAAACGCCTCAGTTCCCGTTTACGTTTTTCAAAACCATGGATATTACCTTATAACATATTGGCACATTGAAAATCCAACTATTACAGAATTTAATTAGTTCAAGTTTTTACACTATAATGTATTGCACTTTTAATTTTATTTATTTATTTCTTCACCTTTATTTATTTATTTATTTTTCCTTTGGGCCGCCTCGCATCACACTCTCCTCTCACATTGTCCAACAAGATTATTGTTCATGGCTATAGCAAAATTTTTATTTTAGTAATGTTTAATTATTTGATAATACCAATATTGTTTTTCGGGGGCATTTTAACAGTTTATTTTAGGATGACATAAGTGGTATTTTAATATTATATATATATATATATATATATTTTTTTTTGTTGAATCCACCAATTTGGATCAAAGTGACACCAAGGCAAAATATGAGGGGTCTTCAAGGTGATGCAATTGATAAACGAGGGACTAGATTTAAATTATTTTATAAGATTTTAGAAGTGATATTGCTTTTGCTTGTGTGGGGACAGGAATGGGAAAAAATCAGTTGGATATTTTCACTTGGTTTTCAAATTTGTTGATGTAGTGGGGTGGACGTGTGTGGTCTATTTCGACTAGGGGGTGTCAATCGTGTCGTGTAAAGTGTTCGCATGTCGTTTTTTGATAAGAATATTATAAGTTTGACACGAACACAACCCGTTTAATTATTCATGTCAAGATACACGACACGAACAAGACCTGTTTATGACACGGGTAACCCGACACGAAACGAAATACATATGAAATTTAAAGTTGACACGAAAAAATTATAGAGAAAAAGCTAAAATTACAATAAAAATGCATTAATTAATTTGTCCATCATTATATAACCAACTAAAATATGAAAATAATATGTCACTATAAAATTAAATGGTTAAATAGGTATTGCACTTTTAATTTTATTTATTTATTTCTTCACCTTTATTTATTTATTTATTTTTCCTTTGGGCCGCCTCGCATCACACTCTCCTCTCACATTGTCCAACAAGATTATTGTTCATGGCTATAGCAGCCTTTATTTTAGTAATGTTTAATTATTTGATAATACCAATATTGTTTTCAGGGGCATTTTAACAGTTTATTTTAGGATGACATAAGTGGTATTTTAATATTATATATATATATATATATATTTTTTGGTTGAATCCACCAATTTGGATCAAAGTGACACCAGGGCAAAATATGAGGGGTACTGAAGGTGATGCAATTGATAAACGAGGGACTAGATTTAAATTATTTTATAAGATTTTAGAAGTGATATTGCTTTTGCTTGTGTGGGGACAGGAATGGGAAAAAATCAGTTGGATATTTTCACTTGGTTTTCAAATTTGTTGATGTAGTGGGGTGGACGTGTGTGGTCTATTTCGACTAGGGGGTGTCAATCGTGTCGTGTAAAGTGTTCGCATGTCGTTTTTTGATAAGAATATTATAAGTTTGACACGAACACAACCCGTTTAATTATTCATGTCAAGATACACGACACGAACAAGACCTGTTTATGACACGGGTAACCCGACACGAAACGAAATACATATGAAATTTAAAGTTGACACGAAAAAATTATAGAGAAAAAGCTAAAATTACAATAAAAATGCATTAATTAATTTGTCCATCATTATATAACCAACTAAAATATGAAAATAATATGTCACTATAAAATTAAATGGTTAAATAGGTCAATCGTGTTGACACGCGGGTCGACCTGATTTGACTTATTTATTCCCCGTGTTAACCGTGTCCGACCTGAATTTGACCCGAACTTGCTAATGGTTGTACTTGTACCTGAGTCAATCAATTCCGGCCGACGAGCCGCCCAAACCAACCCGATTTTCTAATGGGATGGGCTCTATTTTTCAAGGCCCGAAAAAAGTCGGGCCTCAAAAGCCCGACCTAGCCCGACAGGCTAGTCCGGGAGGCCCGACTTTTTCAGTGCAGTTTTCGTTTGTAGGCCGGGCTGGATTCCCCATTTTTGCGGCCCGGGGGACTGTTTGTCCCGCCCCGACCCGATTTTTCGAAAAGCCCATCGGGCTCGTGCAGCTTAGCTCGGCTCGGTCTTTTTTTGATAACTCTACGTGCACCTACTAAATTTGTGTTATGTTCGTGTCGGGTTATCGAGTCGTGTCACAAAATTAATACCCCTAATTTAAATCCTGAATATTTTCATTCCTTTTTTTTTCAAATGATTTAATTTGTATTAAAAAAAATATTAGAGAGAAACTAATTTCCTCTAATTCTTTAACTTAATTAAAAATGTTGAAACAAGATCGATAAAATCTCAATTGAAGGATTTATTATACATTTTTTGAAAGGTCTTTTGTATATATAAAATTGTTAGTTTTCCTTAATTCATTTTTATGTATATAAGGTTTTTTTGTATATATAATTTGTATTATAAGTTTGATATATATATATATATATATATCACTAAATTAAGGTCCAAACATCTATATATATATAAAGAGAGGGTCTTCTCAAAATAGTAGCCAAAACTTTTCCCGCTCTTTTTTTCGATTTCTAAAAACAAATTGCCTTTTTTTTTGGTTTGGTCATATTTCCGTGTGTCAATTAATTCACACTTATATTTAACCAAAAATAACAACTTAGGTTACATAACTGTACAATATTTGATAGATTCCTTATTTAATATTCCATATTGATTTTCTTAATTGACAGTATCTGACAGATTTCTTATATTTCCGTGTGGCATATAAAGGCAATTATTGATGATTTACCTCTAATAGTTCCTGAAAATGGGTATTTTACAGATTACTTATTTTTAATATTCAACTTACTAAACATAAGAATATAAATAGCTAATTTATATTTAAACGAATCTCATCAATTACCTTCCTTCAATAGGTCCATAAATTTCGGTAATTTACAGGGGATTTTTTTTTCCTTTCAAACCAAACATAAAAGTGGCAATTGGAGATTTAGTTTATATATAAAAAAAATACTAATGACCAAAGATATCTCCAATAAATTCCTGAATTTTCTTGAGCAAAATCTTTAGACTGACTATATTACTTAACAAAAATAAACTTTTTCTACCTTGATGCCCACTTCAAGCAATACACTCAATAATTATATCCAATCTCTGAAATCTAATTAAGATTCGCAAAAAGAAAATACGAAAACAATTTCAATATTGACTAAAATAAGTACATCAAATATAGAATATTTGAAATTTAACAAATTGGCTACCTAATATTCAGATTTATTGTTTCATTTTATAAAAAAAAATTGGACAGTATAAATACATACAATCATTCGTGGATTTTTTTCACATTAAACCTGAGAGCAATTGTGATTTCCCCCCGAAGAACCTTAAAACGTCTTGCTTTTCAACGTTTTTGTTGGCAAAATATGGCACCGATGTTTACTATGATCAAGGATTTGAACAAGAGTAAAATAAGATGGGCAGTTAAACTGCGTCTGGTTCGTTTGTATCAAAAGCCAGCTTTCAATGACAATAACCAAATTAATAGTCTAGAATGCATTTTCCATGATGCTGAGGTATGAAAAAAATTCAGATTGTGTTATGTCAAAAATATTGTAACAGACTTAATATGCACTAATATTAAATTTTCTGAACTTATTTTGCAGGGAGATCGGATACATGGTACAATTAGAAAAATGCATATGGAGCAGCATAAAAAACTTCTAATTGAAGGGCGTGTTTATGCTATTCAATATTTTTTAGTAACCAACCAAACAAATAAATATAAAGCTTGTGCGACTAAATATAAGACCACCTTTCATGGTAAAACACACATGTTCGAAATGTTTGATAAAACATTTCCAAGGTATATGTATGTTTTCAAGGATTTCACCGAATTGTATGACATCGAGAAAGTTGATGATACAATGTTTTTTGGTGAGTTTTGAATATATCAGTGATTTTCGTATACACTGTTACTATAAATCTGATATGTTAGCTTATTTTGGATTTTAACAGACATCATAGGGAGACTGGTGTCGATTCAATCTGCCCAAACAAAACACATAGCTGGGAAGACAACACGTTTCATGGACATTATTTTGGAAGACCTTGAGTAAAATTCAAAATTTCATTAATTGTTTTATATCTTTTCTACAGTGGTTAACTTATGTTTATTTCGCCTGCAGAAATAATCGTATGACATGCACGCTTTGGGAAGACTATGTTGATATTATGTTGCCTTATCTTGAAGAGCATAGTCTACAACCAATTGTTATTATTGTCCAAATGTGTAGAGCAAAGGTGTTTAGAGGTAAATTCAAATAATAAAAAATAAATTTTTTTGTTGCAATTGGACAATAACTGATTTGTTTTTATCATTTTTTCAACATGTAGATGTGGTTAAGATGTCAAATTCGTTTCATGTGACAAAACTGATTGTCAATGGAGAGGAAGATGAGATAAAGGAATTTAAGAGAAGGTAAACAATATAATACTATTCACAACATTATTATATACTTAACATTTTGATGTATTTATCTGTTTAGTGCATATTATTGTATCTTAATAGATTTTTTTTTATTCAGCATTGTGAGTGGTAGCCAACCAAACTATTCGATCAGTCATGTTATCGTGCCGTCCAATGTTACTGTTTCAGATGATTTAGCCTCATGTGAATATTCTGTTCAAACAATTGAGCAGCTGTATTCTAATAGACATGTAAGTTATTTTAATTTTGTTGTTAATTTTATTAAGATTAAGAATCATATTCAGACTATAAACAAATTTGAATATTTTGTTTTGTAACTAATTTTACAGATTGGTAGCTTTTGGGTTTGTGCTACGATAATCTCATTTATGGGGGATTGGTGGTACCTATCTTGCCCTTCATGTCCAAAGAAATTGTCCGAGGCAGGGGATAAGTTATATTGCTTTGGATGTGACAAATTCCCGGAAACTGGGCATTTAAGGTAATTATTTATTTTATACTGTTAGGTATTTTTGTACTCATATGTAAATAAGCTTTAATATTTTTTCCATATTTTATAAAATTAGGTACAAGCTCGAGATTCAAGCCGTGGATGAAACTGGAAATGTACCACTTTTGCTGTGGGACAGGGATAGTGAAAAGTTGATTGGAAAACCTTGTGAAGTTCTAAGGAGAGAACACCTTGATGTAGGTTTATATTTTAAATGTTTATATTTACATTTTGTAATTGGATATATAATTTTTGTTATATGTTAATAGATGGGAGACGGACGAGACATCCCAGATGAAATCGCCAGTTTAATAGACAAAACAATATTTTTTAAAGTTCAAGTTAAAGGAGATCAGCTGAAGCATTTGGACAGAACTTTAACAGTATTGAAACTGACAACCAATGACCACTTGATTAAAACATATGGTCGGGTTGCAATTGAAAGTCAGGTATATCTTAACAATTAATTTGAACCTATTTATTTATTGTAAAATATTTTATAATTGACAATTAATCATATATCTTCAATTCTAGGAATCAGACTTCTTGTCCAAGCTACACAATGATGGTGAATATGACAAAAAGGTTTTCCATTATATTATACTTTTTGATTACTTTTTAACTTCTATATTTACAAAAAAAAAACTTATTTAACTACATCTTATTTGCAGGAAGAATCTTCTGAAGATGAAGTAAACATTCCAAGTAAGACAGCTAAACAGAAAGAAGTAGTGAAAGCAAGCCCGCCATTTAAAAGAATGCTTTTTGATGATTTTGCATCTTCTACAAGTGCCAAAAAGTTGAAGGAGTTTATAAAGAAGGAGGAGGATGATTCCAAGAAATAGAATTGGGATATATTGGTATATTTTTTGATGGTTTGATTGCTTTTAATAGGATTCTTAACAGACATTAATATTAATATTATCAGTTTTTTATGATTAAAGTATTTGTGGGTTCATTTTGTTTGGTATTTGAAGGGCATTTGAATATTAATTTTTTATGGTATTAATTGAGTAATAAATTTGTTTGTTCTGTTTTTTAAAATTTTACAGTTTTATTTCTTCCCACAATTAAAATTGTTTTTTACATTTCAATTCATTTGAACTATCTGAGCAGTTAAATAATAATGCAAAGCCAAACACGAGAAAAATAGATTATAATCCATCAAATTTACAAATTTGCAGAATCTAAATACCAATAAGTAAAAATATGATGCAGAAATAAAAAAACTAAGACCCCCAAGCACCTACAGGTTCCACTATACTCATGGTATAGAATTCAAGTAGGTATTTTGCTTTAGGAGTCTTTTTTTTATTAGCTTTTAATCTAAAACAAAGATCATCATCTAATAAATCATTTAAATAATGCAAATCATGAAAATTTAAAAAACGCCCTATCTTTGCAGACAGAAACAATCCATTCAACCATTTATTACTATACTTAGAACATCTCAAATATTATGAATATTGCTTCTATTAAAATTGGTCTAACATACCAAAAAAAAAACCTTACAAATTTCCAACTTTATTTAGTTAATATTGTCATTGATTCTTAGTCTTGATTATTAAGACTTTATATGGTTAGATTCAATATCCAATATAAATACTGATTCATAAATCATTTTGCATCCATCAGAACAACACAACCATCAAAATTTAAGAATCACTCTGATACACAAAAAGATAAAGTCACAGACCCAAATTAAATGCAATCAAAACAGATAATAATGCGGCATCTCAAAAGATCGACTATACTTCGCAGCAAACGCACCAGAGAGGATAATGGGGAAGATGGTATAGCATATTTTTTTATTTAAAGTTGGAATTATCATCTTCTGTAAGTATATTGTGCTTACCTTATGCATATAATTGTTCGTGCCTTCTATGTAGTTTCTATTTCACATTACCTACATCATAAATGAAATGAATTAGTAAAAAGCTATTAGGAATATACAACATATGCGAAATAATGTTTCTAAAGGAACACTTATCTCATATTGTGCTTGCAAATTGGTTTATAGCAAATGTAAAATTATTAGTTTGGATATCAAGGAATAAATCATTAGTAATATTGTGAATGTGAATTTAATTTAAGTTCATCAAGACTACTTTACTTGAACAAAACAGGCAGAAAAAATTTATTAAATTAGTTCATAAAAATTAAGATGAAATACTTATTGGAATAAACTTTAGTGAAAACAATCACTTTAATCCAGGAGCGTTCATATCGAATTATCAAGAATCAAAACTAGATCGCGAGCGTCACGAATCCATATCAATTGGTTTTGGGATCTGGCCTTCTAGATCTACACGTCTCGAAGCTTTTCAGAGAACCCTTTAGTTTTCTCCGTATGTTTCTTTCTGGCGATGGGATAGCAGAATAGAATTCCGTAGACGTATGACCTAGGGACCATAACCCTTATATAACTGTGTTATATTGGATACCCTATTTTAGCCCATCATTAAAATAGGAATAGCCCATTAAGTATCTACACATTAAAGGCCCACACCCTATTAGATACATTAAAGCCCAATTCCTTAAACCTTATTTGATCACTTATAAAATGGGCTTAACCTTAATTGACAGTCCACAATACATAGTTATTTCACATATAAGCCCAATGTTGGATTAAAGATCCAACAATCTCCCACTTGGGCTATATGTGTAACCTTATAATTATGTATTGTAAAAATAACCATATGAGCTCAGCTTTGTTGTCATAACCAAATGTATCTATAACCAATCCGGTCCATTAATCGCACCAACACAGGATCAAAGCGGCCTTCGTTACATTTATCGTAACTCGACCCATCAATGGTCACGTATGCCAATACAATTAAATGACATGGATTATGATGTGGATGCGTAGCATGGAAATTTCATGTAATGTGATCGTAACATGTATATTTCCAACCGGTCCACCTTAACTTAGTGAGATCAACCATATACCAAAATCAAAGTGTGAATAAACCAAATAACCTTAGTTTTAAAAAATAACTTCAACATATCCATATACTTTGAAATAACTAAAAATGTGTCTACATCAAAAGAACATTATAATTACAAACTCCCACTAGAACTAAATATCCTCAAATGACATGACACCCATACGAGCAAAAGCCCATGAAACGCGTTTTGGGTGGCAATCCCTTAGTAAGCGGATCCGCAATCATGGAGTTTGTACCGATATGTTCAATAGACATCATCCACTTTGAACTCTTTCTTTAACAACTAGAAACTTGATGTCAATATGCTTTGATTTCGTCGAGCTCTGTTGTTATTGGAATATAAGACTCGCCGACTTATTGTCACAATATAACTTGAGTGGCCTTTCAATGCCATCTACTATGCGCAGCGATCCGTGACAAAGTTCCGAAGCCATATACCGTGGTTGGATGCCTCATAACATGCTATAAATTCTCTTTGCCATAGTAGAAGAGGCTATAATGGACTGTTTAGCACTCCTCCAAGAGACAGCACCTCCAGCCAGCAGAAAAATATAGCCTGACGTAGATTTCATACTATCTTGGCATCCAGCAAAATCGGAGTCAGTATATCCAACGATCTCAAGCTGATCCGACCTCCGATATGTGAGCATGTAACCTTTTGTTCTTTGCAAGTACCTCAAGACCCGTTTGGCTGCTTTCCAATGATCTATTCCTGGCTTGCTCAAATATCTGCCCAACATCCCTACTATATATGCAATGTCTGGACGCGTACATACTTGAGCATACATCAGACTCCCTACTGTTGACGCATAAAGAATCTTTTGCATTTCCTTTTCCTCAAAATCATTATTAGGGCACTGTTTGAGACTGAATTTGTCTCCCTTAGCCACAGGGGTATCTCCAGGTTTACAATCTTGCATGCCATATCTTTTAAGAACCTTTTCGATATAGCTCTTTTGTGACAATCCCAATATACCCCGAGAGCGATCCCTGTATTTGTATCCCTAACACAAAGAGGCGTCACCAAGATCTTTCATGTCAAAATTCTTGGCTAAAAATCTCTTGGTGTCGTCGTGCAATAAGTCTATATCGTTGCTGGCAAGCAAAATGTCATCGACATACAAAACCAAAAATATATACTTACTCCCACAGAACTTATGGTATACACAATCATCGACCAAATTCATCTCAAAACCAAACGAGATGATCACTTGATGAAATTTGAAATACCATTGTCTAGATGCTTGCTTGAGCCCATAGATGGATTTCTTTAGTTTGGCAAACCATATCCTTTGAGTCTTCTGACATAAAGTTTTCTGGTTGCACCATATAAATTGTCTCATCAATGTCACCATTGAGAAACGCTATCTTCACATCCATCTGATGTAACTCAAGATCAAAGTGTGCCACCAATTCCATTATAATCCGAAAAGAGTCTTTCGAAGAAACTGAGAGAAAGTCTCTTTATAATCAATGCCTTCTTTTCTGTAAAGCCCTTTGCGACAAGACGAGCTTTGTGCCTTTCCACATTACCTCTTGAATCCCTCTTGGTTTTAAATATCCATTTGCAACCAATGGGTTTCACACCTTCTGGCAATGAGACAAGCTCCCATACGTCATTATCCCTCATGGAATTTATCTCTTCATTCATGGCATCTATCCACTTTTGAGAGTTGGAACTTTCCATGGCTTGATGGAAGCTGATTGGATCATCTTCCATCATTCCAATGTCAACCTCATTTTCTTGGAGAAATACAATATAATCGTCGACATTACACTTCTTCTTTCCCTAGTGGATCTTCTTAATGGCACTTGGTTCTTGAGGTTGTAGAGTTTGTTCATTTGGAATAACTTCCGAACAGAGGTTCTCCGACATTATCTTGATTTGTGTCTTGAACAAGGTCGAATGAAATTCGATCAATGCCAACAACACCGTGGGAATATCAACATATTCCTCTTCAAAGACAAAGTCTTTTACTCTATCTCCCCCCGCAAACTCAACATCCTCAAAGAACCGGGCATTTCCCGACTCAAAAATAGTCTTAGTTGTGGGATCATAAAATTTGTACCCTCTGGACTTTTCAGAGTATCCAACAAAATAACAACTAACTGTCCTTAGGTCCAGTTTCTTTTCATTAGGCTTGTAAGGCCTTGCCTCAGCTGGACATCCCCAAACGTGCAAATGTTTTAGACTAGGCTTCTTGCCCGTCCAAAGTTCATAAGGGGTCTTGTTAGTTGCTTTAGTTGGAACCCTATTTAGGATATATGCTGCAGTCTTAAGTGCTTCTCCCCAGAGTGATTCTGGTAAGGTAGAATGACTAATCATACTCCTCACCATATCCTTAAGCGTTCTGTTTCGTCTTTCAGCAACACCATTCATAGTGGGTGAACCTGGCATGGTGTACTGTGGGACAATACCGCATTCCTCTAGGAATTTAGCAAATGGTCCTGGACGTTGTTCACCTGAACCGTCATATCTACTGTAGTACTCGCCACCACGATCAGATCGGACGCTTTTAATCCTTTTGTTGAGTTGATTCTCAACTTCCTTATATAGGATTTGAACACATCCAATGACCGTGATTTTTCATGGATGAGAAATATGTAACCATATCTAGAAAAATCGTCTATGAACGTTATAAAATATTGTTGACCATTCCAAGAAACCGTAGGAAATGGCCCACAAATGTCCGTATGTATAAGTTCTAAGACGTCTGAAGTCCTGTTGGCTACAAATCTCCTATTGTTGGTTTGTTTTCCCTTAATACAATTAACACAAATATCAAAGTCTGTAAAATCTAAGAGATCGAGAATCTCATCTGACACAAGTCTTTCAATTCTCCTTTTGGAGATATGACCCAATCTCTTGTGCCATAACGTAGCTGAATTCTTATTGGTTAATTTTCTTTTCACACCTCGTGTATATAGATGCAGGGATTCATTAAATGAAGCAATGGTATCCATCAAATAAAGATTATCATAACCAGATAAAGAACCAGACCCAACTAATTTTGAATCATGAAACAAACTAAATATCCCATTTCCAAATGAACAAGAATAACCAAATTTGTCCAAAACAGAAACAAAAATCAAATTCCGTCGAAAAGACGGTACTATGAATGTCTCATTAAGATCCAAATAAAATCCAGTCTTTAATAATAATCTAAATTTTCCTATTGCTTCAACTTCAACCCTGCATAGACACACTGATGTGAGTTGTTGCACCAGAATCTATCCACCAAGTGTGTCTAGGAACCGGTTAAATTAACCTCGAGAACAAACCAAATTAAGTAGCATACCTTTCTTAGCACGCGCCAAAGGGCGTGGTAGTTGGTACATAATCGCTTTTTTCACATGTCCTTGACTCCACAAAAGAAACAACCCGTAGCAGCATCAAAGATCTTTAGTACCTTCATTGCGATGGGTGCCTTTTGTTGTTTCTTTTGTGGTGCTATCTTTGCAGCTTCCTTATCCTTCTTTCTTTTCAATCATTTGCCCTTATGCTTGGAAGTTGAGGCAATATTAGCACTTTCTGTCTTATCTTGCTTCAACCTTTCCTCTTCCTGGACACAGTGTGAGATGAGTTCATTCAGAGACCAAGTCTCTTTCTGACAGTTATAGCTCACCTTAAACTAGTTAAATTGTCCTGGAAGAGATATTAAAACCAAATGCACTAGCAAGTCCTCTGAGAGTTCTAGCTTAAGTGCTCTTAATTTTGAAGCAGTATGAGACATCTCCATAATGTATTCTCTGATATTGCCTTTCCCTCCATACCTCATTGAAATCAGATTTGTCAAGAGCGTACCAATTTGAGCCTTTTCATTCTTGACAAACCTTTTCTCAATATCCGCAAGGAATTCCTTAGCTGTAGTAATTTTCTCAGACATAGTTCCCCTGAATGCTTCCGGAATGGCTTTTTTCATGATCATCATACACATGCGATTCGATTTCTCCCACCTTTCCATATCCCTCTTTTCATCTGAAGTAATTTTATCCGTAAGAGGGGATGGAGAATCAGTCCTTATCGCAAGGTCGAGGTCCATGACTCCGAGAACTATCAGAAGGTTCTCTTGCCATGACTTGAAGTTAGTGCCATTTAGCATAGGAATTGAGTTGATCTTTGGCAAAGAATATTAGCGAGGAGTAGACATAGTTGAATCAAAAAAAAAACTAATTATGCTCACATAAAGTATACTTAGAATTATAATGATAAATTCAAATATTGGTAATTCCCATCTCAAGATATCGGCACTCCACCAATATTTCATCTTTGGACAAAATATTAACTTGTAATTGATATCTTGGTGCAGTAATCAAACCTGATAACAAGAACATATCAAACAATAAATCTTCCTTTGGGCTGATTTAGTGTTCATATGTGAACCAAATAATTATCACGGGTTTATTACCACAGGCGCACGTGCAATTCTGATAACCTTCCTTTGGGCCGATTAATATTCACATAAGTTACACGCGCACAACCTTTTATATTTTAAAATAAATTAATTTACACAAGAGAGGTCACTTTGGTGACATGTTGCTTCAATTAATTCATCTCAAAATATATAATTCATACCATTATTCGAATTTAAAATTTAAATTCCAAGATTAAACTTAATTTAGGGTTTTCCATATTATTTGAGGCCAGTTTTAAAATAAACAAACTTTAATAAGCCTCAAATTAAAACCTTTTTAAATAAAACCCTAAATTTTCTGAAACTAGAATGGGCCCGAAATAAAAGAAACAAACAGATTTACACCACATGCCAATTTTAAAGAAAATTGCAAAACATTTCAAAACTACTAAATTTGGGCAAAAAAACCATCTTCTCCAACTACCCAAAAGGCAGATTTTCAACATTCTGATTGTTTTTTTAAAACCCTTAAAAAAAATACAATTGAAAACCTGAGTTTTGGAAAATCTCAACGTGGAATTACGAAATCCATTTCTATTGTATTCTTCAGTTAATCAACAAAAGCAAAAAACGCCACAATTACACATAATCTACCGTCATGAAATCGAAATGTAAACCCAAAAGAAATACATGTCAGATACCAAAATTTTGAGATTATATCAACAAAACCCTAATAATATCACAAACCTTCATGAATGTAAGGGCGTATTTCCAAAATCTCAATTTGCAGTACAAAAAAGCAATCTATGACAAGGCACATATATTAATTCATCCGAAAAACTCAGTGAATCAAGCAATTCAACCAAAAGCAATAACTGAATCTGAATCATATAACCGAATATACGGACGAAAAATTAAATTCGATTCCCAATAACCCAATATGAATTGGCTCTGATACCACTTGTTGGAATAAACTTTAGTGAAAACAATCACTTTAATCCAGGAGCGTTCATATCGAATTATCAAGAATCAAAACTAGATCGCGGAAGCGTACCTGAATCCATATCAATTGGTTTTGGGATCTGGCCTTCTAGATCTACACGTCTCGAAGCTTTTCAGAGAACCCTTTAGTTTTCTCCGTAGGTTTCTTTCTGGCGATGTGATAGCAGAATAGAATTTCGTGACGTATGACCTAGGGACCATAACCCTTATATAACTGTGTTATATTGGATACCCTATTTTAGCCCATCATTAAAATAGGAATAGCCCATTAAGTATCTACACATTAAAGGCCCACACCCTATTAGATACATTAAAGCCCAATTCGTTAAACCTTATTTGATCACTTATAAAATGGGCTTAACCTTAATTGACAGTCCACAATACATAGTTATTTCACATATAAGCCCAATGTTGGATTAAAGATCCAACAATACTAAGCTGAAAATTTTAAAATGAGCTCATAAAACAAACACACATCTACAAATTAAAATGACAAACATAATATCAAAAAATTTCAATTTTGAATAACAGAGGAAACAAATTACTAGGGCAGATTTGTAAATCCAAAACAACGAAAAAAAAATTGTGGTCTGTTTTATCTTCTAAACGAAGAATTGGAGATCTTCAGATTCAAAACTTATTCAAGATGTATATATCAAGTCAGAAAATATAAATTACAAACATAGTAAGAGAATAAAACATAACATAGATCTATCAACAAATTCTTCACTATTTTTCACAAAAAAAAAAATATTTATGATAAAACTTATAAGATCCACCGACAGATCAAATACAAAAAATTGGAAAAGTTTACCTTCAAAAACTCGGCATATACATCTTCAAACAACAAATTTCTGCAACATGCAGATATTAAAAAAAATTAAGGGTCAGACACGCAGTAATAGATCTATAAAAAAAATGACAAATACAACACATTTATTATAATCTAGCCATTTCGAAAAAAAAACTGATTTTTAGTTTCATAAGTCAAGCTGAAAGAACGGATCTGATAAACAAAAGGTATCATTACCTTTTATTGTTGAATAACCCCTGTATTTCTTTATATTTGCACCCTCAAGCCAACAATTTTTTCATTATCACAGTATATATGAAATATTTCTGTAAAATGTTCATACAAAACAAAATGCTAAAAAAAAATTCTTTTTTTCGAAAACATATAAACAACCATAAATTAGTTATTTCGCATATTACCATCGAGACCGAAAAAAAAATGATCGGCGCTTAGAAAAATTGTAAAACATTTCGCGTTTTTTTATTACAAAAAATGATTTTCAAGAAAATCGAAAAAAAAAAAAAAAAAACTAAGAAAAAAGGTAGGGTTTCATAAGAAGATGAAGTTCTTCATTTTTCAACATAAAACAATTTACAGATACCAAAAATATAAAGAATAAAAAAATGACGTTCATCGTTCTCAAATTGAACAAACGAGAAACGGATCGATGCTTAAAAAAATCGATTGAATCTGTTCTTCATTTTTTTTCCGATCCATATATCCATTGCTTGGTTTTTGGATCGGAAAAATAGAAGAAAAACATTGATTTTTCTCTTTTTCGTGCAAATCCATTGCTTGAACATGATTAAAAGAAGATTATTTCATTTCAAAACTGAAAATGAGTGATATTTTTGGAAGATGTTAAACAAAAAAATGAGAGAGAAATAATAGGGATCGGCTCCCCTTGCACGAGAAAGAGAAGATAAATGAGGTAAGAATTAGGGTTTTCTGGTTTTGTTCACTACTTCAATATCATATGTGATCGTAGCCATCAATTTGGTAGAAGGGTCTAGAATTGTAAATCCACCCGTACACGTGTCCAAAAGAAGCCATGCATGTTTAAATGTTCGTGTTCGATCGAGCCGTTGATACCTTATGATTCGATCCGCACCGTTAAAAATGATACAAATGGTTGATTATTTACTATCGATTTTTGTGACTGATCTGGACCGTTCATTTAAGTTGGATGGGCTAATGTACATGGGCTGCAAATTAATATCATATGGGCTTATTAATAAATGGTCTTTTTTGTGATTGAATTGTCTTTATTAATAGGCTTTTTCTTTCAATTAATTTTTTGTAGTTAATAAATTGTGTCTTAATTTTAATTTTGTTATATTATTAAATTTTTAATTTTCTTAAATTATAAATAAATAAAATAATTTATTAGATAATTTTATTTTTATACGAACGCTGAAAATTAATAAAAAAATTAAATAAATATTTTTTCGTGTTAAATATGAATTCACTAATTTACGTAAATATTTTTTGTATTTATTCGAATTAAGTGATATATATATTTAAAATTACGTAAATATTTTCTTTATTTATTCGAATTAAGTAAAATATATATTTAAAATATTTAATTTATAATTATTATTTTTATGTATTTCTCGTGTTAAATATCAATTAATCAATTTACGTAAAAAAATTGCATTTATTCGAATTAAGTAATATATATATATATATATATATATATTTAAAATATGTAATATGTAATTATTTTTTTTATCTTTCAATTTTATATATTTTATTATTAGTTTGTTTTTTTTATACAGAAAATGAGAACATCACACGTACAACATGTAATGGTGCATCTAAAAGAGTTGCATCCAATGATGATACAAGGAAGCTTGCTTATCCATTCCCCAACTCTCCTCTCAGTGACATTACAAACGGTACATTTTATTTTATTGTTATTGTTATAATATTTATATTTATATTATATATATATTATATAATTAGAATTTTGGTATTACAAATTTATACAAATAAATATATGTATAAATAAAAGAAAGAATACCTTAAGTAATCATTTATAAATTGAAATTTGTGAAGTAAAATGGAATATTCTTAAAATAGCTATAATACATATTATTATATATGCATATATACATAGATTCTTGTGTAATTTGTGTGTTTTATTATTATTTTTATATTTTAACAGAAAATGGGAGCAAAGGGAGAATAATGAGTCAAGATGGACCAACAAGAGTTGTTTCAAATAATGTTCAAGCTTGATTGCTTCACAAATTACAAATTCCCATCTTCGTGACCGTGCAAATGGTATATTAAATCTTTTTTTATATTATTGTTGTACTAAATAATTTTTTAGGTGTAATTAGATATTTTGAGTTATATTTTGTTTTCCTGTGTTAGTATTGTGCAGGAGAACAACACCGATTCAAAAAAATATTAAGAATTTAGACAATTCTTATTGTCGTATGTCGAATCCGCTTCCAATGTTTCTCATGTCTCGAGATTATAGACTTACTATTGATGACCATATTGAAACCGCTTTGAACCGCAATTCAAATACGATGATTGGGCAATACCATAACGCCAACCACATCTCCATCTCCTTACACGATGCAATGCCATCCATTAACAATGGTCAGAATTGTTCTAATCATATATTAACTTTATATAATTTATTTTTATTAGAATTTTGTCATTGTTTAATAAAAAATAAATATTTATATTTTTAATTTACAGAGTACTGGGATATTGGTGATGCAAGTTATACATGCCAATTTTGTGAGGCAAAATTTTGGTGCGAGGAGAGGATACGTTCCCAATGTCAAATCTCTTCTCCGAAATACGACTCATGCTGCATATCATGGAATTATTCAACTACCTCCTATGAAACACCACCTACTTTCCTTCGTAATTTATTATATGAAGATAGCGATACAAGCAAGCACTTCCAAGAAAACATAAGATCGTATAATATTATATTTTGCTTTACATCTATGGGAGGAAAGATCGACAATGACATTAATAGAGGCCAAGGTGCTCCAAAGTGTTCCTGGATGTACGGACAAAACTATCATTTAATTGGTAGTTCTTTTCGCCATCCGATGGTTCAACACCTAAATTTGCACATGACTTTATATATATGATACAGAGAATGAGATAAATCACAGAATGAATGTTGTCAGGTTAGTTTCTTTATAATTCATAATAATAATAATAATTCTTAATTAATTATATCTACATATGTATAATAACTCTTATTAACTATGGATCTATCCGACATGATTCAATCTGTAGACAAGGAAGTGATACTAATAATCTGCACCAAGATATTGTTGTCGGACTTGAAAAATGTTAGATGAAAATAATATATTGGTGAAAACCTTCATAGTAGCAAGAGAAAAGATTCGAGAATGAAAAAATTTTATGTTAGATTGCGTCTTATCGGTAGAAGAGGAAGGGATGCTAGAAGATACAACTTGCCATCGAGCTCTAAGATAGCCGCTTTGATTGTTGGTGATTTTGATCAGGCTTTAGGAGAAAGAGATATATTGATCGAAACAAAAACCGGACAGTTGCAGAGGATAAATGAGTTGAATGCTGCTTATTTGGCATTGCAATATCCTTTGTTGTTGCCTTATGGTGAGGATGGGTTTAGAGAAGACATCCCCTTTTCAGACTTGAAAATTAGAACTCACGGAGGAAGGAAAATAGTCAGTGTTATAGAATTTTTGCCTACCTATGACGCGGAATAACGAAGCTTCTACAATTTTGTTTTCTAGAAGATTGTTCCAACAGCTTTGTCGTGGATGCTTACACAATGGTTGAATCAAAGACGATTGAAATATGTTCTTTTGAATCAAAAGAAGTTGCGTTGTGACATATATAAAGTCCGGCGAGATCTTTGTATTGAATGGAGACACTCGACCCCGCATCACAAGGAAAAAGAATTATATTGCCGTCGAGTTTCACCTGGAGGAGCACGATTTATGATTCAAAATTATCAAGACGCGATGGCTATATGTCGATGGGCCGGTTATCCCGATCTTTTTATAACATTCACTTCCAATCCAAAATGGCCTGAGATTGTTTGTTTTCTTGATGAGAGAAATCTTAATGCTGAAGACCGACCTGACATTATTTGCAGAATATTTAAAGTCAAGTTAGATGCTCTTATCAAGGATCTTCGTCAAAATCAGTTGTTTGGTAAAGTTGTATCGGGTTGTTGAATCTTCTTCATTATTTTATCTGTTTTTTTATTATTCAATTTATTATTTGATTTTAATACATTTTCTATTTCTTTTTTTTTATTTAAAACTTTATAGTTATTTACACGATAGAGTTCCAGAAACGTGGGCTCCCTCATGCTCATATTCTTCTCTTTCTGGCCAAAGAAGATAAATATCCAACTACGGATGATATAGATAGAATTATATCGGCGGAGATACCAGACGAAGCCGATGATCCGTTCTATTTTGCGGCAGTTAGAGATTTCATGATTCATGGTCCGTGTGGCGAAACAAGAAAAAATTCTCCGTGCATGGCTGATGGTCGTTGCACGAAACATTTTCCTAAAAAATTTGTTGACGCCGCGTGTATTGATGAGAAAGGTTATCCACATTATCGGCGTAGGAATAATGGCAAGGGTTGTCGAGAAAAATGGGGTTCCTCTTGATAACAGATATGTCGTGCCACATAATCGTCGATTGCTCCTTAAATACGGTGCCCACGTTAATGTAGAATGGTGTAATCAATCTCGATTTATTAAGTATTTGTTCAAATATGTCAATAAAGGACATGATCGAGTGACTGCGTCATTCTACCGGACATGCAGTCAAGATTCTGTGAAACCTGTTGATGAAGTGAGCATGTATTACGATTGCGGATATGTTTAGTCGTGCGTGCGGCAAAGATGGAGGTTATTGGGATATGAAATACAATATAAATTTCCCGCCGTTGAACGCCTTAGTTTCCATCCGGAGAAACGAACAAACGGTTATATTTCATGATTAAAAAGAATTGATGATGTTCTCCATAGAAGACTTTGTCGATAAAGCAAGTTTTTGGCCTGGATGGAAGCAAATAAAATATATCCCGAGAGGAGAGAATTGACTCTACGCCTGAAGCTCCTACAAAATTCACATGGAAATCAAAATTGAAGAAGTGGGAGCCGAGAAAGTCGGGATATACTATAGGGCGTGTTTTCTATGTTCCTCCAGGGTCCTGACATGTATTATTTGAGATGCCTTATAAATGTTGTGCGTGGTGCTACGTGTCATGATAATTACAAAAAGTACAGGTGTACAACACAAGATTTCCGTGAGGCCTGCTATGCTCTGGGTTTGTTAGAAGACGATAAAGAGTATATTGATGGCATCATTGAAGCGAGTCACTTTGGCATCTGCGAGATACACTCCGTAGTTTGTTTGCATCATTATTGTCATCGATTCTTTGAGCGGACACGAAGACGTATGGGACAAATCTTTGGGAACTCCTTTCGGACGATATTGTATATAGGCGGCGCATTCTTTTTCAACATCCGGTATAACATTGCAAATTATGTATTATGCTTTATATTATTTGTTTAATTTGTATAATTTATTTATATTTGTTTCTTCATTTTTTTGGTTATAATAGTAAGATTTAAATTATTTTTAATGGTTCATATGTTCATTCTCTTTTTATAGACCTGGTTCTAAGTGAGAATGAAATTAAGAATCTCACCCTGTCGGAAATTGAAAAGTTGTTGCGCAGTCGGGGGAGGAGTCTACGTGAGTTTTGTACAATGCCATTTCCAAACGTTGACAATATTGAATTAAGCCAAAACAGATTGGTTTACGACGAGTTAAGATACGATCGTAAGGCATTAGCCGCGGAACATACAAATCTTATTTCAAACCTTACTGATGAGCAACACCACGTGTATTCTGAAATCATGGGTGCTGTTCAATCACAGAAAGGCCGTATTTTCTTTGTATATGGATACGGAGGTACGGGTAAAACCTATTTGTGGAGGGCATTATCTGCGGGGTTAAGATCTAAAGGACAAATTGTACTTAATGTGGCGTCGAGCGGAATAGCTTCTCTTCTCTTGCCAGGTGGGAGGACTGCACATTCTAGATTTGTTATTCCAATAAATCCACATGAAGGATCAAGCTGTGAAATCAAAGTTGGCAGTCCACTTGCTGAATTGATTGTACGTAGTAAACTCATAATCTGGGACGAAGCTCCAATGATGCACAAGCATTGCTTTGAGGCAGTTGACACAACCATAAAAGACATTATGGAGACAATCAAACCAGAAAAGTCAAGACATCCCATTTGGAGACAAAACAAATGGTATTTGGTGGAGATTTTCGAAGATATATTGCCGATCGTACCCAAGGGAAGTCGGCAGGATATCGTCAATGCCACCATAAATTCTTCGCGTTTGTGGAGACATTGTACTGTTCTTCACCTAACTAAGAACATGCGGCTTCAAAGACTAGGTGAAAGCGATGTTTATGCGGATTTGGTGAAGTTTTCGGAATGGATTGCAAATATCGAAGATGGAACACTTGGAGGAGAAAATGACGGTTCTGCCCCTATTGACATCCCTGGAGATATTTTGCTCGAATCAAACGGTGATCCAATTTCAACTATCATCAAAAGCACTTATCCAATGTGTAAAGATGCAATCGATGATCCGACTTATCTGAAGGAAAGAGCTATTTTGGCACCTACTCTCGATGTGGTTGAGGCTATAAATCAATATATGACCTCCTTGAACACATCGGAAGGTCATACTTATTTGAGTTCGGATAAGTCTTTGCAGATCCGACGCTAATGTTGATTTCTTACATGATCTGCACACACCAGAATTTTTGAATGGGATAAGATGTTCTGGAGTTCCTAATCATGAAATTCATTTGAAGGTTGGAACTCCTGTTATGCTCCTGATAAATATAGACCATTCAATTGGTCTGTGTAATGGTACGAGATTGGTTATTACAAGGCTCGGCAAACATGTGCTTGAATCAAAGATTCTCACAGGAGCAAATGCAGGTCATAAAGTGTTGATTCCGCGAATGACTCTTACCCCTTCTGACCTCAGGATTCCTTTCAAGTTCCAGCGAAGGCAATTTCCTTTGATCGTATCGTATGCCAAGGACAGTCTCTCTCTAATGTCGGCCTATATCTCAAGAATCCGATTTTCAGTCATGGCCAATTATATGTGGCGGTTTCTCGAGTTACCAATCGAAAAGGACTGAAAATATTAGTTTGCGGCGACGATGCGTCAAACAACAAACAAACAAATAATGTTGTATACAAAGAAGTATTTCAAAATTTGTAATTTTGTTTTGTGCAATTGTAATTTGCTTTCTCGGATATTTGTTATAGATTATAATTTTTATTGATATTTTATTTATATAGCAACATCACACCCCGAAAACAATCCCGTGCATCGCACGGGTCAAATACTAGTTATATTAATGAGAATGGTATAGTGAGCATGATAAAAAAGGTCCCATCATACATATTTTCTTAGAATCAATTATATGTTTTGGATTGAATTATTACTAAAGGTAAAAGTAAAACTTAATGTTTATCTTTTTCTTCGTATAATTATCAATAGGCAAACCCTGTATATATATAAGGATAATCACAAAAAACACCTTAAGGTTAGGGCTAATTACAAAAAAAAAAAAACCATAGACTTTTTAAATTACAAAAAACCACCCTTGAGGTTTGTTTCATCTTAGATGTTCCACACTTTCACATCGTATGTAAAATATTTCATAATAATCTGATAGTTCTAAAAATATTACAGTTACCTATTTAATCAAATTTGAGGGGTTTACAAAGATAAATTCAAACCTTAGGGATCTTTTGTAATTATCCCTATATATAAATTGTACTACCGTACATAACTCTGTCACACAGCTCTACCATTGCATATTTGCATCTCAATATTGCACGTCCAGTACCAACACTTTAGTTTCCACTGAAGTCGATCTCCTTGTTTCCCGCCAAAATAGGGACCGATGAATCGCCGGAATCGGCCTCGCTGTCACGGCGATCCTCCGCCGTCAGTCGAAGCTGTTCAATTAAAGCTCTGGCGAATAGTCTCCCGCCATGAACAGCTCAAAATTGCCTTCCATCAGCTTCATTCACAGATCAGGACTGGTTTGCTCGAGGTACAGTTGTAATCGATCGCGTCTCCTTTACCACGTTGATTTATCTTTCAATTCTTTCCTCGAAGATTCATATTATGGTTTTCCGGAAGGCGGAAGATGTGTTCGCATCGCTGGCTATACCGCTGACGAAGCTGGTAGGTTTGAAGACGGTTGAAATGGCTGCCGAGGGGAGATTCAGCACTATTGTCACTTCTATTGATAGTTCGCATTCTCAGGTAATCAATTAATCTTCTGTAGTTGTATTTGTTTGTGTGTGTGCGTGTGTTTCTGTAGCGCGCATATGTTTCCATCATTATAATGCCAAGATGATTGCTGTATTGTATACTTTTAGGACCGATGTACAATTATCTGAGCACTGATGTCGTATAGTACATTGTGCAATAGTATTTGTACCAACACGAGAACATGCTTATGATATACGTCCGTGTGAATGTTCCTGTTCCGAAGACTTTGAAACCTTTTCCTGATGTCTGTCTTCTTTGCTTCTGTGCATTTGTATTTAATTGAGAGGTAACCTCATTTTGGTCCATGGTCCTTGTGAAACTTAATGTGACGTTGTGACTAGTGAGTAGGTATGATCACAGCTTTTTATGCTTTTTTTGTTAGACGAACAAGAAAAAGTTCTCATGTTTGGGCTGTAGGCAGAATTGGTGGACCAGTGAGAGCATTATCAAATCAGTATTCGTGATTTGAGAAAGCAGTTCATCTTACAAGTAAATGCATGAATAATTATGCTAAAAAAACTATAAAAGAGCTCAAGTCCATGCTCGAATATGTAGATGATAATGCGGAGGTCAAAAATTAATAGTTGAAACTAACTCTATTGGGTTGTAATAATAACAAGTTAAAAACAGAGTAAGTGTAGGAACTGCCCAACGCAACAATGATCAATGTCTTAGTATGAAGTGAGCTCACTGAAGAGTTTAAACCTTTGTGACTCCCTGCCTAACCTTAAAGGAGTGGTATACTCACTTGGAAGTTATCATGCTAAATGAAAGCCTGGTTTGTCTGTAGATTCTACACAGTTGCGAGCTTAAGGACTTGTTAAACAAAACTTTACTGTTATTTGTGCATCACCTAAACCAATGACATATCACACTTAAGGACTAGAGTAAGATTTCCATCAAAACTTCACTGTGATGCATGTGTGACTGTTTTAGCATTTTGAAGCTCAAAACCTAACGATCTCTTCAATCTCAACTTCCTTTTTCAATTTTGTGTATGTCACATAGTCAAATCCTGTGCCAAGCTCCCATGAAAATACTCTGATGAGATGCAACATAAAGCATCACTGCTTTCCCATATACATGCTGTTCCGGGATCATAAATCAACTAATCATTTCAGCAATTACCTTCGACCCTTTTTGATGTACAATTTGGTTTTACACACCTTCAGTTGTTTGTATTTGGAATTACAGGAAGAAAACTATATGAATAGAGCCATGACAGCAGGCAATGAGCTGATGGAGAGACAGAAGCTACAGCTAATGCAACTCATCAGCCTTCTTAAGAAGATTGAAGCTCAGGTCAATTCAAGCCAAAAAAGCATCTTTCAGAATCTGTCAGAACATCAGGCTGTCATAAAGAAGTTCTTCCTCAAAGCTTTCACATACGTTTCCGCAATTCATCAGTCAGACAAGAGCAATGATGACCTCACCTACATGATGCTAAAAATCCTTAAAGCCACATTTGAACAAGTAGGAGTTGCCCTTGGATCAGTGGAGGTTGGAATAGATGACCTGATTCGTGAACTGGCTGAAAAGATGTGCAATCCCATGGTTGAGTATGTAAATGGTCTTAAGGTTGAAGTAAAAACAGGAACATGCTCGCGCTTATTGGAGGTCGTTAAAGAGATGGATGGGGCGATGAAGGTCAGGAAGTTTGAGTTGGATGAAGCAAGAAAGCAGGCAAGGTTAGCAGAACAGAGTAGGATTGAGGCTTTGAGCAAGTTGAAGAAATCAGAAGAAACAGCTAAGAAAATGACCGTTTCCCTAGGATTGCTAATCGAAGATACTAAAGAATCAGAAGAAAACTTGGCACAGAATAAGGTAACTCTTTTCTTATCACCCATTTTTTTCTGAGGTATTTGTTTGGAGAAAATTAGTTGCAGGAAATGCATAATTAATCTAATGCATGCAGTGGTTTTCAAAAAAATTCTCTACCAGGAGCTAATTCTAGTTACATGATACATGTCTATAGAATCTACTAACTGCCTGTCTTTATTTTACGGAATAATTACAAAAATTATCCCTAAAGTTTAGCCTAATTACAAAAAAAAACCCAGTTATATTTCAAATTACAAATACTCCCTTAAACATTTGTTTCTATTTCACGAATTTCACCCTCAAGAGGGGATTATTTGTTACGTGAATACAAACCTCAAGGGGGTGTTTGCTTAAGGGGGATTTGTAGTTTTGAAAAATAATTGAAGTTTTCTGTAATTAGGCTAAACCTCAAGGGCAGTATTTGTAATTGTCCCTTTTTTGTAATTTTAATTGCACAGTAACTAATAGAAGTTCTTAGCCAAAGTATAATCAAGTAAAAGAAAAGCAGGTAATATTGGCCATTCCCATTGGTTTGTATGGAACCATGCCTTACTTGTAAGTAAGTCTGAATTCAGGGCTTAGTAAATCTAGACCATATCTTTCCTAGTATTAAAAAAAATATCTATTGCAGAACTCAATTCTGAATTTTTCCTTTCACAGAAGTAGAAGAAATAGTATCACATTTATGACTGCTAATATGCATACTATTCTTCATGTTTTGGTTGTTTGATGTCTGGCTTTAGAGATGTTGTACCCTTCATAATTTCTGACTTCTGGTGCTGAAATTGTTCCTTTTTTTTTCACTTTGTCTTAAGATTTTGAGCACAAAAGAAGATCAAGCTAAAGATGAAAACTTGTTATGGGAACTACTGAGAAAGAAGAGGAAATGCCGAGTACCAGACAGTCCTCTTGGACCAAAAGAGCTTCTAGGCATAGGAACGTGCAACAAAAAGCTTAATTCGACAAGGGTGATTCCCCCGTTGGGTCACAGGCCAGTTACACGATCCCGATCAAGAAATCCCGACCCACAATCTCCACTCATCAATGCCAGGATGCTCTTAGGTTCTTCCCCTTCAGCAACAACTCAAAAAGTTTTATGTCGCAAACGCGTAACACCCTGACATAGCTTTCCACAACTACCGGCCGATGTTAACTTTTAGCTCCAAACGGACAAAATCATTGCAGGAAAACGACTCCGGGGGATTTACTTTCTGCTTGTGACCATTTGCCACAAAAGTTTTTTGAAAAAATTATTGAATGTATATTCCATTGCTACATTGTTCATGCACAATAAATCCAAATATAGAAAATATTGAGTTTCTCCTAATTCGTTCCAATTCATTATTGTGTAAACTTTCTCATTCGCTGTTCATATATTTGACAAAACATATTCATCTAATCATACTCTTTCGACATCACTTCATCGGCACGCCGGTTGAAGTCCTATGATTTCTTGCCAAATTGCATATGTTTACACTAAGTAACTAAGCTCTTGTTTCATTCATGTTACAGCTTTTCTCATTTTTATCTCATGATTATGGAGTTTTAAGGCATAAACCAGCTTGATGTAGTTTATAGTCACATATTCTTCACCTATGTTACGTATGCTAGTGTGTGAAAAGATCATGAGGAAAAGTTCGCATTCTTGATGGGCACTTGAGAGTTTGAGTGGACATTAACGTTCTATAATGTTTTTTTATAGGGGTGGCAATCTTTGACACAAGATGACAACTTGACACGAATCCGACCGAAGTTACTGAGAGAAACCCGAACCCGAACACGATCATCCGAACCCAAACCCGAACACGACTCACACCAATTTGACACAATGTTACCAATTTGTCTAAAACGTAGTTATTTTATATTTTAATTAGTTTCTGATTTATTTTAAGCATAACCCGAGATCAACTATAAATCAAACACGAAACTGACCTGACTACCAGAATTGTTACCCCTAGTTTTTTAGAAAGTTTACAATTTGTTAGAAATTAGAATCTGGCTATATAGAATGAAAATCAGCACCTAATCTTATATTTCTAAGTAAATAAATTTTTAATCTTAATTTCGTAATAAAAGATATGAAACAAGTGCGCTCTATGATTATGATTTTACAAGATTTATATTTTATTTTGTAATTGTAATTTCAACGGATAGTATTCATAATTCTTAACAACTTTTTAATTTTAAGTGTATCTTAGAAAAAAATTAATTGTGTAGTTATTGAATTTTGGCAAAATCTTTTCTTTGCATTTTATTATTTTGTGAAAAAATAATTTCTGGGGTAAAGATCCGAATACAGTGAAAAGTATTGGTGCAACTTTTTTACTTTTTCTTTTTGATTTTAAAAGTATTTATTTAGTATATTCGTTTAAATGTATTAATTGAAATATAATAAAACAAATAAAGTGTACAAGCTAAATATAACATTTCGCACAAATGTAGTTGATTTAGAATTTAATAAACCTACATCGTGTCTATTTCTTATGGTCACAAAAAAAGGAGAATATTCAAAAAGAATATTGGTAGTAAAGGATTATTTCCATCCTTATTGGAAGGCTTACAAAGTTAAAATTATAAGCCATTTGTTTTGATTTTTTTATTGTTAGAGGACAATGATAAAACTTATTTTTTAAAAACTAATGAATTTTGAGAGTATTATTAGATATAATATAAAAGGTAGTGTTGGTGAAATAGTCAATAATTTTAAAATTATGTTGTAATTGTCCGAAGATAAAATTATCATTAGTGATGTTAAAAAAGAAAGTTAAATAAAAAAATAATTTATTTTTAATAACATTAAAATATTTTAAAGGACACATGAAATATTAAATTATAAATTTATAAGACTCAAATTGTCAAAGAGTATTTGATAAAAAAAAAGGTCAAAAGGTTATTTTTGGGAAAAATGAAGAAGAAAAAGGAATTTTCAAGAACTTTACTCTGGCATAAGGGATATTGCTCTTGTCATTATCACTTGCTGGCTACGGCATATAAAGAACAGCCTATAAATAACATAACAAACAATTCTCCGCTATTCCACATTTTCGAAGGCAATAAATAATATTCATCTTTCGCGAAAAACAACCGCCTTTTCTTCCCCTTCGTCTTTGCGAACCCTAATTTCGGAACATCATTTTTATTATAATTTCTGTAAGTTTTAATTATTTAGAACTCTGTTTTAATTCTGTTTATCTTCTCGGATTTGGCTATTTATTTTAGATTTTGGGATTATTGATTGCACATATGACAATGCTTTGTATCGTTCTGCTGTGGTTGCTCTGTTGCTGACTTGCTGTGTAGGCACAAAAAATAAAAAAATGGCTAACCTGATTAAGCAATTGGTTATTTAATAAGTTAGTCATGTATGCGGTGGATTTGTGGAGAACTCTTTGCTTTGTGTTATTTTGTGAAGAAGTTCCTTTTTATTCCTTTTAGGTTTTGTTCTGGGTTCACGAGTCTAAAATTATCCTGACGATGTGGGTCTTTGATTTTCTGATTCCAGTTCTTTCAATATAAATTATTTATGTATATAAAAAATTAAATTGAAAAATTAGCTATAAGAAGAGACGAATAAATCATCAAATGAGTAATACAAAAGTCATACATATTACAAGGGTATGGAGTCTATGGACGCCAACAGTAATTTAATGACGCCATAAATAAAAACGTAAAATTGTAATTATAGAAGGTTTCCAAACCCCTATCCGAATTCAGAAAAACAAACAAGAAAGTAAAAAAAAAAAAAAAAAAAAAAAGAAAAATCATATTTATTAGGAAAATATAGGCAGAAAAAATCTGAAGAGAGAGACAGAAGAAAGGTGGTGTGTTTTTTCCTCCCCTTCCTCTTCTCGCTATATCTGCAAACCACTCACTCAATACGCAAACTCTATACCTTGTTAATTATCTTTGTGATTTACCATCTCCTCATCCCAAGTAAGGTATTTCTCGAAATCCTACCATCGAATTTATCATCATGTTATTGTTTTCTGCTTTGGATCTAGAACTTGAGTTGATTTCCTTGTCACAATAGTTGTTTATCATTGATCCGTTTTCTTACTGTCACAGCACTGTCTTGTGATTGGTTGCACATATGACAATGCTTTGTATCGTTCTGCTGTGGTTGCTCTGTTGCTGTGTAGGCACAAAAAATAGAAAAAAATGGCTAACCTGATTAAGCAATTGGTTATTTAATAAGTTAGTCATGTATGCGGTGGATTTGTGGAGAACTCTTTGCTTTGTGTTATTTTGTGAAGAAGTTCCTTTTTGTTTTTTTTAGGTTTTATTTTGGGTTCACGAGTCTAAAATTTTCTTGACGATGTGGGCCTTTGATTTTCTGATTCCAGCTCTTCCGAGCTGGAAAAGTAATTCTGGGATGGGGGCAATGAGGTTATATGATGTAAAAAACTAGAAAAGGTGGTTATATATGGTTGAGGCTGCATCCAGATAATGTATTTGGTAAAGTTTTGAGGTCATCTAGTGATTGGAATATGCTATTAGTTAGTGAATAAGAAGATGTGTTTGGACACCTATGTCCTATTGAAGTTCTGGAACAGAAAATGTTTACAAGTTTGATGGCCAGGCTCTAGCTTTAGTTTTTAATATGATCCATTGGTTAAATACTTAGTTGTCACTTGGATCATACTCATACAATTAATTTCTGCTTGAGTTACTTCAGTAAAATTTTAGCTATTGAAATTACTCATTATTACTTTTGTTGTTGTAGGTGATTTAGAGTTCAGATATCAGTTTGGCAATTCCGTTTTGTCTCTAGCTATGGTATGCTCTCAGTCCTAATCTATTATCCATACAAGAATAATTGGATTCATGTGTAGGTTTTTGCTTGTGTCTCAGAATGCCATAAACTTGTATTTATTTTTACAAAGATTTTAACGAGGGAATGTGATCCTTTTGTATATTGATGTAACTGAGGAAAACCCAAAAGAGTGAAACTCAAGGTTGGTGAATTAGTGAATCAAGTAGATCTCTTCATTTTGATGTGATTGTAAGTATAATGCTGCAAGTGCTTGGGTCATGCTATGTAATGCCCTACTTTTATAAAAGGGTTTTTCAGCGTTATTAAAATGAATTAAAATATGCATCTTTGTCTTTTTTCTTCATATAAATAATTAAATACACTCTACAACGGAAGCATATTTGAAATTTCAAATTAAACCAGAAGTTAATTACCAATCATCCTAAAGAATAAAAATACAACATTCATCATCTCATGAAGAATAAAATAAACTACAATGGTTCGTTGGAATTGAAATAACTTAAGTTTAGTATTTTACAGAAACTAGAAATAAACAAAGGTCCTTCATTGGCTACCCCTTCATTGGCTTCCCTTACATTCGCATAATCTGATAGCAAAGTGTAACACATACTCATACCTCAATAGGGATTCAAACTGTCCAAATTAAATATAAATAGCACTATAACATGAATTGCACATATACTGTCCCGTTGGCATAAGCAAATTGCACATATATTTTACCATTGGTTGAAGCCATCATATATACTTTGCCATTGGCCGATGCCATACTTTGCCGTTACATATAATTTTCCATTGGCCAAAGCTCTACTTTGTCATTACATATAAACAAACAATCTTATAACATTCCATGCATGATATTCATGTCAAGTTCAATTATTCAAATCACATTGCAAGTAAATAATTCATGAATAATAAAAACAATTAAATTAGTTCATAAAAAGTGTAAAAGAATCCCTACCTCAATAGCAAGTAATAGATGCACAAAGCTCGGATGTAGAAAGCCCTAATTTATTCGATTTTTCGTCACCTACAATATAAATTTAATGTGGTTTAAGCCTCAGACTAAATACTAACTTCTAATTGAAATATTTACTTATAAAAAATAGCCTAGGGCTTTTAGTAGGTGAGAGTTAAAATATAAATTTTAGGGCCGAAAAGAAAGAAACTGGAAGTTAAATTTAGATTTTGGAGTTTTCAATTGAGCCCTAACCCCCAAATCAAAGTGTTTGATAAGGTTTGCTTTTTCTTATTCATTATTTGTTTTGTTGTTTCATGCTCAACTATGAATTAAATCTTTGGACTGTCCAAACTTAAAAAGTTTTGACCTTTTTCTTGAATATTGCTTAAAACGACATCATGATGATGATTATCTTGCACATTATCTAATGCGTAGTAGTTCTTGTTCATTACCTAGGATATAAATATATGCGTTTAGTTTATGGAGCCTCTTTTTATATTTAAGTTTCTTGAGAACTTGAGTTGTGAGACGTGGAAGGTACTAAAGTATTTTAATACCAGTGCACTTAATCTTGAATAATTTCATACCTGGACTCGTGAATGATATAAGCATACTCCACGTCCCCCATGCTGAAATTGAAAAAAATTGGGAGTGTTTTCTTTTAATGGCAGATTCATGTTTTACTGCTGCATATTATTGCAGGCTGCAAGGCTTCTTGCTAACTTAATCATTATGGGGTCTGGAATAATGGCAAGAGCATTCGTCCAAGCATATCGCCAGGCACTTGCGAGTAAGTTCTCCATTCCACTGTGTTTTAATTTAAAGCCTTTTCTGAATGGTGGCGCCATGTGGACTAGCTTTTGGAATGACTGACACCTGATAGATGGTCAAATGGTAGCTCTTTTAGATCCTTGCTTTTTGTGCACAATGTGATGTTTTTGGGGGAAGCGCGTGATAATCAGCTTAGTACGTAGACATTTGATGTTGTCAGATAACTTTGGCAGTAGTTTCAAGAGGTCAGAAATATACAACTCATGTGATTCATGTGCACAAACTTGCCATTTCCTTCTCAGTTTAAGACAATTGAGTAGAACTTAAAACTTAGGTTTTTGAGTCAGTTGATGTTCTCTTTAGTGTCTGCTTACACAATTATTTCATGTACTATATTGCAGATGCCTCAAAGAATGGTGTTGCTCAAGAAGCAGTGCAAAACATCAAAAGAGGTAGTAAAATGATGACTGAGGCAGAGGCAAGGCAAATCCTTGGTGTAACAGAGAACTCAACATGGGAGGAGATTTTGCAGGTTTTTTCCTCTTTATTGATAATACAGTTGGTTAAAAAAGTTTTTAGTACTTCGGTTCTGTAATTAGGATTTAATCTCATTATCTTGAACTTTCCCTTTCTTTTTTTTTTCCCCAGAGGTACGATAACTTGTTTGAGCGGAATGCTAAAAATGGGAGTTTTTATCTCCAATCGAAGGTTCATAGAGCCAAAGAATGTCTGGAAACAGTTCATCAAGATCAACCGAAAGAGCAGGCGCCCCCTAACTGAAAAGATTTCTTTGTGGTCTATCGAATAGTGTCTCTTGCATATTTTGTGCTGCGGTTTTGTTCTCTCGTCTCTAATATGGGGTTTGCCTTGATACACAAGTTTCTTCATTTGGCTGAGGGTCTAATGTCCTGTATAAGTTGAGGATCGTAATGTGTGTTAGGTCCGACATCTGCGGTCGCTGCTTGTAATTCTAGTTTTAGTGAAAGCTATATGGATGGGTATAAAATGGAGTTCAGGAAATCCTATCAACTTTTATTTTAGTTTGATAAACTGAGGACTATATTCTTTTTGTATGCTGACTTTGTTTTTATTTTTATCTAGATCGATGCACGACCGATTTCCATGGCTCTGAAACTGAAATACTAATAGAAGGCTTAAGAGTTGGATACCTTAGTTAATAAGTTTATGCAATGTTGCAAGTTTGTATTTAAATTGATATTTCAAAGATTTGAATTTTGTAGTTTATATTCATTTATTTAACTCAAATGGAATTTGTACTTGGGAGAAACACAAATGATGCCAAAAAGATTTATGAGATGGTACCCTATCTTAGCAGGGGGGGCAAAATTTCTTCATGCCTATTAAACTACTTCTTCTTCTTCTTCTTCTTCGTAGTATTTTCAGAATCCCTAAAGGGGTAATTACAAGAATACCCCTGAGGTTTGGGTTAATTACAAAAGAAACCCGAACCCCTTGATACTGTCTTATATTTTTACATTTTTAGGTTTCAAAAGTATTTCAAAAAACTCCAAACATTTACAAAAATATTACAGTTACCCCCCTTAAATTTTGAAGGTTTTTTTTTTTTTTTTTTTAAATTTGAAACATCTCTACGTATTTTTGTAATTATCCCATCCCTTAAAGTGAAAATATGCTTGCATCTTGAGACACAGTCCACCAAAAAGCTGAAAATAAGTACCCAATGTACAAATCATCTCCTCCCTTGGCAGAAAATAAACCTAATATCTAAAGAGAATTGCAATTTTTTTATTTTTATTGAAATGGTGAAATAAAATGTGCAAACTTCTCTGCTTATAAATGTAGCAAAACTTTTAAGACTTTTAGGTGCTGTGTCTGTGGGAAGTCTCTTTTATCACACTCTCCTGTTTCTCAAAAGAATGTCTGACATTAAATGGACTTCTTTATGCACCAAACAACTAAACGAAACAGGTGAAATCCTCATACAAAGACCTCTTTAAGTATAATTTCACTTGTCAAACAAAAAATCAAGTTTCAAAAAGACACTCACAAATCAGTGGACAGAATTGTGTTATTTCATTTTGTTGAAAATATGGATGCACAAAATACAATTGAAAAAATAATATTTCAAGCATAAAAAATTTAAATTTCACAAATACTTAAATCTAAAATGTGACAACTCACATAGACTAACAAAAATATGTTGAAATTATCACCGATAGAACAAATTATATCTATGGAGTATCGGATAAAATATCGTATTTGATACGAGTACGTCATTCTCACAGAAGTGTCCGTATTCTCTAGTCGTCAAGGATCGAAATTGAAACGCGAAGAAGTTACATATCTAAAATTACATATCCTAATAGTTAAATGACTACAATTGCAATTAAGCATTATTTTTCTTTAAAAAAAAGTTGGTTTGAAAATGGTCAAAGCCCTGAAAGACCCTCAACTACATCCCTCCTCTTTCCTTTTCACTTACCGGCTACCGCTAAAAATCCTTTTTCACTTACAGACCAAAAAACTAAAAACTAAAAATTCAGCACTTTGGCACACTACTACGGCGGACGGTCAGGTGTGCAAAACATTATAACATATTCCCTCCATTTTTTTAAATTGAGATTCATATGTGTTTATATGTATATTGTTGTGTTTATACTAGAAATTATTGCTTTTGTTTTTGTGTTTGTTCTATAAATAGCTAGTTGCTGTTGTTGTTGTTGTCGAATTTGGTGACATTTTTGACTAAGTTGAAAAACTTATCGATTTATTATGTTGCCGTTAAGATTAATGGAGTTTATTCAATTTGTTGAAGATTAGTACCATTCGATTTAGGATAATTACAAAAAAAAAAAAAAAAAAAAAGCTTGAGGTTTGGGCTAGTTACAAAAAATCGATTTTATTTAAAATTACAAACCATCATTTGAGGTTTGGTTCCATTTTATAAGCAAAAACATTTCAAAAACCCTATTGACATTTATAGAAATATTATAGTTACCCCTTAAATTAAGACAAAATCAAACATCAAAGGATTTTTTGTAATTTGTAAAAATCTATGTTTTTTTTTTTTTTTTTTGTAATTAGCTCAATCATAAGGTGTTTTGTTATAATTATCCCTTCGATTTATTATGTTTCCTGAAGTAATAGCCTGTTTACAATTTGTTGTGATCTTTCCATAGTTGGAATATCTGCCATGTCTATTACAACAAATAGTAAATAACTGTTGGTCCAATCTAACGATGTTAATTACTAGTCTAATGTATGCATAAATTACTTATTTTTGTAAATGTTGTTGAATATGGTATCATTATTTGAATAAATTTAAAAAAAATATCGATTTATATTATGTCTGCATGAAGATTAGTAGAAGTTTACTCAATTTGGTAGGCTTTAGGTTTCAATTTTATTCTATACTCAATTTATTGGGGTTTATAATTTTATATTTATTCACTTTGTTAGAATATGCTTTAGGCTTATCCCATTTATTGGACTCCATGCTCTACGCTAATTTAATATATTCAATTAAAATATCAAATAAGTCATTTTTTTTAATTTTCTTATAGTGTTAATGATATTTTATAGTTTATCACATTTAGTAATTATAATGCACTAATATGTGAGTATAACAAAGAGTTTTAAATACTTAGGATCTATGATTGAAGAGAACGGAGAAATCAATAAAGATGTCACACATAGGATCCAGGCGGGTTGGAATAAATGGAGGAGTGCATCTTCTATCCTTTGTGACCGTAAAATACCATTAAAATTGAAAGGAAAATTTTATAAAACGGCCATAAGGCCCGCAATGCTTTATGGAGCAGAATGTTGGGCGACTAAATATGAACACGAACAAAAAATGAGGGTAGCAAATATGAGAATGTTAAGATAGATGTGCGGATACACTAGATTAGATAGAATAAGAAATGAACACATTAAAAACAAAGTGGGAGTAGCAGATACACTAGATTAAATAGAATAAGAAATGAACACATTAGAAACAAAGTGGGAGTAGCACCAATAGACGAGAAAATTAGAGAAACACATTTAAGATGGTTTGGACTTGTTTATAGGAGACCTTTAGATGCACCTGTGCGACGTTTAGAAGGTAGGGAATCACTCACACAAATCAAAAGAGGCATAGGTAGGCCTAAAAAGACTTGGAAAGAAGCTATTAAACAAGACATGTTATACCTAGAAATAAATGAAAATATGGCTTATGACCGTAAACGATGTCGCGATATGATCCGTATAGCCGACCCCACGTAGTGGGATTAAGGCTTAGTTTGTTGTTGTTGTTGGTGTTGTAATGCACTAATCTATTTATATTTTTCAAGATATGTCAAATTCAAACAATATTGGAGTAATTGTACATTTCGGAGGTCACATAATTCAAAATAGCTATGAAGTGACATATAATCAGCCTGCAATTGGAGCTCGAAGAATTTCCCGTACGACAAAATTTTCCAATTTGCTACATCTATTACATGAAATGACAGGCCTCGATCAGAATCGGCACTTGTTGAAAGTCTTAGCCAAGTACTGTGATAATAATATGTCACAGCTGGTTTGTATTAATAACGATCAAGATCTCTGGTTTTTCTTTGATCCGGATGCCGAGAACAAATCTGTTGGATCTCTTTGTCGATTAAGAAGAATTGTCACGTAACATTATGCTTGACATCCCATTGGAAAATGAGTATTACCAATATGCATCTTACATCATGGGTGGTAATAATGTTGATTTGCCTGTAGCGACACAAGGACGACTGGCTAACAATGGTGTTAATAATATTGTTGCACGGACTTCTCGATCTGGCAACGAGAATTTTGGTTGTTTGGATGGGTCTGTTGAAAATGAAATTGGTAATGTTGATAATGCTTGTTATTTTGGGTCAGATAAACCTCCAAATTCTGAATCTAGTGAAGGTGAATCAAATGACGGGGACGATGATGATGGTGAGGTTAATACAACTCGTCCTCAGCCTCAGGTGGACACTTCATCGAATCAGCATGTTTCATATGTTCCTTCTGTGACGGCTCCTTGTAGTAAGGTACCTTTTCTTGATTCAAGATATAAAGAAATACATGCTAATTTTTACGACTCAAACAAGGGTGTATTGAGGAATGGTATGGTCTTCAAAGATAAAAAACATATACAATCTGCGGTGAGAGACTATTCCGTGAAGCATGCAAAACGTGAGTACCGGGTTGTTGAAAGTACTCCAACCGTGTAGAAAGTAGTTTGCAAGCAAAATAAATCATCCGGTATATCATTCAGTTTCACATCACAACAATGCAATTGGTGGATGCACTCCAATTTTGTTAAGAGGCTTTCTTTGTGGAAAATAACAAAGTATGGACCTCCCCATAGTTGTCATATGAATGACGTGTCGAAAGATCACAGGAATCTCTGTAAAAATATGATTGCTGATGATATGATCGACATGGTTCAGTATGATCCGGCATATGACATTAAGTATGTCCAACAGAATGTCAAGGACAAATATGGTTACAAAATTCCATATCATAAGGCGTGGCATAGCTTGAAGCGTGCTAGGAAAAATGTGCATGGGACTTAGGACAATTTTGTTCGACTTCTTGCCTAAGTATATGGAGGCCTTACATAAGTGCAGTAGTATGGAATTCCCAGATCCAGGACAACATCAGTCGGTTTCAACCACCCAGAGTTTCAAACATTGCAGGCGGCATTTCATATGGACGCAGACAGATGGTGGAGTATACAGAGACAAATCCTGATGTGGCACTGGGGGACATATATTTTAGGATTTTGTTTTAACTTACACAGTTTTTTGATGGCAGGTTTAGAAATCCACTTATGTGTAATCATCCACCACCTACAACAATTTGGCAAATGTTTGCGGCTAAAAAAGCTATAAGTTGCTATGGCCAACCATTTTAGTCTTTTTGGTTGAGATTTTCGATTAATTTTACTCAAGGCGTTGTTAGGGATTTGTTTTGTGTTTTTCATTTTGTGTTCTTTTATAGTCCAGACATTTTTTCTATTTTGACACATCCTTAATGCGAAAATATGCTTGCATCTTGAGACTGTCCATATTTTTGGAACCGAGAAGCTGAAAAAAAAAATGCTCAATTCGCCTAATAGGCAAATAGCTCTATCTTGAAAGTTTTTATAAAAGAGGAGGTCTTATGTGAGACCGTCTCATAATCTAAGTTCATGAGACGGATCCTAAACACATACAAAAGTATGGATTATTTTCACGAATATGGATTTGGGTCAAAATTCTATTTAAATATAGGATCGGTCTCATGGATCCATGAAACCGTCTCACACAAGTTTTTGTGTTTATAAAATACTAAAATGCACGGACATTTTCTATCTAATATTTTAGCATAAGTTCCCTATTTTCAAATCCTCTCCTCCCTGGCAGAAATAAACTTTATTCTAAAGAAAATTATAAAACACAACCATACATGATCTCAACAATTGGGCTCCAGATGACAAAATACAAAACCCGTGTATTTCAAATGCCAACTGTCACAAAAAAAGAAAAAAAGGCTACCAAAGTGCCAAAAATCGTCGTAGTTCGGATGACAGAAATCCTCACACAAGGATCTATCTATTAAGCATAATTGCATTAGCCAAACAGAAAATGCAACTCAACTCCCAAAAGACTCTTACAGTTTAGTGGACAGAATGGTGTTATTATTTCACAAGCTCCAACTTCATGCTATAGAACCCGGCTCCTGCATTTGTTGTTCTGATATAGTCATATACGGCACAACTAAAAAGTTGCTTAAAGTTAAAATTCCCACTATATCATCTCTTGGTACTGACAAAGCAAGAACAAACATGACCTTTGAAGCACACATGACATTTGTTAAACTTGCCAAAAATGTTAAGAAAGTGGACACGGTTATGCTGTTTCAGCATTCTTATCCGGGCGCGTTGGCTCCTGAATATGTTGGTCTGTTTTAGCATTTTGCAGATTTGCGTTTCTTTCGGCTTCAACTTTCTCAAGTAAAGCCTGTCTTTGCATGGCCATCACCATCTCTCTCATCGATTTCTCCTCTCCTTCGAGCTGTGTCTTCATAATTAGTTCGGCTTCCTTGTCAATTGGCTTGAAGTATTCCTCGATGGCAGCCTCCTGCGGATAATCAACTAATATTCCAGGAAGCTGGCAATATAACAAAAGAAGAAATACTGGAGAAGAAATTCAATAAAACCAGATGGCGTGCTGTTCCAGATCAAGAAGACGAAGAACCAAAAAGAATATCCCAACCAATTGAACGCCCCATAAGAAGAAGAAAAATTAAATAACGAAGAAATAAGACAATCAACAAATTCCAAGAGTACAATATGGCTATATGCGAACTAAAGGTGCATAAAAACTTCTCTTCAAATAAGCAAAAAGAGATAACCAGACTGGTAAAAAGGCCATATAGAGAATTAATTGATTCTAGCAAACTGGACAAAGATGGGAATGCAATGTCGAACTTACGTCCATGCACATGCACAGATGAGGAAACTCTATCTACCCGGCTTATAACAAAAGGAGGTGAAGAGACCTGATGATAGATCTGGTAATTAATTACCTAATATGCCAGTACGAAGAACTGTATTCCTGTACATTAGATAAACTTTCCCTTGGCTGGGGCACCAATAAAAGCTTTCTTAATTAAATTTAAACGATCCTCACATTTTACTCCGGACAATGAGGAGATTTAGTTGGCTATCTGTAAATCCTATGTGTCAGATGCTTTTTCGGTTGATTTGATGTCCATAATTCATGACCTATGCCACTCAATATGCTGTTAGAACCAGCACTCTTGTCAGGTAAGAGTATGTGCGTGCGTCAGAATAAGGGAGAGGCTATGGTTTATCAGGACGTGAAGACCAAGTCTTGCATTTAGACACTTAATACTTCACCCGATCTATGAACTCTGTGAAACATGGGACATGCCCCAACAACTAAACCAAACTCCACTTTTGCATACAAAGTCTCTCCTCATTTCAAAGAATTACCTAATCTAGTTTTTGGTTTCATTTTGATTGACATTTATGTAAATTGTTTTATAGAAATGTTACTATCCAAGTCAGTTTTCACAAATAGCGAGTTCAGTATCCATTCCCTAATTCACGTCCTCTTTCAACCAAATCCTGAGAAATTACTGTCTTAGAACTTGCATGCAATAATTCCTATCTGTAAGGACAGCAGAGTAAATTCTTGGCCTTATCCACATTATTGTACAATAACCAGTTGGCATATAGTAAGAGCCACAGAGTAAAACTAAGAGTAAAGACAAACTTACTGTTTCCTCTAACTTCTTATTCAAAGATTGCATTTCCTCTACCATCCGACGCACCTCTGATATGATAATTTGTTCAGGAACCTTATTCAGAGCTGCTTTCTTCTCTTGTGCCTAGTCAAATAGAAGAAATGAGAAAGTCAGTTTGCAAGGACAAGAATTATGTAGTTCATAAATACACTCACGATGCATGTAATAACTTGTGTAAACATCTAACTGTTCCAAGTTTGTTTCAGTTGTTGTATTTAATATTTCTAACTCGGGTAGGGTAAGACTATATTAATGACCTAAGAACAAAAAGTATTCCTGAGAAGCACGACGACAAATATATCTTTTCAGAAATCACACGACCATAAACACAATGACATGAGACTGTTCTCACAATAAGCAATTTTCAAATCTATAACTAGCAAATCGTAACTTTATAGTATATCATTAGTTAATATCCATTCCATGCTCAACTATGGCATTATGCTAATGGAACATATTTAACCCCAAATTCCACGTTGCACCTAAAAAAATTAAAAAGAAAAAAAGAGGTATAGAGCTGCTTTTGGACATTGACGTTATCTTGGTAGACATTTCTTTATACCTAATAATACCTCTATCTCCATATATGATAGTCAGCAACTCCAAAAAAAGCCCGCGGTCAGTTTAAGTAAACTACCACCAATTGCTTGAGTTCTACATCCAACTTAATCATTCAAGTTTCTTCATTTTTTTGAAGAAAATGCAATATATTCTGAGATCAAAACCCCGCACAATAAAAACTCACAAACTAGTGAGTCAGTCTGCTCAACAACGCATATATGACTGATATCAATTCCTAAAACAAACCCAAGGTCAGTTTAAGTGGGCTATCACCAATTGCTTGAGGTTTATATCCAACCTTTTTTTTTTGTTTCTAGTTTTATATCCAACTTAATCATTCAAGATTCTTCATTTTTTGAAGAAAATCTAAAAATGCAATATATTCTGAGGTCAAAACCCCATATAGTAAAGTCACAAACCACTGACCCAGTTTGCTCAAAAGGTTTTCGATTTAAATGTTTGCACATTTTGTTATGAAACTTTTTATTTTTATTTTATTTTATATTTGTGAGGAGAAACAACAAATACAAACAACAATAAAGTATATTGATCTCATAATTGCTATAATACTTCTTCACCACCAAACTGAAAGCAAAAACACAGAATTACCTTCAAAAACTTTACTCCTAAATTCTATTTTAATCTCCAAAAAAAAAAAAACTCCGACTTGAGACACTACACATTCATGACTCACGAACATATGTAGAGAAACTACTGAAATTGCATATAACACATGTTAAATCTTTTATTAAAAAAAAAAAACAAATAAAAACCTGTTGAAGGCGTTGCTGGAGCTGTAATCTGTAAGATCGGATTCTGCGCTCTTCATATCCCGAAAGAACCCTAACATAGAACATGGCTTTTCGGCCGAAATCCAATAGCTTATTCATTTCTTTTCACTCTATCCTAAATTCTTTTCTTCTAGGATTTCTCCGTCAGTGTGTATCAACAATTAAAAATTACACGCCGCCATTAATAGATCAACTCTTTATTATAGGAAGAAAAAGAAGTGGGTTTTTGGGTTTTTCAGATTTGGATGGTTGAATTTTGTTTATGTTAATGAAGAAGATTGAGAACAAATATGAGAAATTGAGAATTATGAGGAATATACGGGGATAAAAGAGGAAATTACTTTATTGGAGTGTTTAGAGCTTGTTTTAATTTAATTTTTTTTCTCTAGTTAAATTACATTTTTTCTTAAACACAAAAACTCCCGTCAGACCGTCTAACGGGTCCGACGATCTAACAACGGTCTCGACTGTTAGACGGATCGACCACACCCACCCGTGGCATTTCCGTAATATTAGCAATGGTGTTTTAGTAGTTTTTAGGACCACCTGATAATAATACAATCATCCGAAAAGTATTAGCCGTCCTTCTAAAAAGTATTAGCAGTTCTTCTGAAATGTATTAGTAGTTCCCTAAATAGTATTTTAGTATTTATCCTGAATATACTCCCAAAATGTATTAGCAGCCCCTCAAAAAAGTATTAGTCGTTTCTCGAAAAAGTATTAGTAGTGCCCTGCTGGAGAGTATTTTAGTATTTTTCCTGAATGTAATTAAATTTTTCTCCAGAAGTGTATTAACAGTCCTTCTGAAAAGTATTAATCATCCTTCTAAAAAGTATTAGCAGTTCTTCTGAAATGTATTAGTAGTTCCCTAAAGAGTATTTTAGTATTTCTAATGAATATACTCTCGAAATGTATTAGCAATCCCTCATAAAAGTATTAGTAGTTCCTCGAAAAAGTATTAGTAGTTCCGTGGAGAGTATTTTAGTATTTTTCATGAATATAAGTCCTTCTGAAAAGTATTAGCCGTCCTTCTAAAACGTATTAGCAGTTCTTCTGAAATGTATTAGTAGTTCACAGACAGGGTATTAGCAGACCTGAAAAATGTATCAAGATTAATCAAAAAAATGCATTCTATGGATGTAGTTTGTGAATCCAACAAACATATAGAGCCTTTAACTGTGGAATTAAAAAAAATCAATTAATGCCTCGCAACACAACAATATCAATCTACTATGTAGATGGAAGGGTGATGTCTTTCCTTCAATTGTAGTATTAATGACACCCAGGCCACAGTTCTTTTATTCGATTTAGCCAAATATGGCTTATGCAGATGCGTAAGTTTCAGGTTTTGTGAAGAGAAAAACATCCGTGTGATTTGGTCTGTATGTGTGTATAAGCTTGTTGAAGAAGAAGAAGATCGTGTGATTTTTTCTTTCTATATATATATATATATATTTTTTTTTTTTGATAAAGTGATCAGATATATAAAAAAGAAAAAGATGGTGTTTAACTTACAAAGCCAAGCAAATGCTAGCATAAACCAAAAGTGAAATGCCTCAAAGCTCGATCAAAAGAAACTAAATGAAATCGCTTACAAAGCCAAGCAGATAGCCAAAATTGGGGCCTCGTTAAAACCTATCAAAGTAAAATCCGGAGGAAAAACCTTTGATAGGAAAAAAAAAAGAACTAACTATGTAAACCGAAATGAAATCGCCCGCCATCGTTTCATTTCAACTCGGTGACAATCGACTCAGAATCGTGTATGACCACTCCCGAGGGGACGTCCATCTTAGAAAGTTTATCCGCTACTTTGTTGCCCTCCATGTAGATATGTGAGACTAAAACTCCATGTGAGAGATATAGTGAAGTGTCATCCTCCATCTAGCTAAGAACTTCCATGGTACCTGAAGAGATCTTGTTTCGATAACCCGCATACGTACGTTGAGTCCGATTCTAACCACAACTTGATCCATCCTCGCTAAACGCCCTCCCTCGATAGCCGTCATTCTTTGCAATAAGTTCGATTCAAAAGCAAAGCCTCTACCAACATTATGACTAAAACATCCTGTGAAGAAACCTCTGCAATTTCGAAAGATGCCCGCCGCCATACATCCGCCTGCTCCTCGCGCACATCCATCCGTATTCACCTTCATCCATCCTGGTAATGGAGGGTACCATTTAACGTGCTTGATGACATGTGGTGGTTTTGGCCTTCCCCGTCAGATAACCTTCTTAATCATAAAAGATCATAAACCGAGTTGGACATATAGTTGCAATCTTTGGTTGCTTGATTCCATGATGAATGCCTTAACCAAAATGATAGCGGCCGTGTGAAGGGGTCTAACGCCCCTGAATATCCATTCATTGCGTGCATGCCAAATAACCCAAATAGTCGAAATGATAGCGGTTTCCGTGAGTGAAGCAAATCATGGATCGAAACGTTGTTGAATAGCCCAAACATAAAAATGATTCACGCCTCCATTAAGTGGCATTTGCACCTCGAAAGCGTCTTGAATCCATTCCCAAATCGCCAAAGCAAACCGACACCGTGTGAATAAATGATCAATCGACTCAATCTGCGTAGCATAATGAACAAGTCTGTGGGACCCCAAGATCCACGAATGTTATCAAGAACAGTAGTCGATTATGAATTGATCGCCAAAACAAAGGATTGATCTTCTCTCAACGGAATGTGTGAAGACCAAATCCACTTACCCCATCAACCTCCGGGAATTGATTACGAGCCAAAGTGTAAGCCTCCTTCCTTAGAGGATACGTCCCCTCCCTTAGAGTGAATCCACACGCGTCTGTCCGTCGAATGCGGGGCAATCGGAAAATTAAGAATATCAATGACAACCCCTGTATACTCCACAATGAATTCCTTAGTAAAATGCCACACCCCATTATAAAAGTAATCCGAAATAGGGTATTCGTAGTATTGAAACAGATGAGGCGGAATACCAATGCGATCCGCAATTGAGTAACCTAACCAGCTTATCCAACCAGAATCGAACTCCGATCTTTCCCCGAATCCGGCGTGATTGGGAAATCAACTCCAAGACCACCGGGGGCCGCATCCGACCAAATCGACGATCCAATATATGCCATTCGGGCCCACCATTGAAATATCTATGCCGCAAAATCTCGAAAACCATAGACCTGATTGAAGCAACTTCCATGCAACCTTCATAAGAAATGCTTTATTAGCCGCCACAAGAGATCGAACTCCCGATCCTCTCCTTCCTCTTTAGGTGCACAACACCTCGCCCAATTTATCGTCACCGCACCTTTCTTATTAATATCACGGACGGATAAAATTTTTCATAGCCTTTTCCATTGATTTGAGCAATGTCCTCGGCCAACGATATACAAGCATCGAGTGAACATACGAGCTAGAAATGACAGAATTAACAAGAGTAATGCGACCCGCCATCGATAAGACATACCTTTCCACCTTTTAAATTTGGACATAATTTTATCATGTGTAGGTGAAATATCTTATTTTGGGCGCCCCTTTGAACAAGGGGACTCCTAAATAAGTGATGGGAAAAGCGCCACGCGTAATCTGAGATGATTCTCAACTCTTCTCATAATCCGAATAGGCGTATTGTCACGGAAATAGACCTTCGTCTTTTCCGATTAAATTGCTTTGGCCGAGAGATGCGCCCATAACTAGTCAAAATACGTTTAATATGATGACAATTCTCCCAAGAAGTTCTTTGTCATGATAAGGATATCATCTCGCATATAGTAAACACGGAGGAAGACCGAAATTATGGTAGTTTTAAACGGAGCAATATATCCTCACGAATAGCCATATCCAATGTACGCGCTTAATACGTCTTCCGCGCATTTAAAAGAAGTGGAGATAGAGGGTCTCCTTGACGGACTCCCCGAGTGCATCGAAATATCCCTCCTGACCCCCATTTAATAGAATCGAAATCCTTGCTTTGAGTTAAAAATCGATGTCACCCAACTCAAGAACCCCGATCGAACCCCATACGTCGAAGCACGTGGTAAATAAAATCCCATCTCAATGTATCGAAAGCTTTTCTAATGTCCACCTTAAGAATCATATTCGGCGTCTAGAGCGATTAAGAAGAGAATTAACTCCTCCCGATGCCAAGGCAATGCAATCATGGATTTGTTTTCCTAATAAAGCCAAATTGCATACCATGTACATGCTCTTTCAAAATATCCCCAAACCGGACGGCTAAGATCTTAGTAACTATCTTGAACAAGAAGTTACATAAGATAATTGGCGCCTCAGCACTCCTCCACCACGAACAACGATGTTGTTCTTCTAATTAAAACCATATAACTCGAGTTACATCCTTTAGGCGATCTGTGGCTAACAAAAAATGAACGAACAAACCAAAATATCCGTAGCGATAATATCCCAACAACTATGATAGAAGTACCCCCTAAAACCATCAGGCCCTGGAGCACTATCAGGACTCAAATTAAAAACGGCTTCCTTAATCTCATCATCTGTAGGAATCGAACACAACCTGGAATTTTCCTCCTGAGTTACCGTTTGGTGAACCACATTGTCCACCATGGAATAATCAAGCATTACCGTTATCCGATTCCGCAAAAAGTCGTTCATAATATTGAATGATGTGGTTTTTGATGCTCTGTTGATCATCCGTCATTTGCCCATTTGCAAGCATATGGGTGACATGGCTACGAGACCTCTTGGCGCGTAATTTCCGATGAAAAAACTTAGTGTTACGATCGTCATCCTGCAACCACTGTGTTCGGCTTTTCTGTCGCAACAACTCATATTGTCTGTTAAGCAGCTGATTAAAATCATTATGTAACTGAAGCTCCTGCTGAATAATGCTGTCAGAATACCCAAATGCGGAGATGCGAGATTGAAAATCCGTAAGTTTTTGTTGCACTTCCTCAACCTGTCGATTAACATCTCCAAAAACCGTGTAGTTCCACTGTCGAAGAATGGACCGTAATCTTTTAAGTTTTTGCATAACACGGGCCATAGGATGATTGTTTGGACACTCCATCCCCCATGAGTCAGCCACCACTTTTTTAAAACCTTCGTGATGGAGCCACATTGATTGAAAACGAAATGGAGCCGCCGAAGGAGGTGTAGAAAAATTGCATCTCAAGATAATATGATTATGATCTGAGGAGTGTCTCAAACTCACCAAACCACCAATAGTATGCCACAGATTCATGAACTGATTAGTGGCCAAAATCCTATCCAACTTCGCTTGAATTAGACCCCTTGCCGGCCGGAAAATACCCCATGTATAGTCGTTCCCTACCATTGGAACCTGAATGAGATTGTTGTCATCAATAAATATTTTGAACTCCCTGCATGAAATGTCGTGGATCCGAGCTCCACCCTGTCGTTCATGAGCTCCCAGAATGGCATTAAAATCCCCCACCATAACCAAATTATCTGCCCCTAACGCACGCACATCAAGCCAAAGTTTCCGTCTAGCAATATACGAACAATGGGCATGCACGAAACCCATTAAAAACGGTGATTCGGACCCCACTTTACAAACCACAATTTGATCGGAGGCCCAATGAAATCGCACTGCATGTTAGTAGACGAACAAAAACCCAAATATCCGGAATGCCATTAACGCGAAATTCTCTCGCAACCAGGGTTAGACTAATAGCATTCCAAAATGAAGCGCTAATAGTAGAAAATTGAACTTTCGGCTCCGCAATCGCAACTATATCGGGTTTATAAACACGACATAATTCCTTGAGCATGGATCTAGAAGCCTCATTACAAGACCTCTAGCATTCCGAACAAGCAATTCATGATAAATTAGGGGAGGGGACGACCACGTGCGTGTCGTAATCAATACTCTCAATGAAAGCATTACCTAGTTGTTCTTCTTCTTCCAAGTCCGCCCATCGCTTTTTAGCCGCCACCGCCATTGCTTTAAAGCTATCCTTGTGGCTCGTGGAAGTGATCTCATAGGTGTTAATGGGTTTCTTCGCCACTTCTTCGATTGCTTTTTGAACTTTATCCAATCCATTATCATGTACCTTGCCATTGTCCGTGTCTTTGTTCATTGTACTTGGTCCGCCAAAATAATCCGCTTGTCCGGATTGTGAGATCGCGAATCATCCTCTCTTCCGTGTGATCCTTATTTCCTCTGTTAGATGTTTCCATTCCCCTCAATTATCCATGAGCATCACTGTTCATTCTCATCATTATCCCAGTAGTGATGAGAAGGAGTTTCAGCGTATTGATGATGTTCGTTGGGTTAGTCTCCATAGGCCGACTCCACGTTTCCTCACTTGAACCCATTCTTCTCATTACCACCACTTTTCCTTTGTTACGTAAATTGCGACCTCTTTCCATTGGACGTCCCTCTCACCGGCTGTCCATTTTCGTGGTTGTTCGGTTTGAGGGCGTCTTCCCTAGGCGTATAGTGCTACAACGATTAATATTGTGTCCCACTATTTTGCAAAAGTGAACACAAAATTCTCGGAAGATTTTCATAATCGAGAGATACGAAAGAGTCATGTCCAACTTTTTCTATCATTATAAACTCTTGTAATGGCTTATTTAAATCTATTTCAACAAGCACTCGAATGAAATGTCCAACTTCTCCATTCAAGGATCGTTCATCGATTTGAATAGGGGTTCCCACAAACGCTAGCGATATTATTAATGAGTGATGGGTGCGATTCAAATCCTAATTCATAGATACGAATCCAAACCTCGTGCCGTTGATGTGTTAACCCTATATAGATTAAAGTCTTGCATCCATTTCATTAATCGAATCGAACCAGGTTGCGATTCCACGCGTTTTGAAATATTCGATTCCTCTCCTCCATGTTGGTGAACGCAAGTTGTAATATCCTTTTCCCAAATGGATCAATCTCCATGCATCCACAATATTCTAAAAATTTGTCGTTTCGATTTTAACTCCTAGTGAGTTTAATGGCTTAAACCCTTTTGGCAAAAGAATTCTCCCAATCAACGTATTCCTCAATTCGGCGTCCTTTGTTGATAAATTTGTTCGTCTATAGTTACCGAAAAGTAGTCGCTTTTTTCACCGGCGCGCTCATCTTTCGTAAAAGAATTGACGAAGTTCATATGTTTGTTCCCATTCCCTGCGTGTTTTCGCTGCGTCTCTCGATCCTTGTTGTTTCGTGGAATATCTCGTAGTTCCGGTTCTGTCATATGTGGGGATCGTGTCTCACGTCAATGGGAGACGCCCTCAATGGTTTAGAAGGGACCACTAATTCATCAAAGGAAGGAGCCGTAAGAAAAGAATTGGTGGGGACCACAACAAATCAGTGTTGAGGCTTTCAGGGCTTTGAGGGGGCTTGAATACGTCAATTGAAGGATGAAAGGGGGAACCGCTCCCTTAACAATTGGGGACGCCAAGAAGGCTTGGAGGGGACCACAATGTCCTCAAAAGAGGCGACATCTTACAAGAATTAGGGGAGGGCGTGACTTTTTTCAATGGAGGATGCCAAAAAGACATGGGGGGACCGCCGCATCATAAGACTTCATGTTAGTGGAAGGGACCATCATAGAAAGGGAATCTACTTGTTCCACCATGGGGTTGGACATCCAAAGAGCCCTGGCATGGTGGGGACAACAACTTGGATGGAGGAGGAAGGAGGGACCACCATGGAGGACGAATTTGCTTGCAACTTCTTGGGAGGGATGGGAGTTGTTTGAAGCATGAGAAGCGGCGATGGCGTGGGGCTGGGTCAAGCAAGTAGTATTTCGACGGACAACATCACTCCTCTTGGGCTTGAGGTGTTGGTAATCAACGTCGGGTGAGATATTGGATCTTTTTGTTAGATGTTTGAATCTCAGGGAATAAAAATACATCCATAATCGGAAAATCAGAAAAAGATTTGGTCGGAGTTGAAGTAGTTGATCGACGGTGATGAATACATGGAAATAAGAAAAAGATAATCACCGAGTTCGTTATGATGATTTGCCGACCAGTCACGGAGATGACGCCGAGATGGAGGCGGACACGGACGTGTCGGCAAACGTAGGAAAAAATTAGAGAGAGAATTTTTTCTCTGATATATCCAAGGCACAAACCGTTGATTCTCCCTAAGCGGCACCTTGAGGTTGTGGTGAACCCTTATCTTCAAATTTGTTTTCAAGTTGAATTTTGCTTTTGTTTCTATATATATATATATATATATATATACATGTATTAGGTTGGATTGAGTTGGTTATTGTATATGGGTCTAGATTGGTTGTTGGGGCTCCGTCTGACGGATTAGATCCGTTAGATCGTCTCACAGGAGACTAGCTCTTTCTTAAATATTATTTTTCTTAATTTTTTAACCAGCAACCGAACAGTTATTTTCCTTAAGATTCTATTTTATTATTGACGATACTAAATAAAATGTTGAAAAATATGTCGAAAATAAGAGAAAATTACAAAATTAGTCCTGTAACTAAAAGACAATTGCAAAAAGGTCCTTTAAAATTTTCAAATGACAAAATAGTCTTGTAACTATGTATGGGTTTGCAAAATAGTCTTGCAAAATGCATGGTTTGCAAAATAGTCCTGTAACTGGTAATTGAATATCAAATTTGGCCCTAATTTCACCAGAAATTGGGAGTCACATGTGCCGATCACGTGATCGAAATCCAGTGAAATTTCAAAATTGCCACTGAAATTAGGACTAAAATTGAGACTCAAGTATAAGTTACAGGACGATTTTGCAAACTATGCAATATGCAGGACTATTTTGTAAAATCGTACATAGTTACATTACAATTTTGCAATTCGAGTATTTTACAGGACCTTTTCGCAACCTCCTTTTAGTTACAGGACTAATTTTGCAATTTTGCCCGAAAATAATGAGAAGTTTGCTTTATTCCTGAATAAGAATAAAAGATATGTGGAACTTTTAATTATAAAGTTTGACCAATTATATTGATAGGTGATTTCATGTTCAAATAAAAGTACTTTTTGGAGAAATAAAAATAATAATTATAAAATCATCCTTTAGGCTTGATCTAATTAAAAAGAAAGCTTAACTAACTTCCAACATTACAAACTAGTCCTTAAGATTTGTTTATGTCATATAAAATTCCTTGTGACTATTTTGAATATTTTATATTTTAGAGGGTTGTAATTGTTATGGATTTTATATTCACTAAATATCATAACTTGAATTATTTTTATTTCATTTGCATGTTTACTATACTTTCATAAATTTTATGTCACACTGATGTATATATTAATAATTCGAGCAACTTTAAGCTTTAAATTTTTATGTGACATATTCCATTTTAAGCTTTAAATTTTTTGATTAATATAATTATATTTAAAGACTGGAATACATATTCCATTTTAATATATATATATATATATATATATATAGGAGTTGGATCAAATGGGACCACATAATTAGAGTGAGACAGTGTGGACTAATCCTGTCCACAAATCTGTAATTTTAGATGGTTGAGATTTACCCAATTTAATAAATATTTTTGATTTATTTTAAATCTGAAAAGGGTAGCATTGTAATTGTGTAATTACACCAAATCAAATCAAAATCAAAACGATGATGATAAAAGACGGATGTTTTTTCCTCCACCTAGCATTTCTGCTTGTCGGAGTTTCTGAGGAATTGGGATACCCTTGCGACCATGGAATTTTTGGCAGAGAACCGAGCAAACGGGACATCAAGCTCTGGATGGAGGCGATGTTATTTGCTGGAAACCAAATTCCTGTCGTAGTTTTCAAAGAACTGATGAAACATAAAAAATTTCAAGGATATTGTAGTAACAATGAAAAAAATAAAAAAGGACGTCGAGCCAAAAGGTATTTTCTGATGGGCTTTGTATGAATTGATTGACTTATCTAATAATAATTTCTCTGGAAAGAAAACTGTTGAAGAAGGCGATCGGAGTACCGGAGTTCGAGAGATATTTCTGGGGTTTCAGAATAAAGGATAAGATTGGACGATTGGTGAAGAAGACGATGTTGACGTGGAGAAACGAGGGCTTACGAGGAGGCAGTTAAGATTACTGTATACTTATATGTTTTTTGATGTATACTTATATGTGTTTTATTGTATAAGTAGTTAATTTTTTATGTATGTATTTATGTTGATGTATACTTATATTTTTTGTTGTATACTTATATGTGTTTTGTTGTATACTTATATGTATTTTGTTGTACATTTATATTTTTGTTTGACAATTGTAATATGCAGTACAAATATGTTAAATATACAACATAATAGTGTTAAATATACATTAAATATATGTCAAATATACCGTACAATAATGAGTGTGATTTTCTCTCTATATATAATTGATTTCTTCATTCACGGTCCCCACATGTTTTTGTTTGACCATTTTAATATGTAGTAAATTATGTTAAACATACAGTAAAATAGTGTTAAGTATACAACAAATATATGATAAGTGTACATCAAACTGCATGACAAAGCCCATGCAGTGATTTTATCTCTCCAGCGCAATTTCTCGCGATTTTCTCTCTCCCCACGTGATTTTCTCTCTCCTAATAACTGATTCCATATTTGGATGGTCCCCCACATGTTTGTTTTGACAATTATACCCTTATTTTGCCTTAATTAAATGTATAATGTAATTTTAACCTCTATTTATCTTATCAATTGATATAGATAAATGATGGTTTAAAGGAGAGTTGAGATGAGTCAACATTGTCTCACTATAATATGTGGTCTCATTGGATCCTCCCCTATATATATATATATATATATATATATATATTATATAGGGAGGGAGTTATATGAGATCACCTCATAGAGTGAGTCCATTGGTACCAATCCTAGCCACATATCTAGATTTTCTAATGGCTGTGATTTTAGAGCTAAAATTACAAATTAAACGCTGGAAAATAGAGGGAGGGGTAAATTAGTAATCCTACAAAATTACCCAATATTCATGGGATTCTGTTCACACAATCTCTCCAAATCTCACATCAAATTAAACGTGAACACATCTCATTCTTCTTCTTCTTGGAACGCTCTTCATGAGAGAACAAGAACCAGTCACCTTTGCTTGTATAGAACACAGGCAATCCTTCCAAATCTCATAGCAAATCAACGTGAACAATCATCCATCTTCTTCTTCAACGCACTACTGTGAGAAATCATTCATCCTTCTTCTTCAATGCACTATTGTGTGAAAAAAATTGTAGACAATTTGTCATAGTTGCTAGAGCTCGACTTCAGTTCGAAGTTTGCTTATGAAGATGTAATTTGTTGCTTGTGTAGATATGTCATGTTGCTTTTATATACAATTAACTACATAAGCAAGTCATAAGCAACAAACTCATACTACATAAGCAACAATCATATACTATATAAGCAACAAATATACGCTACGTATGCACCACGAATACATTAACTACATAAGCAAGTCATAGCAACAAACCCATACTACATAAGCAACAAGCCTATAATACATAAGCAACGAATATACACTACGTATGCACCACGGATACATTAACTACATAAGCAAGTCATAAGCAACAAACTCATACTACATAAGCAACAAGTCTATATTACATAAGCAACGAATATACACTACGTATGCACCACGAATACATTAACTACATAAGCAAGTCATAAGCAACAAACCCATACTGCATAAGCAACAAATATACACTACACATGCATCACAGATACATTAATTACATAAGCAAGTCATAAACAACAACCCTATACTACATAAGCAACAGAGAAATTTTTTTGAAACTGAAACGCCGGAGAGAAAGTGTGCGTGAAGAGTGGGTGAAATCGCGTGAAAGAGGGAATGAAATTTTAATAACTGATTCTATAATGCAAAATGACCACCTACCCTTTTTAGTTGCTGAAACAAAAAGAATAAACATAAAAACCCCCTAAATATGTGGATCACCCAAAATTGTTAATCTATGGTTAAAATGTATTCTCATGGACTCACCCCAAGTAGGAGGACCTATTTGATCCATATCCATATTATATATATCTATATCAAAGTATCGTGTCCACGTGTTAAATCTTTTACATATTTCTACTTGCTGACCAAAACGCACGTCAACAATCGTTATTATTGATAAAATATAAAACAAATTAGAAACTTACCAAAACTTACGACACGTAATTATGGTAATACAATTTAAAAAAATTAGATATTATATTTTTATTGTTGGAGCTTTTGAACTTACTAACACAATGAATATATAAACATTAGATAATATATTTGCAAAAAAAAAATAAAAAAATCGTAGAAACCTCAAAATAAACCACCCCTATCACCCTTCATTTCCACACCGTTCTCACTGCCGGCACTGCTTTCTCTTCTCCCAATCCAAATATATATACACATGAATATCTTTATATCTATACATGCATAGAGCTGTCAAAACGGATTAGGCCCGTCGGGCCAGTCCGCCCCACCCCGCCAAAAATAGAGGGTTGGGTTGAGCATTAAAGGCCCGCCTCTTGGGTTGGCCCGCGGCTGGACCGGCCAATCCACGGGCCATGCTTATTTAATATTTTTTAATACAAATATTAAATCTATTTGATTTTGCAATTATTTCAAATTATTATTTTAAAATTCTTGAACACAAACTCAATTTAACTAACTCACCAACCAATCAATATATATATATATATATATATATATATATATACTTCGCAGTGAATGGTTTTTTGTTTTGATATATTTTATTGTGGCCTATCATCTTTTTTATTTGTATCTTTTACTGAAATATAATAAGTATAACCAAACTATATTTTTTTTAAGCAAACTAACTTTTTATAAACTAACTTTTAACATAAGAATATCCAAATTATAAGAAAACAAATGAGATAATGAAATATATTGATTGATCTTCTAATATATATATAAACCATTAATTACTAAAGAATAAACCAAACCCGCGGCCCAAGTCGGATTGGTTGGGTTGAGGTTTTCTTGGCTCGCCCGGCCCCGCCGAGTGATGGGTTGTGGCGGGTTGTAGGCCGGCCCGTTTTGACAAGTCTAATATTATATGCATACATATAAATAATTGCAAAAATCACCCCTAAAATTTTGCCTAATTACAAAGAAGCTCTACTAACTTCTCAAGAGTAGTTTCGACTTTTCATTATATTCAATGTTCATCCTGCATAGGTATAGGTTGTTCTAATGGCATATTTTAGCATCATGCCATTTTAGGGTGTTTGGCTAAACTTATTTAAAAAAATTATAAACTCTTATATATTATAAGACGTTTCACGAGTTTATGAAATGTTAGATCTTATTTTGAAAAGAAGTTGTTGAAGTGTTTGGTTAAAATAAGATGGTGGACTTATAAGATGTTAGTAACAATAATTTTATAATTAAAATTATCAAAGTCAAAGGATCTTATCTTATTTTAAAAATAAATTGGAATTCTCATTTTTTTTTAAAACAACTTATAAGCACCAAACATCTTATTTTGAGAGCTTATAAAAAAAATTACCAAACATTTTTAGAGAGTTCATAAGCTCTCAAGCATCTCATGTTTTGAAGAACTTACAAGCTCAGTTAAATAACCTCTTAATTTTAAATTCAAGCTCCCCCGTCAATTGCAATACTTCACAGTAAATAGTTAAATGCGAAATAAGATTGTAATGATTTCTCTAACGTGCAAAAAGTAGAAGAAAATTGCATCGTACCGCCTTTAAATCCAATTACAAGAAAGAAATATATTTGTTTTATTTTAAAATTATTTTACCCAACTCCAAACAGAAAACTTGTTGGAGATCCATTTGGACGATGCCCAATTTAGATATAAGATGACTAATAACATACTATCATCCTGCTAATCTGGAGAATGTACTTGCTACAATATTCCAGCTAAATGGTACAGCTTCTTCAACTCCAACAATGATACCTTGGAAAATAATGTATCTGATAATTTACAAATACTTATTTTAAAACGACAAATTACCAATTATATGCAATCATCAGTCTATGTGTCTGTTTGTTAGTAGGTCCTGTGACACGGTCGTACTTTGCGACGGAAAAAAAAATACTTTTTAATGTAAAGAGTAATACTTTTAAGGTAGGAATTAATACATTGTCTGAACAATTGAAAATTATGTCCAGACAAGGTATTACTTTTTTACATTTAAAAGTATTACTTTCTCTTTTCTTCTGCCGTCGCACACTGCGACGTCTCACACAAGCTTTTGCCCTGTTTGTTTGAATGAACTAGGATGCCTAGGCTAATAATCAAAATAACAATGACAGTCAGTATAGAATTCAGATTACCTTGACAAAATGCATTCCCAAGAAAATTTCAGATGTCAACAAATTAAATACAATTGAAAAAAGTCAATAATATCTCAAAACCATTGTAACAATTGTTCTCGATAAAATGCAACCTCTACTGTGTTACTCAACAAGAATGATTTCTTCAAGTCATTTCCAATTAAATGAACCCTGACAAAATTGAGTATATTTCCCTAGTGAGGTGAAAAAATATCTAATCAGGACCTTGACATAGATGATGCTGGTGCCACTGTCATAGGCTCCGAAATAGCACACTTAATAGGCACAAAAAGTAACCAGAGAGCATTTTTGTATGTACAGTTGTGGATTTGATTATGCATTTGGAACAATACCTCTAGCTCGCACATATTTCAAAAACTGGGACGGTAATTCTGCTAGAAGCGATTGAACAACGGAGATCTCTCCACCTGCAATATGATGCCGACAGTATTTCAGATTATTGAAGATGCAAAAAATTATACTTTTAAAAGAAGTAATTTTTTGTAGTAGAAGTGAAAAACAGTTGAGAATGAGAAGTTGCTAGTGTTTGCTAATAGAAGTGGAAAGTTGATTAAATTAATAGATAGTGTTTGGTGAATAAGTTGTTCAAAGTGTTTTTACATATTTCAAAATGAAACCAAAAACAGAATCTGAAATCTAAAGCACACATCCCTTTGCTTTTAGATTTTGATTAAATTATAGCAAAAATTGACATTTGAAAACACTCCCTGCAAAAGCTGACAATCACTCTTTTTAAGGGTCAAAGTTCTTTTTGTAATGGATTTGGGTCATACTCTGTACATCCCGGCAAGGGACAAATTGGACTATATCACGTGATGCAACCCGTCCAGTTGAACTTTCAAGTCGCTCCCCTTTATCCGCATCTAATATCTGATAAAGGAAAGAAAAAAGATTATTGCATAAAGTGGGGACTGGACGTTATTGAACAAAAGATATTACTAAGGTCCCTTGAGGAAGTACTTCGGACAAGTAGAAACCATACAAGGAAGAACAGAAAAGCATGTACCTCCATTTCCTTAAAATCAGCACCTCCAACCCCAACAATAAGTATAGACAATGGCAGATCGGATGCCATAACGAAGGCATCCTTTGTTTCTTGAAGGTCGGTTATCACTCCGTCCTAAAAAAAATTAATATGGCAAAGAATGAACAAATGAGACAATAAAATAATGGGTAAATTACAAAGCTACTCCTCACGTTTAACCTTAAAAAAGAAAAATCATTTACAAAATGGTGTTAAAAATACACCCTTGAAGTTTGTCTTATATTTTACAAATACACCCTCACAAATTTGAAAACTGAGGTTTCCGTAATTAGGCTAAACCTCAATGCTACTTTTTGCAATTCACCCTAAAATAAAATTTGAAATATGAAATCAGATGAAAACGAAATTACTAATAATTGTGAAGTTCACTCAGGTTCTTTACTTTAAATGGGATATTAACAAGAATACAGTTAATATCCAGAACTCTATTACAAACTAAAAAGTTGAAACATATTTTATCTCTACAGTATACCGTGATAATCAACAAAACGAAATACTTTCTTTCATTTTTTGCAACAGATGCACTAGCTATCTGTGCTGCATTCGTGACTACATGTCCAAATAATGTTGGTCCTGCTAATGAGACATTAAACAGAGCACTTGTATATGCCGTCATAATTCCATGGATTCCATCGACCTGAGAAATCAGAGAATGCTTAATAATGATCACAGAGGAGAATATGGAACCTTAAAAGAGAATACTTGAGAAGTATGTTGACAAATATGAAGGTTCACCTCACAATAGTTACTGCTGCCATTTAAGTTAAAGCAATGGGATACTGGACCATCAATTGGCCGTGCTCCAAAACCCCAAGCAGGAAACTTTTTGTCAGAATCATAGAACTGCAAGAGTCCTCCAACTTCTAAAATTGCCTAAATTTAGAGAGATCGTATTAGTTCTTCTTTTCTCACATCCAGGAACATTAAATCTTCATCAAGAAATACATCTCACTCTCTGATATGCATTTGGCCGCCCTGATGGATCAATATAGTGCAATGAAAATCTGGTAGGCGGGGATTACCGTTTGAAGCTGATAACAAGTAAAAAAAAATAGTGAAGATCTATTAAACACTCGTATCAACGAAAATCAAGGACTTTATAACCGATTGTGCATAAAATCACATACAGGCATAAGTGAAGGAAACATCATATATAAAGGCAAGGGAAAGGAAGCACTTGACATATTAGCATTAATGCAGCCTTTTAGGCAGGAACGGAAATGGAGGGGGAAAATAGCAAAAAGCATAAAATGTCTACTTGTACTTGTCCCCATAGTCACGACAACATTTTATATTTTACTTGTTATCCTAACATGCTATAACATATATCAGCAGGACCTGGTGAGGAGACCATTTTATGGGTATTGCACATAGACCCTCAGATAAAATTCAGAGTGGCAGCACAACAGCACCAAGTGATGTTTCAGAATGTGGGAGGCAATGGAAAGGTTTTAATCAAACGCAAGGCATTTAGTTGATTATTTTACACAAAAAAGCAAAAACGTTAGGAGGAAAAACGAGATATTACCAGATTCGAATGCTATTCCTTTCCATAAAGAACAGTTGATTTAGTCAAATTAGATCAAACAGAAAACTTCGTCCCACTATAGTCCAAACCAAAATCAAGTCACTGGTCAGTGCTATTTGAAAACTGCATGAATATTCCTGCCTCAAGGACAGTCATCGAAAATGGTTAAATGAAAATTGCAACTTACAATTTTAGTTATAGTTTTTTTTAGAAAAGCTTAATTATAGTTACAGCAGGAAGTATGGAAATTTCAAGATAAGAAGTTGATTGATAGAGGGAGACCATTAGAGTAGAAGTTGTAAGAGGCATATCACAATTGACAACAGTAGAAGCATTTGATATCTTGGGAAGAACCATGGCCTACTTGGACCCTGAAAATGGCTCATTTCATCTGTTTAAGATTGTCAACTGTTCTAGAAAACTCAATAAAGATTTCTTACGTTTCCTACCAAAATAAAAATGACTTGCTTTGAAACTTACACAGCAAAAATATACATTAAGATTTACATTTTGTATTGCGAAAATTTAATGCAATGAAAACTTTTGTTTGGCCACAAAAATTATCCTAGTGATTTAATAGTAGACAGATGGGGTGATGGCTACAGTCTTGGCAAGAGAGTAGAGTAAGTGATAATTTTTCCACGGTAGTGCTGACATATAGAATACTTACCCTTAATACAATGAAACAAGACAAACTTTAGGAGGTTCCTTTGATTTTAATAATATGCCTAACCAGTCAAAAGAAAGAATAAAAACATGTTAAGCAGAGATGAAAAAAAGCATACCAGTGAAATCAATTGCCACCATGAAATTCAGCTCATAACCTCCAGCCAAGTAATCAAGGAATGTATGCTGGGTGTTCTCTGAATATTTGTCCACAAACAACTGACTCTTTAAGACCTACATGGCAAGGAAGAAAAAAAAAAGAATTATATTCTGATACAAAACTAATCTTAATTAATCCTTTTTATGGTTTTACCTTGTTCTGGTGACTTTGCCCAACTGACACTGGGATAACCAAACTCTCTCCTACTGCCACAGAATGCAGCTTTTCTAACCCTGCCAGTGATTTCTGAACTTTACTGAACAATTAGGGTAAGGAACAGGCAAATCAGAATCTGTTTAAAAAACTTAGTTAATGGAATTGATCAAGAATGACAGTTGCTTACCCCAATAAATCATGTTTTCCGTTGCTATTGAAGTTAAAACACTCAATAGTTAGTGGGCTGTCCTGCAATATTTGGAGCCTTATTATATTGAAACCCTATGAAATTGCCCAAAGAGGAAAGGGGAAAACTCCAAACATGGCCACATGTGAAAGCGAAGAACTCTGGACCCAGTTTCGTGTTCCCGTTTAGTTTTGTTGCAATTATACATGTCTATACTTAAAAGCACAAAGCAAATCCAGAATCTAGAGCACAGTGGATAGTTAAATGTATGGTCTCTATTTTCCATAACAAGCTTAAAAGGAAACTCCAAACTCCATCCAGCAGACATTTGGTACAAAGGAAAGCTTTTGATTACTCAAGTAACATAGTATAACAGTAGCATAAGCTGAGGGAGAATAAGATTATTGTAGAAGTTCAATATTATAGCAAAGTGAAATTCCAATATCAATTTGTTTTACCTTGCTCCCTACTTGCTGAATACTCAAGAGAATTTGTTTCCATCTTGGATTGTGATCATTTTTTAGGACTTCAGTTTTGCAAATTGGAACTAATACTCCATTCTCTGTGAATTTTGATATTACCAGAAATGGATCCTGGGAAAATTAAACAGCAAAATTGCATTGGATCAGCTTTTCCAACTTCATATAGAATGGAGAAAAGCAAATCCAGTGGAAGTACTCTTACACTTTTTGAGAATAAGTCCTTGGCCTCCAAGTCTGAACATCTCAACATCAACTCTGCTGTAGTCTTTGATGCAACACTTTCTTCGGCATAAATTGTGAGCTGGCCAGATTTTCGAATATGGGCTGGAATAGAACCTTCTTCATGTGCAAGATCTAAGGTTAAAGTCCGGTTCAATTTTGTGACTAGCTACAAGAAAGAAATGAGTAACACAAAGGTGAAGAAATAGTAATTACTAATATAGTAAAACTCGTAAGAAATGCTATGTTTCCAATGCAGAAAGTTAGATTACTGAATGATTAACACAGATATAGAAGTGCAGAAACATAATTGAACAATGCCACGTATCCAGCCTGAAACAAATTAATCGAAAAATGAAAAGTGAGCCAGAAATGCACAAGAAAATGAAGCATCAATTCAAGGGGATGAAATAATCATTCCACTATACAGCAATCATCTCCTAAAATTAATTATTGTAACACGGTTTCTGAACAATTGGAACACAGCAGGCATATCCATAAAATCGTAGACAGAGCAACGGGGAGCCCTTGAGGTGAAACAAGCTTCAGTATTTATTCTGTTTTCGTCAGCACATGTTTTACGTAGAAAACAGTCAGAGTGATACATAATCATACCTCAGATAATGTACAACTAGCCTCACCAAGAAACTGCTGTTCTTCCAGCTTAAGTACCTATGCGAGAAAAAAACATTTGGTGCAAACCTATTAAAAAATACAATTTTAGCAGATGTACATAAAATGAGAGTCAATCAAACATAGAACACATTGAGCATCTGACACATAAACTACTTAGAACACTCTGTATATGCAGCAGACAAATGTAAAGGAAAGAAGATGAAAAATCACCGGAAAAATGCTACGGAATTTTTAGAAAAGAGTTCATCTTTTTTTTTTTTTTTTGATCAGTTAGAAAAGAGTTCATCTTGATATTATGAATAGTTGTAGAAGTGCAAGTGCATCCAAATTCCAAAAGGTGAATAGGTGCAGAAAAACTGAAGCTCATTTTTCCCACAATTAGATAATCGTATTTAGACACTCCTATCAGGAAATAACATGATTAAACCTAAACGTAAATTGAAACCATATCTTGGACAATGAATACCAATTTTAGGATAAGTAGAAAATACATACTGGCAGTAAAAATATAGGTTTTCACTTTGACACACAGAAGAACAATTTTTTATTATATGGACAGCATTAAAAATTTGGAGAAATAGAGAGAGAAAGTTTTTTTTTTTGGGGGGGGCTCTGAATCTAGAGGCAATTATCAAAAGTGAGTAAATTGGAATAAATAATTTGGCTGCAGATGCAGTGTCAAATAGGAAGTATATCACATGTGAAAGCACAAAATACAAATTACTCAGAGTGGCAACTTGGGAAATTTTATATTGAATTTTCTCCACAACACATCAACGTGATCATAATTCAAGAACTTTCTCCATATATTGACTACAAATTATAGAATGCAATAAACATTGATGAGAGTAAGATGTAACAACACAATAGAGAACATTCAGTGAAGTTTATATTCTTTTTTGTAATAAAAGCCATATCATGAGGTTTATGATATACCTTTACATCTACATTGTGGAACTGAGTGTCAACATCATAGACACGAAACCTGCAACGGAAGTCAGTTTCTTGAGATACATAAGACCGAATGCTTACAAAAACTTGGGTACAAAATTATATGATCGTAATAAAACTCACACCAAATTCTGCACCATCTCGAATTGATAAGTAACAATATATTTTCTAATCCACCTGGGACTCAATGAATTTAAAACTACTTCTGTGCGGCCAAGCTCTTGAAGTGAACCATCCCTTCCTTTCATATAAAGAACCGCCATAGGATCGCTCTGAGATGAACACGAATAATGAAACGGTAAGTGAAACCATGAAAGTTTTCCACAACACAGCATTAGTGCCACCAACTTGCTGAAACAAGAAATTACATTGGAAACATAATCAGGAGTAGCAATAAGGAGGTACATCATATCCTAGCAAAGCTGGATATGTGGATGGCATAGTCTTGGAACAAGATGCAATGCATTTTTCCTCGTATATATCAACAATGTTACATGTATATACACACACAGGACATCTTTTTAGTAAATGGTCGAACAGTTATGAGTTCACCCTTGGGTTAAAAAGATTCATCCAAATGTCAAATAGGAGAAGGTACAGCTGTCAGATCTGCAAAAACCTAAGCAAATGACAATTAACAAATTCAGGATGATATAGGAACACAAATATGCATAACGAACAATTCTGAACAGAAAACTGACACAAACAGATAAGATTTTCAAAATTATAAAATATATAATGTTTCCTCTCTGCTGATAAAATAACAACAGACCTTGGAGAGCACATCGCGATCACGCAAGTTTGCTGCAGATAGAGATAGCTGCAAAGCACCAAAGAAAATTAGAATGATGAGCTTGAAGGAATCATTAATGAGAAAATTAATTACAACAGGACACTTTATACCACTTGATACGACTTTCATATGGTATACGGAGTGTCAATTCAGAAACATGAGTAACAAATATCAAAGCACTGAATAAACCACCAAGTGAAAATTGCAGGTTGGCATAGGAATAGTCAATCCCATCATCGACAAGACAATAATATCATTTGTTGTATCAAATGTAAAGTTAAAAGTTTTGGCCAAAAATGAAACACGGTCAATTTAAATGACTATGCTTGAGGCTTGAGCCTTGAGCTAAATTCTACTGGATAAAAAACATCAATTAGATCAATAAATCATTCTAGTTTCCTGCACCACAATAGGTAACATATTTTTGTTATATCAGCTTCTCTTAATGTGAATTCTTTTGCTGCAACAGACAAGTAATGTCAGCAGCACGAGAATATTGAATTTTTCAGCCAGGGTTCTATAAGATAGTTGTCATATGCATTTGCAAACTGTACCAACTACCAAGTGACATACCAAGTGGCCAAGATCACTAACATATAACCAAACAGAATGATTATCCATTTGTCAAAAATCCAGAAAAAATAATTGCTCCATCTCAATTATTTGGCATAGCACCTCTTTGAACAGATGTAACTTCCATGGGTGCCAAATTTTAAAATTTCAAACGCCAGGCAATTTTTCTGACGACATGCTTTGTATTAGGGTTGATTTGGCAAAAATTGCTTTTTAAAATTTCTTTCACTATTTCTGAAAGGGAGATCCAAAATCTATACATGAAATATTTTCCTTCTACAACTGAAATTTCATGAGGTACCGTAAAATGGAATGTGTGTGGAGTAACAGGAGAAGGAGAGGGTAGTTGTACTACATTGAACCAGCTTGGCACCAAACATCATTGTAATTGATTACTCATAAGGTAGATCAGACAGGACTAGATGTAATCAAACAAAAGCAGAACTTAAAAATAGGAAATGAAATATATCAATGCCAAAAGTATCAAGTGCAATTCACCCTAATCTGGCACATGCCTTCTGAGATATGCCAAAAAAATATAAATTGAATAAACTAAACACAGTCTACATTGATGGGGAAAATAACTACAACATGATTGCATATATATAAACCATAGTTTGTACACACACATCGAGAGAGTGAGTTATTCTTTTTATGGAGAACATCACAATGAAAGAAATATATCTCCTACAATTTCATTTTTGCAAACACATACACGAGCAGCACACAGTTTATCACAAAAACATACATGAGATTTTCCAAACAAATGTTGTTATTCTAATCTGCAATATTTTGGCATGGGATTAAGTTTTGTTGAGTAGTTGAATACTTTGGAATTGCCACATGGCAAAGAGTTTTACGGCTTAGAGAAAAATGTGTTTTAGCCTTTACTTCTCAGATGTGCATAATCACGGTCATATTCCTAAGTCATAAGTTCCTAACTATATGTCACTCTATTCAATGATTGGCATAGCAGCCAGAGTGTTATAATAGATCCTGCATTGGACTTTACAAATGTGAAAAATGAGCATCCATTCACATGATGAAGACACTTGCAAACTTGTAATGAATTTAGGCCAGGAGACCGAAACTTGTAAGAATTTAGGCCAGGAGACCGCTGTAAAGAGGAACTCAAATATACCTTTAGCTGAATTTGATTCAAAAGCTTAAGTCAATGAGTCTCAAGTCCACATACATAAGCTCATCTTTTTGTCCCTAATATTCCGGGGTATGACTTTGCTCCCATTTGAACCAAACAAATCACCTTTCGCTTACACGCACCAACATCACCAACACCTCCCCCTTGATAGATACTTCCACCCTCAACAAGCCCCACCAGTTTCCCACACTAGTAAATAGCAAAATATGTCGCATACTTATGTTCCTTTGTATTTTTTTCTGGCACAACTATCTAAGAAGGAACGTAAGCATTCCCTACTCTTCAATGTCTCAAAACGCGAAGACAGAGAGAATCAACACATTATGTTCCCAACCATGCACAAAGGCCACCTCCTAGTACTTGCTTTCATAGAGTTCCCAATGTACACACTTCCACTCAAATTTCCTAAGGTAGAATCCAATTTCCCAATATACATATGTGGAGTCAATCTTAATCCAAATACTAAAGCCAATGACTCCAGAGTCAAACATGTATATGAGCTCACTCCTTTTAGCTTACTTTTCCAACTTTTGTACTTCACACCACACGTGAAAACCTGACAAAGAATTTTAATTACATTCAACTGGCTAAGTCTCACTAATTATGTATCCAATCCGCAAGCACCAAACTAAGGACTATCTACAACAATTGCAATATGAAAACAACTAAGCATCATTCTTACGTCTTGTACTCCAATTTCAAATAGCTACTGTACCATCAAATCCTAAACACACAAACACACACAAAACATCAAACTCTAAAAACGATAGACTAAATTTTCACAAGCTCAAAGCTAAACAATCAAGTCATTTAAAGATGCGTTTCCACAAAGGCAACTGACTAACACGGACCTCTAAAAACGATAGACTAAATTTTCACAAGCTCAATGCTAAACACTCAAGTCAATTAAAGATGCGTTTCCACAAAGGCAAATAACTAACACGGACCTCGATCTGAGAGAAGAGTCCATTATAGCCGCGAGACCTGAGGAAGGCATCAATAGCATCGGTCGCAGAGTTGGCTGCCGAAGTAGAGGCGTTTCCTCCGACCGCCGACTTCCCGCCGGACACGTCGGAACAGCAATTTCCCATCGCCGGCGTGACCTAATAAGGAAAAAAATTAAAGATGTAGAGATATTTTTAGTAATTTATTCGCATATATGTAGAGAGCCAGTCCAGAGAATTTCAAAGTAGAGAGAGAGAGAGAAACAGAGACGACGAGGCGGACAAAGAAAAAGATGAGGGACAGTGTATCAGTTAGTGATGATGGGCCCCACCTGTCTGTCTAATTTCGAGTTAGGCTTTAATTAAGTTGAGATTTTAAGCTCGTAAAAACAACTTATTATAAGAATTAGATATACCCTTTAGCTCAATGGGTGCAAACTAAAAGGAGGGGTGATCTGATATTCACTTCGCAGGCACCGCAACATGGAGATTCGAATTCACCTTGTAATATTATTTCAGTCTGTCTGATAATAGGTTGGAAGAGAATTTTAAAATTTCTTATTTGGTAACTCAGGTGATTATGGGCATCAATTTGTGACATGATACGAACTTAACACGAATTTAGCATGTACAAGTACTCTTAGCAGGTTTGTGTCAAAATCGGGTTAGAAACGTTTAACACGAGAAATAAATAGGTCAGGTCAAGTCGACATGCGTGTCGACATGATTGACCTATTTAACCCAATTAATTTTATAGTGACATTATTTTCATATTTTGCTTTTTTTTAGTTGGTTATATGATGATGGGCAAATTATTTAATGCATTTTCTAATAATTTAATATATTTTTTATTTATATTTTTAGCTTTTTCTCCATTTTTTATTTTTTTTTTCATGTCAACTTTAAATTATATAGGTATTTTGTGTCATGTCGGGTTACCCGTATCATTAACAGGTCATGTTCGTGTCAACTTTAAATTATATAGGTATTTAATGTCGTGTCGGGTTACCCGTGTCATTAACAGGTATTGTTCGTGTCATGTATCTTGACATGAATAATTAAACAGGTCATGTTCATGTTCGAATCAAACGTGTAATACCCGTGTCAAAACACGAAATACGATACGATTAACACCCCTACAGGTGATTCTCATGACCCTGACTCGTTGAGGCATATTCCGCGATTTACCTCTTATGTGAAGCTCTAGGCACGCAAGATAGTAGAGACCCTCAATGATGAGATTTATCCCAAAAAAAAAATATACCCTTTAGCTTTGATTACAATAATAAGTTATTGCATCCTATAAAATATTTTTAAACAATTCATAATGTATCAAATCTTATTTTAAGAACTTTTGAAATATTTAATATCATAGAACTTATTAGATTATCAAAATTAAAAGTAACTCTTCATCGTTTTTCTAAAAGAAGATTATAAGATTTTAACTTTTTTTTTATTTTGGTAATTCTACAAGTTTTATGAAACATGATATCGTATGAAATCTTAAATATCTTATAAAATATTTTACCAGCTTATAGCCTTACAAGCCCACTCCATATCATCTAATTCAAAATTAATGACAAAATTAATTTAAATAAAAAAATTCGGTTCGCCTGTTATATGAATAATACTTACAATTTTCAGTTTTCGGTTTTAGATTTATTTCGTTATTTAAAAATAAAACAGTAAAAATATTTAGAGGGAAAAGGAGTTAAAATTTAAACTAGAGACGAGGATAACAAAATTTTAAAAGGTCGTCATATAAACATTAAAAAATAAACATATTTTATAACACGTTTATATAAGTATATAATATTTGATTCGTGGGTCAGATTTGATCTAATATTAGATCAAATTGGTTGGATTTTAGGTTTTCCAGAGTTTTAATTAGTTGGATCCATATGAGTACAAATTTAAAATAATTGAATTGTTTGACCCCATATGTATATATACAGGCATAAGTGATGTTGATGAAATGTATTATTGAGGTTAATGCCGTTGTTGCTTAAAATGTCAAAAGCATGTTCTCTTTTTCCATGACTAAGTACCAAATCTTTTATGGAGAACGTGTTTAGCTTGTGGTGACATAAAAAATTATATGCACTTTTAACATTACTTGTCAATTTCATTGACCAAGTCTAATTATTTTACTTGGGATAAAAATAGTATTGGAAGCACTATATGTGACATAAATTATCGAGTTTGCTAAAAATAGTATTGGAAGAACTATATGTGACATAAATTATCAAATTTAGCAAATGTGTAATGAAGGTTTTAGACTAATTTTTCTTTTTTTTTTTAACATAAATTGCAAAATAGATGTTAAAGTGAAATGACGGTTTGGAGTGAATTTGTCAAAACTCAAGTTCCGTTCCAGTATAAGGATTAGAAACCGATAAAATGGACCTGTTAGACTTAGATCCATTAGGTACGTTTCAAGATTTTAAATATATACTTTTTCAATAATAATAACATTAAACTTTTTAAAAAGTTTCTTTTTTTAAATATCACATACAACATACATATATAATATTAGATGCGCTTAATTGCCATCGAAGGGCAAAATTTGCTGGCAAAATATGAAAATTTTGAGTGAGAAACCCGACTAAATTTATCATTTTCAAGAATGGTTTTTTAATTTGCAAAAATTATTTATCCTTTATTGTACAAATTCACAATTATGGTTAGTAGGAATCCACTTCATAAATATAACAGGATTATTCAAGATTTACCAATACTAATACTAATACTAATAATAATAATAATAATAATAATAATAATAATAATAATAAGGCACTTTTTTTAAGGTACAGATATAGATATTTATTTTGATAGTTATTTATATTTTGAAATCGAACATGTGCAAGGGTGATGGGTGCTTCATTTATCACATGCTAGGTCATCCCATGCTAATAAAATAACCAAACTCTACTTAATTACTATGTATACTCTCTTCACTCCAATATTATGTATAGTATGAGTTAGATAAAAATTAAAAAGTATATATTTTTGTGGTGTTATACTATTATTTAAACATATATATAATTTTTGAATAAAATTTAAACAATAAAAATGTATATTTTGGAACACCTAAAAATAAAGAGCAATATATTTACAGCATGTAAATGCTTATTGATGCATGTATTTTCTTTCCCCTCGAAACGATAGATTTTTCATTAAAAACTCAAACAAACAACTTACATCGTTGCCTATTGGTAAAAGGCCTATTTGCACATATAATTGTCAAGGAGGGAACTAACAACACCCAACCAAACTAAAACTAAAACACTCCCACCCGAGGAGACTAAGTCACTCACTCACTCCCTACGGGAGACTTGGCCAAACAGACACAAGACACCAACAAAAATCGGGCACGAGCAACCACCACATACTTGATACTACAGAACAAATAAAACTGATTCGCCTACGAGTTTTGCAAATCAACTGGGAAAAGAAAATGCATAAACAAAATAAGAAAACTACAACAAAACCAAACAAAGTACACAAAAATAAAATAAAGAGAAAGAAAAATCAGTCTCTCCCTCACCCAGATCTACTGCCGCCACCATTACCACCACCCGTCGCTGACCCGGTGCTAGCCACCACTGGCCCGCCTCCTCAAAGCATCTCCAAAAATTTGGATCCGAGTCCCATGAGAAAAACCTCGTGAAGTGAGGAGTTTGACCGGCGACCAGGCATCGTCAGTCGCCCAACAGGGAGCTGGGGGTGAGGGGAAGGGGACAGACATAAGCTAAAATGGGGAGGGAGGGGGAAAAAGGGAGATGGGTTTGTGCTTCTAGAGATAATAAGGGAGAGGAAGGTTTTAAAGAGAGAAAATGAGTTATCTAGTTACATTAGATATTATTGATGCATGTGTTCATTCACCGTGCTGATTTGAGCGTCGGAATGAGTCTTCCTGGAATAACCCCTGGGGCCGGTCTAATGTTTGCTGGTCCGTCTAACGTTTGCTGGTGTTGCAGGTAAGTTCCCATCACTAAAGACTTCCAATTTGGGAGAAGAAAACTTTGATTCCATCATATACCTTGACTTGGAGTGATATACCCTAAAAATCAACTATCATTAGTGAATATTAGATTCAAGACTTAAACTAGTCATTTGGCCTAGTGGTATCACTCCCTCCAATGTGTGGGAGGTCAGGGGTTCAACCCTAGTGAAGTGTGTGTGCGTAACTCAAAAAAAAAAAAAAAAAAGATTCAAGACTTAACAATTAACTGATCCAAGTCCAAACTTTACTATATTAAAATGCTTGCAATAATAAATATATTTACTTGGGAAAGTTTTTTATAATACTTTGTATAAACGAACACCAAACCACATCAAAAGTGATCCATAATTTCCCTATGACATGTATATATGCAACAATGTATAAATTCTATTGACATCAGGGATGGAGTTAAAAATTTCAATTGAAGAGCAAATTGAGTGTTTTCAATAACAGTAAATACAAATATTTTTATATAAACATATTTTTATTATCTTACATATAAAATATTAATATATAATGTATATATATTATAAAATTTATATATTTTTTCCTTGCTTAATCAATTATAAATTCTAGTATTGGAGATTGGTGAAAATTGCTTGTGTTTTTTTTTTTTTTTTTTTTTTTTTGGGGGGAGGGGGAAGATCTCCACATATTATCAATTTCTAACTCTATCTTGCATTTTATTTTGTTAATTAATGTGAGAGTACACTTATGATGCCATTAATCTAAATATGTCATCTCATCAACATAAATATACCATATATTGATGAAATGAAATTAAATACAAAATATAATTATTTTGTAACGGAAAATCGAATCGCCGCCACTTGATATTTTGCTCACTTTTTACGCATGAATATTAAATTGACTAAAGTAATGCCTATTATCTCTGCGGCCAAATAAATAAATAATTTTTTAAAAGTTTGGAAAGGTTAGGTGAATATGTAGATTAATTAGTAATAGTGCAAATGCTTTAGGGGACATTATTTACTTTTTGGTTGAGATTACTGTAACATTTCAAGCTGTACTTCGATGCCTTTATGACTATTGGCATACACAAATCACCCACTTATATATGGAGGTGTCAAAATAAGGCCCGTTTGACCGGCGCAATCGACCCAATAAAATGGTCGGACTGAATTTTTGATCTTTAGAAACCCAAAATGCGGCACATTTGGCCCGAAATACTGGGTCGAGCTGCCCGATTTTTATGTGTATTTTCATGTGTTGGGTCAATTTGTGCTACAAAAATAGTGAATCGATTACCATTTTTGCCCGACTCGGATCAATTTTGGGGAAATTACATGGAATATGCTGATTTTTGTAACATTACCACACAATACGCTCCAATTACTCTTGTGCCTATTTTTTTACTTTTGTACCTAATTTTTTTACGCTTCTTGCTATTTTTTTATTATTTTTTTTTTGTTTTTTTGTTTTTTTGTTCCTGCATTATTTTATATGTTATATAAGTTGTTTCAATGTTATTTAAATTTGATTCTTTGTTGTTTCTATGTTGTTTCTTTGTTATTTCGATGTTTCAAAACAACTTTAACCTATTTTTTATGCTATTTTTTATTCATATATTATTTTGTACATTGTTTCTATTGTTTCGATGTTATTCTGTAATATTTTTAATATTGTTCTAATAATTTTTTTTGTTATTTCATGTAGTATTCAATGTGTAAATACAATTTTTACCTATTTTTAAGCTCTTTTTATTCATGTATTTTAAATATTTTTTACATTGTTTTTGGGTTGTTTCCATACCCTTTTTAATGTTGTTCTGATGTTTCTTTGTTGTTTCAATGATGTTTTCGATGTTTAAATACAAGCAGGGGCGGATCCAGGAATTAGTAGTAGGGTGGGCTAAGAAGTAAAAATTTCTCTAAGAAAAATTATCTATATATAGGGATGACAATGGGGTGGGTCGAATCGGGCCAAAATAACAAAGCCAATAATTAAATATAAAAAAACTAAAAAATAGATAACTTTTTAATTTCATACTTGATGATGACACTTAGGAGTGACAAATCGTTCTTGTCGGCCCGATAAATAACAACTCGACACAATAAGCTCAAGCCCGAACACACACATAACCTTATTGGACCAAAATTTAAACTCAAACACGACGCTAAAAAAAAACGAGAAACATGGTATTTTTGTTTTTTTAGGTACAATTAGCAAAGCCGTTAAATTGATTTAGTTAGGATTTAGGCCATTAACTAATAAAATATATGATTTTCTTAATAATTAGATAAATATTCTAATAAATTATTAATACAAATAGTTAAGTAAATTTTAAAAGTAATGAAATGATAAATATACGGATGATAAATAAGGATCACATAATAGTCTAAAAATCACGAACATATTAAATATAACATCAATCTTATTATAAGACAAAAAGTTTACATTCTTCATTCTTGATTTTTAACTTGCATTTAGATTTTGGGGGTGAACTTGAGTTTTGCATTAAATTTTGGGTGGGCTAATTTTGAATATTGTAGAAACTATAGTACTAAAAATATAATTTTTGAAAATTTGCACTGGGCTTGAGCCCAGTGCTAGCCACACATGGCTACGCCTCTGAATACAAGTTTTACCTATTTTTATTAAAAGAAACATGTTAGAAACAATGTTGAAACACAGAAACATGTTTGAAACATGTTAGAAACAATGTTGAAACAAAGCGTAAAAATTTCCGGAAATTTTTGCTGGAGCGTATTGTTGTGTAAAAAAAGAGCGGGGAGCGTAAATTTAGGTAAAATTGAAAACGTAAAAGACTGACACTAACTTAAAAAAATTGGATATTTCTGTCAATTGCTCATTAATTTTTTCCCTTGGCCCAAGGGGCTTCCCCGCCTGCCCCGTTTGACATATCCATTTATATATATGAATCCTATTTGAGGGGTGTATATGAACCATGCAGCTAATATTCAAAATAGTTTTATTATTAAAAGGCTTATATTCCCTTCCATTAAAAGTGGATGTTTTTTTTAGTGCAAATTCTGAAAAACAAATTTATTAAAAAGTGGATATAAATAAACTTTATTTCTCAGATAATCAATTTATATGTAATTAAATCACCATAAAGCCACGTAACCACTTTGAATCGAGATTATGTTAGCATTGGATGATCTGATTCACACTGGATCAAAGACTCGTCTACAAGAGCATTCTAGATTATGTGAACAACCCCACAATGTACAATCAACACCCTTCTTCTAGCACAACGAACGGTGTATAACAACGTCATTCTTGTTCAAACATACATTACTAGAGTATCCACCGAATAAACCTACGCCTTAAACCCTTGAAGATTTTTGATGATGCTCCAGTTAGAAGAAAACTGTGTTCATGAGAAATTTTAGGAGAGATTATTTATTTTCTTATTTTGTGCATAATCAGATGTATGATTTTCTTGAAAATATTTTATACAGAACAATAATATATATCACTTTGACATATACTTTTTTATTTTCTAGTTAATATTTCATACAAAATACCTAGTTACTTAAAATAAGTGCTTAAAGCATACCTAATTGTAGCTTACGTAGATTTTACATGCATAATTTGATTTTAAGCTGGAATAGCATCCACTGGCTGGCCCAACCACTTTCTATAAAAAAAAAAAAACAATGTTATGTTGGCAAAAATATCGCGTAATATTATATAATTTATCAAAACAATTAAAAAACATTATAGGGCCCTGCATTTTCAATAAAAAAGAAAAACAAAAATAACACAAAAAAGCCAACAAGTGGGGGCGGGGGGGCCTGCTCTAAAAATGTAAATACAATTAACTGTATACCGTTGCATGGAACACGATCTCTCTCGTAGTTCCCCAGAGCGCGTTTCCCTATAGTTTGAAAATTATTATACATCAATAATTGCATAACGAGTAGGGGTGAAAATATGCCAGATTATCCGATAGGGGCCTACAACCTGACCTACTTTGAACCCAGCATGGCCTAACCTATTTACTAAATAGGCCAGACTAAGACCTTTAAACAAGTCTACTTAGATTTAATAGGCTAGACTTGGCTTTTAAAAAAGCCTTTCTAGCCTAATTGCCCGATCAATTTAAGGTCTATAAATTTAAATATCACAATATATATTATATATTTTATTAATATTGTTATTTTTATATAGTTATTTAATTATTATAATCGATAATATATATTGAAATAAAATATATATGGTTTGTAGGCCATTAATTGGCTTTTAATAGGCTCAGACCAGACCTATTTAATAAATAGGTCAGCTTGAAAAAAAAATGCCTACTATATATAACAGGCCAGATTTAGGCCGAATACACGTAAAATAGGCTAAGGTCCTCTGACGCAAAGCCTAGCCCGGCCTGACCTATTTCCACCCCTAATAACGAGGTTTATATAAGTAGGAGTAAAAAAATAATGTTTTAACAATTTAAGTACTGGAAGACATATTTTGGTGTTTTTACCGATTTTACATAATTAGATTCAATTCTTGTAACATGTGAATATATATACATATATTGGTTAATTATAAATACTACCCCTGAAGTTTAGCCTAATTATATGGGAAAAACCAGTTATCTTTTAAAATTATAAATACTAACTTACATTTGTTTTTAGCTTACAAAGTTACACCCTCGAGAAACCTTAAGAGAGAGGATTTATTAGTTAAGTACAAACCTCAAGATAAATTTGTAATTTTGAATGATCATTGGAGCTGGACCTCGAGGTAGTTTGTGTAATTATTCATAAATATATAAAAATTGTTAATTTGTAAATTTGTTATCCTCATATAACTAGGGGACCAAAATTGTAATTTTCCCATTCAATTTTACTTAACAGGGGTGCACATTCGAACGATTTGTAGCAGCCAACCTTGGCACTTCCTAGAAACATTATCCAAAAGGTCACTCATCCTATAATTGCTCTAAGTCAAGCAGCCCGCCTCAAACTTCCTAGGAAAACTTTCCAAGAGGTCACCATCCCATAATTGTTCCAAGTCAAATACACTTAACTTCGAAGGTTCTATGTGACGCACTTCCTAAAATAAAATGCATTTTGTTGGTATGAGTAATAATTATCAAATTTTTAAGCTTTCCATACCTATAGATCCTCATAGTTGTGCAATTTGAGAATCTCTTCTTCAGGTGTGAGACCAGTTCATTCATGTTTCCTTCAACATAAAAGCCTACTAGGGGCTTGCTCATTGTCTATGCCTCTTCTTTAACATCGGCGATCACTCGGTAACTCCCAACTCTTATTGGCCTCGAGGTCACATGTCCACCAACTTTTGCTTTGTTCAAGACCGAACCACGTCGTATTAAAAAAAAAGTGCACCCGATACCATTTGTAGTGGCCTCGCCTTGAGATCATCGAAATTCATAAATCGAAAATTGAATGAATATAATCGGTTCATTTGGTTATAATCAAATATTATCCTTTTTTTTGGTTAAATGATTTTTACAAATATTCTAAAAAATAAAATAGATAAAGAATAATCATAGAGTTATAAATGTATCTTTTATCTTGTTTTTATGACTTTGGTAAGGGAAGAAATTAAAAGAGAGTGTTGTAGACACCTAAATTTACTGCCAAATATCGCTAGTGTCAAAATCTTCATTCTTGGCCATCAAGACAAGATCATGCAAATAAGGAAGTGATTTATCAAATTTTTGGTAAATAAATCAAGTCAAGTCAAATCAAATCACAATCTTTTGATTATGGCAAGATATGCAAGACAAATCATGATCGGCTAATCAAATCGCCTCGTTTCATCTGACAATTATGGCAAGAATTCTCATCATACACTTATAAATAGAGGCCCTCTTCATAATTCATAGACACACAAAAAATCCTAGAGAAGAAGTCAAAGCAAGAGACGAATTCTCTCAAATCAAGAAGTCCAAATCCAAGGAAGTCCACGGTGTTCAAGGCGCGATTCAAGGCGTTCATCGCGGATTCGATTCAAATCAAGTGTTTAATTCGGGATTAAGTTGTCAAGCCTCCTCGAATTAACGTTATTTCGCTCAAATTCAAGCTTTAAGGAGATTAAGTGATGAATCTACTTTCGAATATTCGAATATTATTTTTGAAGAGAAGAATCAGAGGATTATTAGGAATTTTACTCCTTTTATTTCATTTGATTCAATAAATTTTATTTGTATTACTTTTTCTTGTTTATAAATATTTGCAGACAAGAAATTTGTGTTACAAATTTTGGCACGCCTGGTGGGACCGTTTCTACCTCTCATCTCTTCTCTTCATTAAAGTATTCGAAGTATCATGGCCAATCGCAAGGCGACAATAGTCAAAGTTGTAACATCAAACTCCTCAAACGCCACAAGTGGAAGTCTTGGCGTCATATCCAAGAAATTGCAAGCACCGTCGGAGATCACTCCATTGCTTTCGAATTGCTTTGAGGATGAATCACTTCAGGGCAACGCAAACAAAGATGTTGGAAATCTGAAGGATACGTCTGCTTCATCAACTCCTCGCTCGGCGTCAAGTTACTCATTCACTTCAAACGTGGCATTCGTCATGGTGATAAATGCTACAACTCTGGAGGAGCAAATTTCAAGCTTGACAAGGGCTATAGAGGGACTCACAAAACATGTTCAAGATCGAGACTCCCAAATCATGAAGTTGATGGACAAAGTAGATCAAATTGATTCAAGTTGCGTGATGGGCAAACAAGTCGAAGCTCGAGATGATGTTGAAACATCCACAAAGCAACAACCATGTGAAAATGAGAAGTCTCAAACTGATGAGATGCAAGCCTCGTCTGGCGAGATGATTCCAATTGACCAAGTGAATGAATTCATTAAAGGAACTATCAAAGAAGAGTTCGATGAAAGCTCCAAGTCAACTTCAGCTTATGTCAAACCATACACTTCGAGAATTGATAATTTGAAAATGTTGATTGGCTATCAACCTCCAAAATTCCAACAATTCAATGGTAAAGGCAGTTCCAGACAACACGTGGCCCACTTCATTGAAATGTGCAATGACGTTGGGACTTATGGAGATCACATGGTGAAGCAATTTGTACGATCTTTGAAGGGAATTGCATTCGATTGGTACGTCGACTTGGGGGCAAATTCAATTGACAGTTGGGGGCAGTTGGAACGAGAATTTCTCAACCGATTCTATAGCACACGGCGGACCATTAGCATGATTAAACTCACAAATTCACGTCAGTTGAATGAATAGTGTGTCATCGACTACATCAATCGTTGGAGAAACTTAAGCCTCAACTGCAAATATCAACTGTCAGAAGCTTCTGCAATTGAGATGTGCATCCAAGGAATGAATTGAGGTCTATGCTACATACTTCAATGGATCAAGCCGAAAACTTTTGAAGAATTAGCCACGCGTGCATATGCCATCGAGATAAGCATGAACGCCGATGATCAAGAATACCCAAGTAATATCAATGACGATGAAGGTGAAGAAGGCTGAGCATGGGGGCAATGAAAGTTGACTCTTAAAAATTTCGGCAAATAAAGCTCCTTGACAAGAGCTAAAACTGTCCATATGGCTCCTAGATACGAGCATAAACTATCTAAATATGTTAAATAAATTCTTCTCAAATGCTCCTTGATAAGAGCCTAAACTATCAACAACACTCAAATGACATGAGTATATAAGGTTCATATCTCGAATCAAATGATTACTCCTTGATACGAGTATAAACTATCAATATGTCTCAAATTCAAACGATTACTCCTTGATACGAGTGTAAACTATCAAAGATATATCAAACTCAAACGATTACTCCTTGATACGAGTATAAACTATCAAAGATATATTGAACTCAAGTGAATACTCATTGATACGAGTATCAACTATCAATATATCTCGATTCAAATGATCACTCCTTGATACGAGTATAAACTATCAAGATGTCTACAAATTCAAGAACTTCTTAACACGAGTATAAACTGTTTATAAATCTCAAATTCAAATGAATACTCCTTGACACGTATAAACTGTTTACAAATCCGAGTTCAAGTGAAGACTCCTTGATACGAGTATAAACTATCAATATATGTCAAGTTTAAATGAAGACTCCTTGACATGAGTATAAACTGTTTGCAAATCCCAATTCAAATTCAAGAACTCCTTGATATGAGTATAAACTATCTATGTGCTTCAAATTGATCCGAAATGAAATGATTTCGTGATCCATTCACTTCATGACATGTTGTCCGTGAACAAATCGCGATGGGGCATTTGTAGACACCTAAATTTCCTGCCAAATATTGCTAGTGTCAAAATCTTCATTCTTGGCCATCAAGACAAGATCATGCAAATAAGGAAGCGATTTATCAAATTTTTGGTAAATAAATCAAGTCAAATCACAATCTTTTGATTATGGGAAGATATGCAAGACAAATCATGATCGGTCAATCAAATCGCCTCGTTTCATCTGACAATTATGGCAAGAATTCTCATCAAACACTTATAAATAGAGGTCCTCTTCATAATTCATAGACACACAATAAATCCTAGAGAAGAAGTCCAAGCAAGAGGCGAATTCTCTCAAATCAAGAAGTCTCGAAAGTAGATTCGTCACTTAATCTCCTTAAAGCTTGAATTTGAGCCAAAATAACGTTATTCGAGGGCTTGACAGCTTAATCCCGAATTAAACACTTGATTTGAGTCGAATCCACGATGAACGCCTTGAATCGTGCCGAAATTTTTAAGAGTAAACTTTCAAAGCGCGATTCAAGGAGATTAAGTCCACGGTGTTCAAGGCGTGATTCAAGGCATTCATCGCAGATTCAACTCAAATCAAGTGTTTAATTCAGGATTAAAGCTGTCAAGCCCTCGAATTAACGTTATTTCGGCTCAAATTCAAGCTTTAAGGAGATTAAGTGACGAATCTACTTTCGAGACTTCTTGATTTGAGAGAATTCGCCTCTTGCTTGGACTTATTCTCTAGGATTTTTTGTGTATCTATGAATTATGAAGAGGGCCTCTATTTATAAGTGTATGATGAGAATTCTTGCCATAATTGTCAGATGAAACGAGGCGATTTGATTGGCCGATCATGATTTGTCTTGCATATCTTGCCATAATCAAAAGATTGTGATTTGATTTGATTTGACTTGATTTATTTATCAAAAATTTGATAAATCGCTTCCTTATTTGCATGATCTTGTCTTGATGGCCAAGAATGAAGATTTTGACACTAGCAATATTTGGTAGTAAATTTAGGTGTCTACAAGTGTATAAATAAAAATAAGTACTATATAAAACCACATCATTCACACACACACACACACACACACACACACACACATATATATATATATATATATATATATATATATATATATATAGGAGGATCAAGTGAGACCATTGTTATAGGTGAGACACAATGGACTCATCCCATCCATCCACCATTATTAAACAATGGTGAGATTCAATAGATAAACATAGCATTAATAGTTTACTTTTATTAAGCTAGGGTAATATAGTCAATAAACATCAATTATTCTGTTTGCACATGGAAGACAATCTTCTCACGTTCTTTCTCCGCCTCTCACACCATAATTCGCGGCAAATTGTGGAAATTACGAAATCTCTCAAAAATCACGGCGATTTCCATAACCACAGAAATCTCTGTAGAATCACGTCGATCTCCATAGCCAAAGCTTCAAAGAGACGAGAACACATAAAAATAGTGAAATAATATGGAATCGAATCTATTTGGAGAATCATCGCAAACTACGGGGCATTCTGCAACAATGGAGGTTGAAGAACTTCGAACAATGAAGAAGCGGTGAAGGTATGTAAAATTCATCGCAAACTGTAAGAGCTTCAATGAAGAAGATGAAGTTCGAATACTGGTGCATACTGCTCTATACATAAATTATAATGCATAAATAGTATAATTACGATACATAAATAGCAATGATTTATTGCATATATACTCTCTACACACGTGGACAGCTGTGGTAATATGGTTTTGCGAGATAGATATCGGTGTACCACCGCATATATATCATGTGTTTATTGTTTATACGTGGGTGAGAGTAATTTAATCATAGTCAGGGGCGGGGAAAACAGGGGGGGCTATATAGGATTGGGTTTTTGGTGCATATAAAGAGATGTAATATTGCATATATAGAACACTTTCATTGTATATTTGTGTTTGCCACAGTAATGATGATATAAGCCCCGTGCGGAGGCTTGTCATATCTCCGGGATCTACCAAATCTGGATCCCCGAGATTGAGCAGAGAAAATACCTCGAATGCAATTCAATACATTAGATGACGGTATTCAATTCTATAAGAACTATGCATTAACCAAAGTGGTTTTGATATACGTAGAGTACATCTAGATGCTATAAAAATAAGGCAATACGTGTGTAGTACATTGTTTGCGCCGAGAAGGTTACAAAAATATTAGTAATCTGCGTTCGAGATAATTTAAGTGCGGACGATAAGGGGGGTAAAACTAAAGAAAGCTAGGAAAAGAGCATCCGGTCGTGTCGAGTGCCGTGCAAGATGTATATTTCAACACACAAATGCCAACACATACGTGATCAAACAATTCGAGGAGCGTCACACGCATTCTATGAGATCCAGACAATACGGACAATTTCTTCGAGTAAAATGTAAATCTGAGTTTTGGACACAAGAAATTCATCATGGATGTATCTTAAGGCAAACATTGGATCAACAAAAACTCATGCAGAAGTATAGCCAAATGGTTGGAGGAAACTCACAAGTTGGTGCATTGCAAATAGATTTCAAAAATTTCAAAAGGGACTTGAAGGCTTACATATGCGGCGATGCACAAAATGATAATAAACAATTTCCTAAAGAAGAAAGAAGTATGCCCGGGTATGGCCTTCAATTATCTTTGTTGATGAAAATGAAGCGGTGACAAGGTTGTTCTCGGCGAGATCCATGATCGATTCAAAACTATACTTTGTCTTTGGTGATGTCATCTCGTTCGATGCTACATACAACACAAAAATAGGTGAGATGCATAACATCACATTACTACATATATATGTTGCAACATACATATGGATATTATAAAAATGTTTGCACAACTATATTATAAACATTCTTACAAACTAGACTGCATATTTATATATTGAACATCGCATATATATAAATATCCTCTCTGCATATTTATATATTTAGTTACGCATAAGACAAGACCAAATGCACTGGGCACTAATTTATTCCTGTCTTGGTACAAAATGGTTTTCGCGCCATTCACCGGGATTGATAATCATCGTATTTGTATAACATTCGCAGCAGGTTAATATTGAAAGAGGACGAGGAATCATATATTTGGTTGTTCCAAAGTTTTTTGAATGCAATGGGTCGAGCCACACTACATTATAACCACCAAGATCCTGCAATGAAGAATGCATTCCATGCTTTGTTTTTAAGAAGGCAAGACACGGGTTATGTATGTGGCATATAATGGAAAAAGGTGAGCTCGAAAGTAGGTCATATCTTGTCCCGATAATGAAATATTCATGCGGAGGCTAAATTTAAATTTTGTTTGGGACCAATATCATGGGCATTTTGATTTTGAAAAGAAATGGCATGAAATCATGTGTGATTTTCAATTAACGAGCATCCATGGTTTAAAAAATGTATGATATTAGGCAAAGTTGGATCCCCCGCGTATTTCGGGGCGTGCGATGGGCGGGTTGCTGCGAACTACTTCAAGGTCCGAGAGCACCAATAGTTGGTTCGGAGGGTTCACAAACCCTCAAGTCAATTTGGTTGAATTTTTATGCACTTTGACAAATATGGAGGCACAACGACATGCAATTGACAAATTGAACAATGAATGTGAGGTTTCTAGTCCAAAATGCGTGACACCATTGGACATTGAAAAACATGCGCAACAAAGTGTACACGTCACGAGTTTTTTTCCGCATAAGCAAAGAAATTGAAGAGGCTTTTTACAAATGTTCGATTGTACAAGTCACCGATATTGGATATACCACTTACTCGATCAAAGACGACAATGGTGGCATTTTTGAAGTCATGTACGAGAGAAAATGAAATGTGGCGATGTACATGCAAAAATTTGAGCAAGAAGGACTAATATGTCGTCATATGTTCGTTATTTTCAAGAATCTAAAGACGATACCGCAAAATACCTACCCACAAGGTGGATGAAAGCGACTCTTTGATACAACGCACACAACGAGGACGTTTGTACCGGTTTGAAGGGGAAGAGGCAAAACAGATCTTTGAACGATCTATGGGCAGATTTTCATTGTTGCATTGCCCTTGCACATGGCAAAGATAGACAAGATAGAAGAATTGTCGGGTATAATATCGACACACAAAGATAAGATGTTGTCCGAGCAAGCAATCGAGGCCACCAAGACATGCAAAAAAGCAATTATGGAAACCTATTGTGGCTCCACGTCGAAATAGACATCACAAAAGATTGCCACCAAAACAAGCAAAAACAAAGGAAGTGGAAGCCGAATAAAAGCCGTTTGCAAAGCCAAAAAGAAAAGGCGATCAAAGCAAGCACAAAGCTAAGGAGACGATGCGGGATATGTGGTGAGGTTACAACACATAAATGCATCGAACATGCCCCAAAAGAACTACAATGTTGCCGTAGTACTTATTTTGTTTGATACAATTTACAATTGTTGGATTTTTGACATTCTAATCTGTTATGTCCTGTTTGATTTTGCGAGTTTTCTAAGTGCACATTAGATTTACACCAAAACTGTTGATTCCGTAATATTTGCATTTAAATTATACTATTTATGGATGGATGTCCAATAAGTATGCATCCTCGGTTGCCCCAATATATTTGCATATGTCTTTGGAAGTGTTCATTAAATATGCAACACATCATATCTAAATATGCAACACATCATAACTAAATATGCGATTTCAAAACATGCCAACTACGAAATCATATAGTACATAAACATGTATTTATGCAACACAATGATAATAACAATGCATAATCTGTACAATAACTATGTACTAAAGCGATGCTCAAAAACAGGGAATAAAAAAATAACTATAGATTCATGGACACAAAGAGTGAAATATTTCTATTCATTTTTGCCAAAAAGGTAATTACACCGGCCAAAAATCCATCTTGCACAATTCTAATACCAAAACTACTACATTGCTACATATCTAAATACTAAAAACCACCAAGTACCAAAGTAAGATGAAACAATTCAATACAAAGTTGCACCTTTAAAGGGACACCAAAACAGAAAATTATCCAAAAAAACCCTCGAGGTACAAATTTTCTAATACATCTTTTCATTAGACGGGTAATAAAACTAAGTGTCTTTTTCTTCCCAAAGAAAGAATTTCTTTGCCTCCTGCATGATCAAATCCGCTTTGCTCGTTCGATTCTTCTTGAAGAATAGCACAACAATACAATGTCCTTAGTTTTGTCATCGAGATATATTCCCTTCTCCAGGCCAAAGATTCCAATTCCTCATGCCTCCCCCATATATGTCTCCATATGTCGCATTGCGAATATGCCACAATCGATCTTGTTCTCCGAGTCCTCCATGGCATCACAAGCTGTCGGGTTTGGCTTTTTCCACTTTGTATAAGATGATTGATAGCATGAACGGGCTAGAAGGTATCGGGAAAATAGTCGGATCTGCATATGAACAAAAATTAAATATCCATGCATCATAATAAAAGTAAATATGCATCATAGTAAAAGTAAATATGCATCATAGTAAAAGTAAATATGCAACAAAGTAAATATAAATATAAATATTCATTATATATGCACAGAGACAACAAACTCACCAACAAATTAGGAATATGCTCGTATTTATCAAGTTCGACCCCTCCAACCGACGAGTTATCCAGAATGTGACATGCCCTTTTCTTCAAATCGAGACAAATCACATAAATGTGCTCACTCTTTGCAGGATGGGAAAGAAGAACTAGGAAAAAAAAAAAAAGAAATTAATCTATATTTAAAAAAGAACAAATAATAACAAACAAGCATTAAAACGCGCTTAAACAACAATACCATTTCAATCGCCGCAATGTCGCTCATGCGCTAAAATCCCCAAATTCAGCGTCAAATTTTGTGAAAATAAGTGAAAGAAGACCTTTCTTCATCCAAATCCTCGGAAGGTGATGCAACCGTTTTCAACTACAAAAATGTAGAAAAAATTAGTTCAACTGGGAACAATGATGAAAAACACAAAAACATAACAAAAAAAAAACAATGCAATAAAATCATACCGTACAATATATCGTCGCAAACCTCAATGGAGATCCTGCGACCTCTCGATTGTTCCTTTGCATTCAAAAGGATGGACCATATGTCAATAATCGAAATCTTTGATATAAGATCCCTACCTCATAGACTCAAAGTCTTCCTCATCGAGAATCCGGTCACCAAACTTGAAAAGGACATCACACCTACTTATATAAAAAAATGTTACAAAATAAATAGAACAAATGATCAACTAAAAATATAATAGATGACAGAAACTCAAATAAAATATTACATACTTATCTCCATGGATTCTCAAAAATCCATTTCGAAATCATCTTTGTGGTTCTTGTTGAGCTTCTCCCACGTCAACTTGTCTTGCACGAAACGGCGGCAGCCAGAACCTCTCGTTTTCCCGTGGATTCCTAACACTCTTCCTTGCGCATACCTTGGATCGCCCCAAAAGTTGGAGCTTTACCACGGCCAAGAACCCGACGAACCTCAACACCAACACCAATTTCAAAGATCCACTTCTTTGACTCCATCACCAACAATGTTACTTATTTCCCCACTGCCATCACACAAAAATCACCAAAACCAAATAACAATTACATAAAGTATAACATAAAAAAATAAGCACACGACAACCAAAAAAATAAAAACAAAACTTACAACTGAACTTTGCCACCGCCATCTCCTACAACACCATGAACAACCGTTTCATTGTCCACATCAGGGGCAGTAGCCTTGGTTTTTTCCACCTACAGGCATAACAAAACATAAAAATTATATTCTATTTCATCAATGGCAAAAAAAAACTTTTAAACAACATAAATTATGAAAAACTTACGACCGGACATTGTCTCCATCCGCATTCCGTTCTTCCTCCGCATCCGAATTTCCTTGATCATAGTGTCGTGACGCGTCTCCAACACGGGCGTCCCAAACAGGATTATTGAAATCCTGCGTCACACCAAGACTAAAACTTGGAGCATCATCATACCACTTCTTAAACTCCTCCCTCTGCAACAATGCATCTTCCACCTTCTCCAAAGCAGAAATATTTTCAGCGTTGTTCCAAAACGCCTCATTCTCATGTTTTAAACTACTCCACCTTGATCTTCACTTGTTTTTCCACTATTAAAACAAATAAACTTCCTAGCAACATCCTCAATTTTACCAAAATCGGGATTATCCGAAAAGCCCTTCGAGCATTCTTGACCAATGAAATGATGTCAACAACATCGGTCGCTATGCGAGCGACCAACACCTTCCCAAAGATACCCCTATACAAAATGGTAAATCATAATTTATATGCTATACCATCTTCAATTCTCGAGAATAAAATACTAAATATGCAATGTCTTTGTGCTAATTATGCATCAAACATACTCTAAATATGCGGATGTCATCAAAACAAAAGTGTACAATCCAATTATTACGGAGAAGCAATATTATCTATGCAATGATCGTAAAGTAAATATGCATTATAGTCATACTAAACATGCGGACATGATTGAGCCAACATATGCGGGGTGAATACTATTGCTTATATATAACATATGCAATAAGCTGTTCTATAAATATGCATAATATCCATAATAAATATGCAAAAAAAATAAGCATGCAAAAAACATTGGATTCAAAATTATAAAACTTCAAAGTGCATGTAAATGTACACGAACATCATCGGCCTCGAGAGGATAATCCAGGCACATCCTTTCCTTGTCAACACCACCCGCCACACATTCAGAACAGCGAGCCGGATGGGCCTTCACCATCAAACAACCCGTCAAGATATCCCAATCCAAAGCCACCATGATCAATCTCACTTTTGCACCTCTCCTTTAATAGCTTAGGCGTCAAAGCCAACATGCTTGGGATTGTTCTAGAACGTCCTTGTCAACATAACCACTCTATCAATGTACAAACCTGTTACAAAAAAGCCATGTCACACACATAAGATAATTAAACAGCCAACAAAAAAATATATAGAAAAATATAAAACTCACAATCAAAAAAGCGGGAGGGCCGTTGAAATAAGTCTTTTTTTCGAACGCCATCTATCGCCGTTTTGTAATCAATGTTTTTCAAGGTGTACTCACACCAATTCAGCCTTCCTAATATTTGTAACATCACCCAAACTCTTCATAATCACGGATTAATATAACCACATTGTTGTACCGCGGCCGACTATAATACCATCTACCAAAGCAACAAAGTGCCTCCTAAACCACACACCACCATCCTTATCCGCCATCATTCTCTGCGACAAACGTCTCGGGGAGAGTAATTTTATAACCACCATTAGGGGCCATTTCAAAAAAACTATGCCACTCATCAAATACAGCACAAGTCTCGGATTTCGTCTTCTTCTCAATAGGGATAGGTCCATTTGGAAATCCTAGCACCCTTTCAACATCTTTCACATCAAAATGTATAGACCTCCCTTTGGGCAATTCAAGTTCACAACTGACAGGGTTAAAGTTGTCCACTAACCAATACACGAGCCGCGACGGAAATTCATCAACCTTTAATTCCAGCAGCCTACCGAAACCCATCTCAACCACAACATTCTTCTGTGCTGGCACTAATTCCTTCATCGCCCAAACTAGAGCCCCTGGCGTCGACCTTGTGCTTATTGTAGGGAATTCATCCTTCGCTGGATTTGGTTTTTTTGCTTCTTACACCGGAGGCTCACTTCCCTCGCCAACCTCCAACCGTAAGCTCAAGCTCCTGTCTTTTTGTTGTTCCTAGCCATTTACCAACAATAACCTACAAACACAAAAACAATGAAAAAATGTATCAGGACAAAACCCTAACTATGTATCAGAAACATTCTACTATAGCAACAAACCCATACTAAATATGCATCAGAAACATTATAACATAGCAACAAAACTAACCTACGTATATATACATACAGTTACACCTTACTACAAAAAATTGAATACCACTAAAACACAAACTCGTAGGGTCACAGGGAAGAACACACCACGAGAATGCAACGAAAACCGCAAGAAAACTCACCATTAAATCACAACCTCACCATGAAAAACACGAACAAAGAATGAAAAACACGAACAAAGAATGAGAACACAAAACACTAAACCCTAGTTGAAACAAAACCACCGTATAACAAAAAATCAAACGCAATACTTTCGTTTAACACATAAAACATAAAAACGATTGGGGTATAAAACGAACAATTCCTAAAAATTCAACGATTCTACAAAAATCGAACTCCGGATACCTTGTTCTTCCCCGCGGTAGTTGAAAAAGAGAACTGGCACTGACTTGCTGAACGAAATCTTTGTCTCGGACTTGGCGTCGATGATGGAGAGATTGAGATGAAAACCGAAAGTGAATCAAGAAAAAGATTAAGAAATTCAAAATTCACCGTGCGCTTCTTGGAAAGCGGATAAGCGAAGTGAAAGAAAGGGGATGAATCGTGAATGACGTGTCTTTTTGGGGAGAATGTGGATATTACCAAATTACCCTTAAGTTGGCGGAAATAAGTGTTGGTGGGGAAGGAAAACCAATTGAATCACAAATTAGATTTGTAAAAAATCGTGGGTAGGATGAGTCCACTTGGTCTCACCTAAGAAGGGTACATCATGAACCAAATCCATATATATATATATATATATATATATATATATAGGAGGATCCAATGAGACCACATTTTACGGTGAGACATTGTGGACTAATCTCAATCCTCCCTCATTTACATAAAAGGTTAGGAATAATTTGGGATAATAATACATTAACAATTTAATTAAATCCCAAAAAGGGTAAAATTGTCAAAACAAACATGTGGGGAGGTCATCCAAATATGGAATCAGTTATTAGGAGAGAGAAAATCACGTGGGAAGAGAGAAAATCCCGCATGTACTCTGCCATGCAGTATGATATACATTTACTAGTGATTTGTTGTATACTTAACACTATTTTGCTGTATGTTTAACATAATTTTACTGCATATTAAAATGGTCAAACAAAAACATATGGAGACCGTAAATTAAGGAATCAGTTATAGAGAGAGAGAACACACTCATTAACATGTGGGAACCGTGGATTAAATAAATAAGATATATATATAGAGAGAGAGAGAAAAAAATCACGCTCATTATTGTACTGTATATTTAACACTATTATGTTGTATATTTAACATATTTGTATTGTGTATTACAATTGTCAAACAAAATATAAGTATACAACAAAACACATATAAGCATACAATAAAAAACATAAGTATACATCAACATAAATAGATACATAAAAAAATTAACTACTTATACAAAGAAAAACACATATAAATATACATCGAAAATATATAAGTATACAAGAATCCTCACTACCTCCCCGTAGCCCTCGTTTCTTCACGTCGCATCATTTTCTTCACCAATCCTCCAATCATATCCTTCAAACAACCTTATTTTCTTCCTCGCTTGACAAATTTATCGTCGTCGATCCACAAATTTTTAGGAAGTTCATGTGCTTCGCAGATCCGATGCCACTATGTGAATATTTCGTTCAAGTAGCCCTGGTCTCCACCAAGTGTAGGATTCGGTCTTGTTTATGTAATCCATCGTGCTTGAAAGCACGAAATGGGTTGATACCACCATTACCAAGTTGAAAAGTGTGTCGATGTTGCTTGCATGAGATCTCCAGATACCGAACAAGAAATCGATGTTTCGAAGGATGAGCAAATCAATGTCGATAAAAATGATCTTATCGTAGTCAACTCGCCATAATCAACTTGTTGTAGTTCCATTCGTTGTAGGCGTCTTTCTCGCCTTGGGATTTCGATGATGAGCGGGTGGGGATAAGAATAACAATTACCAAATGAATTGAAACTGTCTAATTATACAATTACAATCTTACCTTTCTTGATTTAAAATAAATTAAAAAAGACCATTAAATTGGGTAAATCTCAACCATCTAAAATTTAAAATTTGTGGATGGAGTTAGTCCACACCGCCTCACTCTAATTGTGTGGTCTCATTTGATCATATTCGATATATATATATATATATATATATATATATATATATATATATAAAATGTATAAAATTATTATTTGGTTTTGGATTCGATTCTACTAACTAAAACCAAAGATCGAGATTTCAAAAATAAAAATAAAAAACCGAAGCTTCGCATTTCAATTCCACCGTTAACCGAATTATGTCTCCCCATGTGGGAGTAGGTTTCCCCTTCATGGAATTTGCCTTTTCATTTCATCTTTTATTTTTTAATATATCCAGGATACTAGTAAATATATCTTATGGGGAATCATTCGAGTTATTCATCAGCTTTAGATCTCGCATTCATTGAGGAGTGTGGGGTGAATCGTCCAACCTTATTTAATAGTGCAAACTGTCTCTCATCTAACCAATAATCTCAATCCACCGAATTTGATCCATATTTTATGATCTATCAGACGGTTTAGTTTATAATTTTGTTTGCTCCCCTTTCTCTTGTTTGAAAGATAGAAACTTATTTGGGGTTTTCCCATTTGACTTCAGGATATTGTACTTTGGTTGTTCGTATTGATTATTCTCTTTTGCCTTCGATATTGTGATAGTTTAAATCCAAAACAAGTATAAATTACCTTGTGATTAACCTATTCAATTTGGATATGGACATTTGCAATTAACTTAAACCAATCTTGAATGTCGATTCTGATATGCATATATTGAACAAAAATAACCCACTTCACAAACACAAAATTGAAAAATTCCTTGGATCCAACCTGTCACGGCTAGCATTTTTTAAAAGATATATAGTGTGGTCAAATCAACGTCAAGGACCACAAATGTAAAGGGGTCAACCACTAGGGAAAAAATGTTGAGTGGGACAAACTTGACGTGCAAGAAGTGCTAGGAACAAATGTTAAATGTTACCAATCTATCTTGTTTAGAATAATTGACAACTTTAGTTTTATAGATGCTATAGAACACTACAAATACACCAGTTTACTTGTAAATTGAATTTATTTTCATTCGTTTTAAAAGTAAACCTTGTTGGTAATCCATCCAGATCTTAAATTGGGTTTGTGGCAACTACTTTAGTGGCTTAACACTTATAGCGTCGTTGCTTTATTAAATCTGTAGCACAACACTTGTTCCACCTCTCCTTTATCGGGAAAATATTTATTCATTTTTAACTAAAAAATTACTATGATTTTCCCATATTGGAAAAATTTTGAGAAAAAAAGTGAGGATGATTAACAATACATAACTTCTTTGTCTTAATAGAAAATTTTAATGAATAATATACTCTACATTATGAAACTACAATCATAGTTACAATTTAATAGCAATATTTAGACGGTTTTAATTGGCTGGAAATATTGTGGCACGTTCCATTAATTCCTCTCTAATGTAACATGCTGAGATGAAAAATCTTTTGCATTGATGACCTAATAGACAAGTAGCACATCCATAATTGCACTATTTAAGGTTTATATTTGGTTTGGCCGACTCTACTGTTTCAACCTTCATTTGTTTTTTTCACTTAAAGTCTGAAAAGAAAATTACCTCCCATCATGCTCACCTTAAACTCCCACGAGTTTTGAGAATTTGTCTAAAGACAGCTTTGCTAAAGCTATTTTCACATGTTACAGGGTATTAATTTTTGTTTGAATATTCTCTCACTTTTTTTTCCCCTTTCTATTCTACTTATAATTAGGGATGACAATTTTTGACAATTTTACACGATAACACAACACCTAAAACGATACGAAAAACAGTGGGTTAGTGTTTAGCCTTATCGTGTTCCAGGTCGTGTTCGTGTTTACACGATAAAGTGACACGATAATAACACTACACCTAACACGAACACGAACACGAACACGAACACGATAAGACACGATAATGACACGTTCACCTAATACGACGATAATGACACGACACGAACACGATAATGACACGCTTTTCAGCAGTGACACGATAACCTCGATATTTTGTACATTTGTGTCGTGGTATTGTCGTGTAAACTCGTGTCATATCGTAATTTGTTATCGTGTATTAACGCAAATCATTTTCTTTTGTTTTTGACTTACCGTCACTATCGTGGTCGGTACGTGTCGACACTTAAAATTTTCGCGGTTCGTGGCCGTGTCGGCGCATCCTTTATCGCAGTCGCGGTTCGTTTTGCTATTATCGCGTTGACACGAAACACCTATACACGATAACACGATTTGACACTCCCTACTTATATTCCATTATTCGATTCATGACATGTGTTCGTAAATAAATCAAAGTTACAATAATCAAAAAGGTGGAATGTTGGCGCAAGAAGAATAGAGACAAAACTGGAGGGTAGAACTTTTATACTAGCCAGCCCCACCGACATCAAGTGTCCCCACCACAAGAAACCCCAACTCCGGCCC